>WBMZ01014221.1:0-47198 GCA_013400975.1 Atrichornis clamosus | reverse complement strand
TGCTTCCTTCAAGGGTCCAAGTCTCAGAGCAGCCCCTCTGTGGGCAGAAAACCTCCCAGGTGAGGGGTGGGGGGACTTACAGCAGAGCTATTTTTATTTGACAAACAGCCAAATATGTTCTTTTCTTGACCATTTTACTTGGAATGCAGTTTTTTTTTGAGCCAGGCCAACTTGTGCATTGTTCTGGCTGGTTTTGCCTGTGTGTTGCAAAGGCCCAGCTGTTCACAACTATTTTTTAAAAATTCCAACTCACCCTTGTTCCTTTCTGGTTGTGATTCCTCGAATACGGGTAAAATGCACCCAGCTGCATCCAGCGAAGGCACAGCTCATACTCCGAGTCTTGGAAGAAGCCACAGATATCAGCTCCTGTCTGAGAGTTTTACAACAATCCAAATTGAGCACTGTAATATCATGTGCAGCATCAGGGTAATCAAATATAAGTTATTAACTCATTAGCTTACATAAGATATTCCAAAGAGACTGAACTCCAGCATGCCTGAAAAGAGAAATAAATCAGTGTTACTGGCTGGATTTTTTCCTTCTTTGGTTTGCTAATGGTTACATAGAAGATCTATATTTTATTGCTGAATGAGAAGACAAAAAAACCAAATACAAGCCCTACAATTTTTCTAGTATGCCATGTTTTCCTACTACAGAAAGATTGGACAGGAGCAAACAAAAAAAAATGAGCGGCAGGACACAGAGCAGGAAGGTGTCTGGTCCAAAGGGAATTAAAAGAGTTCCCAGCCCCTGGTGCAGAAGGAAGTATGAAGAAAAAATAAAAAAGGAATTGACCACACACTGTGGTTGCTGAAGTGAAGTGTTTTTTCAGCTAAAATCACACAAATACTAAAAGCAAGGAGGTGAAGGAGAAGCAAAGATGGGTTGGACGGGGCTTGGAGCAACCTGGGATAGTGGAAGGTGTCCCTGCCCAGGGACAGGGTGTGGAATGGGATGAGTTTTAAGGTCCCTTCCAATCCAAGCCATTCCCTGACTCAGTGACTCCATGAACACAGACCCTTTTCCTGCCACGTACCGATAACAGATTTGGGCAGCTGATCCCACGTGGCCTTGTTATCCCCCAGCCAGTGCCCTGCCCATCTCCCGCTGCTGGGATATGTGGAACGGGTGACCACGATCCCACGCTCCTTGGTGACACTCTGCAAAGCGCTGGCATGGGAAATACACACAAAAAAAAGAGTTACAAGAGAAATATTGCATGAGAATTGCTTGCATAAGAGCCTCTGAAAAGAAATACATAGTTTTATATAACCAATGTGAAGGGCTGCATTGCATACGTCCAATCCATACGTACTTTTTATGGCAATTCAATATCATCCACACAATTTCAGCAACGTTGGACTACTGGCAGCTGCAAAGAGAACTGGCAAACAGGGAGGGATTAAAATACGGTGTCCCAGCTCAGGCTCACTCCTGTGCGGGGAGCTAGGAATGCATCCCAACCTGCACGTTTTCTAAGGGCTCCACAATGTGTTCCATCACACACATCATTCCTTTCTCAAGGTACCTGAAAACTTGCAGCAAGAGTTGAAAAGGGTTTAGCAAAAATCAAACCAAAAGGCTCAGAAGAGTGAAAACAGAGATACCAGGAGTATTGGACCTCTCAGTATAAGTTTAGTTGACAAAGAGATACTGGAAAAAAACAGTCAGGGATTTGTAGTCCCTTCAGAAACGCCAAGGTGACATCATATCAATACAAATATCAGCCAGAAAACTGCCCTGATGAAATCCCATTGCTCTCCAATGCAAGCACCACCAAAATTGCCTAAACTGCTGCTTCGACAAGGCACTATTTATATAATTTTCTCTAGGATTTGAAGCTTCAGTGACACTTTAATTACAGCAAAGATACACAAGTCTCTTAAATTACCGTAGCAATTAAACTAGACTAATATGCCATAATTATTTCTCCCAAGACAAACAGTAAATTTTCTAGGATCTTTTATTTCTCTGTGACATACTGCCCAGCACTTCATTCTCTGCTTGGATTCCCTGTGTCAATAAAGTTTTGGAAATGGCAGCTGAAATTTCAAAAGTAAAGGCAGTGTTTGTGGTGTTTAGAACTGCTCAGGGCTGAGCACGACCTGAGTGCTCTGTGACTGGAGGCTCAGCCCTGGAGCTCCATAGCTCTACCCGTGAAAAGCAATTATTCATGTCACAAAGCCTGAATTTACCGCCAGACTCTTCCTGTATTCACTAATAAGGGTTCTGGCTATGCAAAAACCTCATTACAAAAGAACAGCACTAAGGCAAAATCCAGAAGTTTCTGTCTTTAATAGATGGAGAACCAAAATGACACCAAGTTACATAAAATACTGTTCACTTTTCAGTTGCAGTCTTTTGTGAGCTTTGTGTGCAAATAATCTTTCTGTTTGGATGGTTTAGTATCAAAATAAATTATGACATTTCTTCAGTTTCACAAGCACCCCTTCAGTTACTGCCAAAGAATAAATTTAGGACTGAGATATATATATATATATATGTATATATTATAGATAACATTTTCTATAAATTTCAAGTATGAGAATATCTGTGTAAGCTGTGAAATTTATTGTGGTGATTTCTGTTACAGTGCCTCTCAAAAGAGAGGGGAATATTTCAATCCATACTTAAAACACAGAAATGATGGTAATATTCCTTTTCCTATCAAATTGTTTTCTGCTCCACTGGGTTTGCACAGCGAGGTTTTGGCAACAGGGGGGGCTGCAGGGGTGGCTTCAATGAGAAACTTCCCAAAGCGTCCCCATGTCTGATAGAGCCAGTGCCAGCTGGATCCGAGACGGATCCGCTGCTGGCTGAGCCCATCAGCAACACTGATAGTGCCTCTGGGGTAACAGGAATAAAAAGGGAAAGTGTTGCTCCCAACAGCAACGGGAGATGGAGAGAGGAGTGAGAACATGGGGGAGCAGCAGCCCCAAGGTCAGTGCAGAAGGGGCAGGAGCAGCTCCAGGCTCCGGAGCTGAGATTCCCCTGCAGCCCAGGGAGGTCCATGAGGGAGCAAAGTTCCACCAGCACATGGTGGATCCCGCGGAGGAGCCGGAGGATGCCCAGAGGAGGTTGTGATCCCGTGGGATGCCTGTGCTGGAGCAGGATCCTTGCAGAAACCCACAGAGAGAGGAGCCCATGCTGTAGCAGGGGAAGAGAACAGGGAGGAGAGAGCAGCAGAAACAGCGTGTGATGAACTGACTGCAATCCCTGTTCCCTGTCCCCTCCACCTCTGGCGGGAAGGAGGTAGAAAACAGGGAATGAATTAGACAAGAAGTGAGGATTGGGGGGAATCAAGATTTGGTTTTAAATGTCATTTTCCTCTCTGATTTGATTGGTTGCAAAATGAACTCATTTCCACCATCGAGTAGTTTTGCCCGTGACGGTAATTGGTGAGCGATCTCTCCCTGTCCGTACCTCAACCCACAAACCTTTCCTTATGCTTTCTGTCCTCTTCCCAGCTGAGGAGGGGAGAGCTGGAGCAGCTTTGGTGGGCACCTGGAGCCCAGCCAGGGCTCAACCCACCGCATCTTGCCCTGCCCAAATCCCATGAGATCCAGCTGACAGCAGAGGGATCAGACATTCCTTCCTGTCCTGTCAGCAATTCCGCTCCTGCCTTGACTGGCAGGGCTGCACTGGCACTCTGCCAAATGGAGCATCCACTCACAAATTCAAACAGCCTCGATATTTTCTCTCTTTATGGTAATATCAAAGTTACCAAGGGCTTTAAGGTCGTTAAGACTCACACAGAAAAACTGCTCCTTGCTCACTCGTTGAATTGCAAATGGAACAGCACAGCTACATTATCATGAGATCAGGCCTTATCTAAAGCAGGCTGGGGGACAATTCAGAGGGACAGGTAATGATGTTTGCCTTGGAGCTGGGAAAATAAATGCTGAAAAGTAAAGCTTTACGCACACACTTTGCATTTTAAAAGTCACCGTTCCCCCTTTTCACTGGTACTTGATTTATTTTAAATAGAGAACACAATTGAGTTCTTCTGAAATCAACATTATTGAAAAACTATCTTTGTTTTCCCTTCCTGGATGTAAAGTCTAAGGGAAAACCAGAATCCACCTGGAGTAAACCAGGCAGTCCCAGCAAACCCTGCAAACAATAAGTACGTTATATTTTAATTACAGTAATTATGTCAGACTCTCATTGAGCAGTTTCTGCTCCCAACAGCTGATCAAACCCCTGTTCTCTACTCTGCCCTGGGAATGAACACTCGAGCTCCTGGATCTGCTGCTCTCCTTGGCAGTGCAGAGCCTCCCCACGGGGTGCCCTGGGTGGCTGCCTCATCACAGACGCTTCTGCTGGAAAGGCAACACCTCGTCTTGGAATGTGCCAGGACAGGAAAACCCTCGACAGCGGTGATTACAGCCAAATTAAAGGCTCTGAGAAACAGAACAGAACAGAAACCACGGCCACCTCATTTCATAATGCTTGTCAGCAATCAAACTTTTCCAATAGAATACTGGTAGGGATGAAGCCCTCAGAACTGGCATACCAAGAATTCCTTCCCAGCTGGGTGCCAAATAAGTTTCTATAGTACCAGTCTTGGATGAACTGTCTTTAGAATGTACCTTGTAACTTGTGCCTGTGCTGGGTCAGTGGTTTTAAAGCTGCTAAACTCAAAAGAAAGTTTTTTCCTGCTGGTCCTGAGCCAGCCAGGGATGCAGCAGCAGCTCCATGAGCGGGTGAAGGTTGTTTCCTTCCCTCTGTGCAGAAGGGATTTCTTGCAGTGAAACCATGGAAGCACAGCCCCAGCTCAGACCTGCACAGACCCCCCTCACCTCCTCCTGCAGCTCAGGGTCCCCCACCCTTCCTGCACCGCAGGGGAGATCCCTGACTGGAATAACACTCAGACCTTGGAGCATCCAACTGGATTGAGGAACCAAAGAGATCAGAGGGAAGAGAAAGATTGCCCAGACACCTTAAACAAACTGATGAAGGCTTTGGCTGTAGGAATGTAGACATGGAATATTCATTTGTAACATATTTTGGAGACAGAATGGAATATGCCAACTTCACTTACTCTAGGGTGGGTTTTGTCTGGGACCATCCATAAAGATTGTGGACATCGTAGTGTCTCACTGGGGTGCCATCTGCAAGGTATTGTTGACCTTCCATGCATGGACTTTTGTAGGATAATCCTTCTGACCTGTATCCCAAATCTTGTGGAAAGGGAAGAAATATATTTATTATTAATAATAAGCATGTACTAATGATTTGAGTTACTTTTTCTTAATTTTCACAATCTGTTAGGCATTCAAACTCTTTAAGGCATGTATACTGTCACTTATTTATTTATAATTAAAAAAATAGCATTTCCAAACTGGAATATTTCTAATATTCCTGTGTAGGTATCTGGGTCTGTAAATGTTTTAATAGTTCAGTCACAGATGCTCTTACTACAGAGGCTCAAGGAATAAACTGAGTATATCAGAAAATATTTCAAATCTTTTTAAACACTGTCACGCCATCCATATAAACAGAAAAATGAGTGTGGTGGGGGTATGGTCCAGGTCTGAATATTAATTTCCTGGAAATTGCTGAGAAACTACTCATAAAACCTGAATACAACAGTAAGCAGCGAGAGTATGCTAATAAACCATTAATAAATAATTCCTAATTAGTACTACTTTACACCAGTACTTCAGGAAAGCCAAGCTAAGAAAGCGAAGCATTTCAAGCATTTGACTGCTCAGATAAATGGTAATGAGAGAAGACACATGGATATTTTCTAAATTTTTAATTAATTGCATTATTCATCTGAGAAAACTGCAAAACAGAGAGCTCAATTCTCTGCCATGCCTCAAGCAAAGCACTTAGACATAAAATAGGTATCAAAATCCAAATGCAGCAAGGAGCTGAAAATAACTTTATTTTTAAACAGTGCTGCACAGCTCCTGCTCCCACTGAAATAGCTGGGCTTGGAATGTTCCCATAATCTCAGAAATAAAGGGCCACATTCAGTTGGGAGCTGTGGGTTTATACACCCATCTTTATTTAGGCTTTTACACCCCGTATACCAGATAAGAAATTATGTAGTAACCAGAGAGACCTGAAGCAGTTTTAAGGAGGGCTCAGACTTACGAGGCATGTAGGGGGGATGGTTTAGGAGGTCATTCCTACAGCCATCAACGGCGCCATTCACAAAAGCTGCTGGTTCATTCATGTCCTAAAAACACAGAGCAAACCCCCATTGTTTTTGCTTCAAGCCCAGACAACACAGAAAATTCTGAATTAAACACGAGCAGCATTGCAGGATTCCTCAGAAGTCCTTGCAGCTGCAGTCTCAGTTGGGCGTTCCATGTTCCATTAAGGGGCTGGCAAAAAGGCAGGAGAGGGACTTTTCATGGGGGCCCTGAGTGACAGAAAAAGGGGGAATGGCCTTGAGCTGAAGGAGAGCAAGATTAGATGGGACATTAGGAAGAAATTCTTCCCTGTGAGAGTGGTGAGGTTCTGGCACAGGTTTCCCAGAGAGGTTGTGGACTTTCCCATCCCTGGAAGTGTCCAACGCCAGGTTGGACGGAGCTTGGAACAACCTGGGATAGTGGAAGGTGTCCCTGCAGGGCGTGGGAATAGAAGATTTTCAAGATCTCTTCCAACCCAATCCATTCTGTGATTCTTGGTTTCCTTGGCTTGTTTACATGTGCTGCAGTGCAGGGTCAGGGAGCCACAACGTGTTTCAAGGAAAGAACCTCCAAGATCATCAAATCCAACCTTTCCTTAATGGGAATTGAACACCAGATGCCTCTGGAACAGCAGTGCAGACACTGGGAATTGCAGCCCTCTCCACTGGTGTCAGGCAGAGAAAAACAATCCAGAAATCAGACGCATTTCTACACTTACAATCCACAGGCCATCAAACTTGAGGCTTCTCGAGGCGTTGATGGGATTGTTGTAGACCTCCAGGATTTCCTTCTTCCACCACTCCACTGTGGAATTGCGGAAGAAATCTGGGAAGGCAGCATGTGCTGCATAGAGCTGTAAAAGCAGAAGGAAAACAAGACAGATACAGGATTGAAAGCATCCCACTGTTTAAATGTTGGAATTTAAAAAAAAAAAAAACCTAAAAAAAGAATGACAAAAAAATAATTCCTTGTTTGTTAATTTTTTAACGTTTTTTAGTTCCTGCAAAGTATTCTTCCAAAGAGATTTGTCAACAGGTTTGCTGCTATTTTCATTAATTAATATCTCTATTTGAGTCCAGAATCAAACCATATCAGTATTTACCTCTACTTGGGTTTCATGAGGCAGTGACTCATTGACTTGGACGTTGGGAAGAAATGACCAGACCTAATGGGACAGAGAATATTTCAAATAATTAAACTGCACTGAATACAAACTGAGCATCAACAACACACAGGTATAAATATTCTTCCCTGAGCAGTACCTTGGAATATATAATTTCATTGGTATCAGGCCGTTTTATGAAGACATCATTCTCCACACCTCTGGTGAAGGCAGGATAATTGGTTTCATTCCCAGAAATGGCTGGATCCTACAATTGCAAACACTTTCAACCTTTTGCTCAGAACTCAAGCTTATAAAAGCTGTGGAATATATTCTCCATTCAGCAATGCTATATTGGAATTTGAGAGAAATATTCCAAACTGACCAGGATGATGATAAATCTCATTCCTTCTCCCTTGATTTTGTTAATCAGAGCTGGTAATCCAGCAAAGCGTGTGTCAAGGGTGAAGTCCACTTGTCTTTCCATGTAGTCAATATCTGTATATTGGACATCCTGCAGTTAAAAAAAAAGCCCAATTAATTTGAAATTATTTTCTCTCTTTTTTTTTTTTTTGCCAAATATTGAAAATCTGCCAAAATAAGTAAAATACTGAACTTTTGATGTGTAAAATTGGAAGCAGTGGTAACTTCAGGCTAAAGCTGTTAAATGAATATTATACAATCTATCAGCAAGTCCAATACAAAACAAACCTTCCACTGCTGTATCTAATCTGAGGGTAGAAATTGATACATGATAGAGAAAAAAATCCTGGATTTGTCATGTATATGTACACAGACATGCACATGTTTCCATAGCTATAAGGAAATGGTGGAAATAGCTGCTCTGTAGGGAAACGTTGATATTGTTACACTTAAAATGAAGCTACATTGAATTTATAATACAATTTTGTAAGATCTATGTGCTATTCCAACTATCCCAGTAACAACCTGGACCATGTCACAGTTTTCGTGAGACAGAGCGTTATGGCACTGAAGTGATGCTGCTTCATTTTTTCCCTGCTTGTTTTTCTTGTTGATCACTGCTCCTTCCTGCTGCTTTGGTGTGAATGATAAAGAAAATAAAGCAGCATTTAGCACAGCCCAGAAGCTGTGGCACAAAATCTACCACGGTGAGGTTTTTTGGGTTGGTTTCTGATTGAGTCAGTGTTTTCAGTCAATACTAGGAAGCCAAAACTCAGATGTTCACTGCTCCCCACGTACATAGGGGATCCGAGCTGCCTTCATTTCCTCCACCAGCTGGGCGATCTCCGAGTCGTTCCCGTATCCGTAGCGGCACAGCTGGAATCCCAAGGACCAGTAGGCTGGCATGACCGGGCGTCCAACCAGCTGAAAACAGGGAAGGGTGTTTGTGGTGAGGGGGTGAAGAGGAACCAAACCAACCCACTACATCCCAGCCTCAGTCAGGCTCCTACTGCAGTGTATTCCTGAACCACGAGTTCCGGCGTCGGGCCCAAGAACATGTAGAAATCGAGAATTCCTCCGGTGGTGCGGTAGGTCAGGGCAGGGGTTGGCTGGAAAGTCACATCTGGAAATGGAGGGAAGGAAATGAGGAAAGGATGCCTGGATTTGCCACTGTTGCAAAACACTGACTGTAAAACCAGAACACACTGAGGAGGATGGAGAGAGCCTGGTTACAAGGGCCTGGGGGGACAGGACAAAGGGGAATGGCTTCCCAGTGGCAGGGCAAGGTTGGATTGGATATTAGGAAAGAATTCATCACTGTGAGGGTGGTGAGGCCCTGGCACAGGTTACCAGAGAAGCTGTGGCTGCCCCATCCCTGGAAGTGGCCAAGGCCGGTTTGGATGGTGCTTGGAGCAACCTGGAATAGTGGGAGGTGTCCCTGCCCATGGCAGGGGCATTGAAAGAAAATAATCTTTAAAGTTCCTTCTAACCCAAGCCATCTTATGATTTTATGAAATAAAATGAAGTTTTTCTTACCCATTGCATTGCTGTTAAGCAAGAGAACTCCATGGGCATTGCCATCTTCTTCAAGAGCCATGTAGAATGGCTGATAACCATAGGAATTCAACTTGTACTGCAAATAAACCAAAATATATTTAACTGGGAAACATCTCAAACATTTTCTTGTTTACATTTGGTAATAAATTTAGTAAAAGAAGAGACAAAACTGCCAAACATAGCAAATAAACAAACTTACATACCTAAACCCTACCTAACCATAAAACATACCTGCAGAAGGTCACTTTGAACTTCACGATCTGAATCAGTCTTGTTCAGACTGATCAGGCAGGAAGGAAAGCAAAGGTATTCCTGCACTTAAATCTCACTAATGAGAAGATGCTTCCTTAGGATAAAACTTTCCCTCTTTTCAAACGGGACCAGGTGTCTACATGTGCTCAGGAGGTGCTGGTGACACTCTTTTATATTCCATTTTATCAAAATATATTCACACCTGAAGTGGAAGTTAAAGCTATAATTAGCTACTGCTATTTCATTGGCCATTCCCTGAAGATTGGAAACATGTTATCTTGTAGGATAACAAATAAACAGAGACAAATAAACAGAGACAAGATTTCTGATATACCTCTGGAAGTACTAAATTAATGCCCAAGCAGTACCACTTGTCCTGACTCAGGTCAAACTTTCAAAACAACAAGCTGAGAAGAACAAAAAAAGGAGGAATGTGCTGTTATTTCTAGGCCATTTGTCACCTTCCAACATCTGGCTCAGGGCCTGAGCTCCACACATTGGTGTTGCAGGTCACAAAGAATGGATTTACAGAAGACTTTTTCCATGGAGACACCACCCAAATTATAAATGATGATAAATATAATCAAAGCCAATGCCCAGTACCAGCAGACATCCACTGGATTTAAAAGTCCTACTGAACATCTCTGTATTAATTGGTCCAAAAATCCCATTTTTTTTCTGCTTACAGTCGGAGGCTGGTCCCTTGTGAACATTCCCCAGGTGTGCCAGTTCATGTCATGTCGGAATGTGGTGTGCTCAGTTTCCCCAAATCCATAGATGTACTGGGATGCCAGGCGGGTGGAAATCTGGATGAACATGTCACTGAAGGTGAAGGTGGGCAGGGCTGAATCCCAGCTGGAATGGAAAGAGGGAAAGGGAAACAAGGATAGAGTGTCCTCGGTGCTGTGTTTGTGGCAGACACTTTTTTTAGGCCGTTCTCTTTCTCTGAAAATCTCACTTTTCAGTAAAGGTGGAATAAAAAATGGTTGTGGTTATCAGGAAAACTTAAAGCATGTGGAGTGGGGGTATCCGAGAACTGATGAATAGTTTAGAGACTAAGTGCTCTGTGTCTCTCAGGCAGAGAGGTTATGCACAGGCATCACGCACTGTAAGTTGCATCATATTTTGGCAATTTAGTGAGAAAATGCATTTCAGGACAGTACAATCATATTTCCCTCCCAGACCGAGCAGTGGTGCCACATGGAATATAGTAAATAAGGTGCTTTTTACAGTTCACTGGACTTTTTGTGCAGATTACACTGAAATTGCATTCACAGGTCACGTTTACTATAAATCAGCATCTTTACAGTTAGAAACCAAACTGCAGCCTGACGGGCTCTGCCAAAGAATTACGTTGTTCCAGGAGCTTCAACTGCAGGTTGAATTATTATTCTGGTTGGCAAAAATGAACTCAACTTGCAATTAAGTTTTGAGTACATCAAGAAATTAAATAAAACTGGTGTTTGGAATAAAAAACATAACACAGAGAACTGCTAATGTCATTGTTCTCTGGTTTTGGGCTCTGACTTAATCGAGGAAAAAATGACGCTCTGGCCAGACTTATCTGTCATGTTACCAAAACCCATCCATAGGATAGTTGAGGCACTCCTTCCTTCTATTTTTTTTTTCCTAACCATTCCCAAAACTGACCCAAATGGTCAATCCTTAATGACCAGTGCTGTGGTCACCTAGGCAATATTTTAGGAAGGGTAGAAAATCATTTTGCCTCCCGGAAGCTCAGGAAGTACCCAATAAACAGCCTCCAGAGCTCTCGGTGTTCCTCACTCCAACACGTACACAGAGAAAATGTTTGGCCTGAAAGGAGCTGCCAAACCCACGTGATATAAAATAACATAAAATGTCAGTGGCTTACATGACTTTCCCTGTGCTTTTGCGCCGGATTTGGATTCCAAAGGGTTTTAGCTGGAGCGTTACTTCATAGAGCCGGTCCTGGCTCGTGCTCGTTGGGGAGCTCGGCAGGTTTAGTGGTACTGGCACCTCATATCGTGGGGTTTGGTAGTCATAGATCTAAGGAGCAAAAATCAATTATTGCAACAAGCCAGTTGTTTGAATTCTTCCACACAGCGAGAGAAATCTGAGTCTGATGTAAATATTAAAACATTTGCTGTGATGAGTATTTTCTTTCAAATGTGTATTCTTGAACCAATTCTTTAACAGTGTTTTGTTCGGGGAAAAAAATCCCAAACGATTTATTAGGGATTTATTTTGGGTCAGGAATGTCTTGTCTATTTATCTGTATGAATTTAAATTATATACTTATATTTAAAATATGGGTATATATTTTGTATGTGAGATAAATAATTTCCTGGTTCACTTTTATTCAGCTTTTAGAGATTTTTTTAATCTTTTAGTGATTCCTTTTAATATTTTCTGTATTCTGAAAGTTGGAAGAAGTTAGTTTTTGATGCCTGACCATTTTAAAGCACCCCATTTAGTTCAATATTATTAAACACATGGCAATAAATTACAGTTAAACAACAGTGCACTGAAAATGTTAGAATAGAAGCAGAATGATGGATGTAAAAATAAACTGCGGAGTCATGATAACATGGATAAATTCACCTGCATATTAACAAAATATTTTCAAAGTTCCTGGTTGACATTACACTTATACACTGACATTATACCTTTGATTCATGTATTTTCTTTGTAAAACCAAGTACAAAATTCTGGGACAAAAAAAGATGCAAGCTAAGAGCAATAATAATTGGTTAGAAGAAGAAACATCTTTAGACAAGGCTGCTACTTGTTTCTGAAATATAAATTGAACTATTAAAAGCCCTTAGGATTTCCATAAATAAAACTTTTTTTTTCTTTTATTCACCCGTGGGACATTCTAGAAATTCTGGGATGGCATTACCTTGAACTGCAGCATGTTGTTGAGGTGATATTTCACCTCCAGGCCTAGGGTGCTGATTGGGGCAGTGGCAGCCTCGTTAGCTCTGACCTTGGCCTTGTCCAAGCTGAGGGTGGCTACAATTCCTGCTGAGGAATAATTCACATTCCCTATGGAGTAGGGATTACTGGAGTTGTAGTAGCAGGGTGGAACATCTGGGTATACTGTTACCTGATGCAAACAGAATTAAGTTTCAGGTTAGTGAGCCAGCTGGACTTTTTATTAGGTATTAGCATGGAATCCAGTTTTTATCAGATATCTGTCAACCGTACAATTTTGGGGAAAAATTAATGCGATACTGAACAATAAAGAAATAATACCGAATAATTTCTGCACTACCTCAGGTATAATAAAACCATCCAGTGAAGGCTGTACAAATAGTTCAGTTACGAGACTGAATCCCTGTACAATGAAGGTGGATTTAAGTTCCCCATCTCTGTGATCTTCAGATCAATCCCTCAGCATGGTTTAATCTTGGCTTGTGGAAATTCCTGAAGCTTTCCCCCCTTTTAATCCCATTTCTCTCTGGCTGCCTTCAAGGGGATGTGCCCAAAACCCATTAGATACTCAGGCAACATCAGAGAAGATCTTTCCACTGGCTTTATTTAAACAAATTATCCTTAAAATATCCACTGAAAATTACATCCTACTCATCTGAGATCTCCTAACATTTCCAAATGTCCCAAATTACAAAAAATACTCTTAATAGTGCAACAAAAGCAGAGCAGCTCATCAGCTGCTTCAGCTGGTGCTGGTTCAGCAGCAGCCAGCAGAGAATTTTGGATTCATTCCTAGGGGAAAGGCCCAGCATGGACATTTTAGATTTAGAAGAACATAGAATAATTTATTTGGAGGGAACCTCTGAAGTTCAAGTCTGCCAGGGCACGCTGCTCCCACATGTTTAGAGTTGTGGGATGTTAATTTATAAAACCACGTGTTAAAGAACCTCATGTTGGAGATTATGGTTTGGAAATAGCTCCTTGATGTGGATAAAAACAACTAAGTTCACAAATGAGTCAAAATTTTCATGGAACTCATGAATTTCCTCTCAAGCTGAGATCCAGGGAAACCTTAAAATGTCCTTCAGTGAGTGTGAAGGTGAGACAAAGGGAATGAGCCTTGCAGGCCGTGGTGTCAGTGCAGCTGAAGAGGCAGCTGAAGATGTTATTCTACTTTTCCATAACTCTAATATGATTTCTTTCCATCTTTCAAAAACTACCACGTTTTTCCTCAGTTTCTGATAATTTTGATAGGCTTTACATGGTTGCCAACTATTGAGGAAAATAGAATCCACTAGTACAGGCCAGCTGAGGTCTGTGCTCCCATTTTATTTAAATCTGACAAATCTGCCAAGCTACTTTAATTCTGTAACAACCACAAAGAAAAAGCTCTCATTCTGGAAGTTTTTCTGTCTCATTAGTTTAGAGATATAATGACTTACTTCCCAGGCACAGCCAAGTTTTTCACATTTTTCTCTTGTTGGATCAGGACCGGGATAACAATTAAACCTTTCATGGATATTTCTACTTTGAGACCATTTTACTGTGTAAGATTTTCCCAGTTCAAGCTGAAGTCCTCTTATATAAGCCACCTATAAATATGAAACAATAAACAGATATTAAATGTCACATCCCTTCCATCTTTCCTTCAGTCAGAAGAGGTGCTGCTCCTCAAGAATAATACACTTAAACATTGAAAATTCACAAAATCCCTTGTCTTGTAGCGTTTGATACAGTCTCACCTTTACAAACACACACAACTGATATTTTTACAGATAAGATCTGAAAAATTAAGACTCTCAAAAAATGGAGTGAATCCCACAGCTTCCTTGGAAGCAAACAGGGATAAACACATGAACAACTGCATAACTAAACTGCCTGCTGCACTGAGAGCATAACTTAGATACCCTTTTATGCAGCAGAGTTGAATGCAATTGTACTTTGATTCTGTAATAAAACTGACATTGTATTTCATTGGAACAACATTGGCACTGAGTACTGTCCTTTGCAATACATAAAGTAAAGGTGATTTTAAATATGTTAACTTTCCATTTTCCTGTGAATATTTTACCTCTCTCAGACGATCATAGGTGACATTAAGGGGATAATCCAGCTCAACATTGTTCTGAGACACAGAAACTGCTGTTATTTCCGGGAACAATCCAAATATCTTGATTTCCTCAAACTTCAAGTTGTTTGGATCACTGTAATTGCTGTGTATAGCATTCATCTGGAGAACATTCTGAAAAATACAGTGGTCACATCCTTATAAAAAATTCTGCCAAAAATCCTCGTGATTTAACAGGGTTTTTTCTAATCAGATTTTCAGAGTGTAGCATAAAATAAGCCAGTATCTTTTCCCTAACATATTAATTATTGTCCCATTTGTTGTTTTCACAATAATGCTTTTCTACCATGTGTAAAACAAGATTCAGGGTTGTGTTTCAGCTTCTTTTTTTCCTTGCTTAGGAAATCAGAAGAGACTGAGGTGGGCCTGTGACAGGGCAAATAAATTCTGCCCATCTGGGATCTCACTGGGGTCTAACAATCCAAAGTTCTTATTCACTTTTCTTGATATAAAAATGCCATTTCCTAATCAATTTCATTAATTATTTTTAGATTAAGAGTCCAAGCAGGGGAACTGTACCAGGGCTGTCACAGGTGTGTGGAACTTCCTTATTGCTCTCCATAGGAACCTTTAGGTTAATTTTTAAATCAGCTTCACTACAGGCAAGTGCTGATTTGGCTACAGGAGTTTCAAACTCCAGCAGCAGCTGGAATATCTTATTTACAAATGATTCTTCGGTTAATCATGATTTAAAGAAATAACTAATTCATGTGTTTCCACTCGTGTTCCTCTGCATTCTCTCACTTGCTTTCTGCTGTTTCATGATGGCAAAGGAATGAATACCTTTAGCAGATATTATTACTAATGTTATTATTGTGCAAATCATATGTTATCATGGTACTTGAAACCTTTGTTCTCTGATAGCTGCTGTCAATATTGGACAGAAACACCCTGGGGACTCCACCCTGGTGTAAATTCACCCTGCAAAGGCAATTTCACATTTAAATTATCAACACAATAAAACTTAACCCTGACGTAGCTTCTGACGGTTCAGACAAGGTGTGGGTGTTCCTCACTCTTTGGAGACATTCAGTTGTATTTTCACAGCATAAAAATATATTGTTTTTTTTTTTAATTTTCACTATTTTGAGAATCATGAACTCCACTCCACATGCTCCTCCTTTTTGACTCTAATGTCATTTATGCTTTAGAGTTCTCTTGTTCAATAAACATTTCTGCTGAGTTTATTATGTGAAAGGAAATAGGAGTTATTTAGATACTTGTCTTAACTAGGAGAAAAGGCAACAGATTTAATCCCAATTAAATTACAATATTTTGAACATGATTCCTCTTTGGCAAATATTTTTTTTTTCCCAATGAATCTCACAGCAGAACAAGGAGAGAGAAATGAATGCTCTTGGAAGACACTTGATCAAAATAAAAAATGAAAATAAGATCATTTATAATAAAATACTTACATCGGAAACTTTAAACTCATAGTAAATGTAGGCTTTATTCTCAATTGTACCTAAAAGGTAAAGGAAGAAGTTACACTTGGAGAAGAACAGAAAAGAACTAAATTAAAATAGGTTTGTGCCACTGCTAGAGACCAATACATTGTTAATTATCAGAACTACATTCAAAGCTGTACTAAACAATTCAAATATTTATTAATGTTTCTTTGAGGAACTGAAATGGCTCTTTTTCTTTTTACCTTCAGTCAGTCTTTCAGGAGATCTAGTTTTTCCAAATTTCCCAAAAATTCATTAACATCAGCTCTTCTAAAATGTAGTGATTTTTATTTTATTATGACTACTTCTTAGCTTGTCTTAAATATAGAAGTTTGGGTCAAAGCTAATCCTTTAAAATATCCTAAATAAAGATTTTTCATACAAAAAGGATGATGATGATGACAATTATGAGAATGATAACAATAATGATAATGATGATGCTAATAATGATAATAATGATGCCATGGAACCACAAGGGAGGAAACAACACACGACCAGGAGAAAGAAACACAAAGCGTGGTCAATCTGGCAGTTTTTTTCCATGTACAAAAAGACAAATATTGTTATCACAAGTAAATTGTAAATGGTTTCCCTGAAAGACTGCAACCTGTAAGTTTTGGGCAGGCCATAAAATGCTGGGATGTTTTATTGCTCTGTTTGCCAGCAGCAGTGAGTGCAGTGAGAGCTTTGTTATTTTAGGCCCTGACAAAGGAGCACACAGAGCTGTCACCCACAGGTACAGCAGCCACCCAAGGCCCCAGGTATTTATGGCAGCAATAATCAACTGAATCACAGCTCTATTTCTTAAAAGCATCCCTAACTTTCACTAAATTCCAAAAAAGCAGAGGCCTGAAAATATTCCTGGGAGATATGAGTGGTACAGTCACCAGGAAAAAGGAGTTGTACAGGTGGAAAGTGCAAAATTTTCTAATGTTGATGTTCAGGTACCACCCATGGATGGGCAGTGGTTTGGCTAAATCCCATGGGAAAATTCTGTCACCTCCTGAACATCTAAAGATTTCTCCTGGAAACAGGCCAGCATTGCCAGATACCCTGTGTATGAAATACTTCAATGAATCACAGTCTGCAGAATCTCCACCTAATTTTCAGAATTATAAGTGCAACATGCACCTAATATGGCAACATTATTTTTACCAAATGCTAATATCACTCTGACTTAATTCCCGTCTTTCTATTGCTCTGGAATGACTCTGCTTTCCTTAGACATATATTCCACGAGCATTAACTTTACTGAAAGACAAAATCTTAACATAGAGGTTTAACCTTAAACCAGAGGTTTGTGCCTTTTTTCTTTACTCGTGTTGAATTAAGTTGCGACTTTAATCTTACATTAATAATAATTACACTTTTCTAATTAAAACTGATGAGAACCCATTGACTTACAAGCAAGTAGTAGTGTGTTACAATGCCCTCTTTTTTCTCCATGAAATCAGCAGGAACATTGCAACTTGCACATATTAAACCTTTGTTAATCACAGTTATTTCACTATTGATAACTGCTCACCTGTAGTTTCTCCATCATCCCAGAACAAGTCCCCAGAAGCTTTTTGGTAAAAATCCAGGGCAATTATAAGTCCCATTGGATTCTTGCGGCTGTGGAAATAGAGATTTCCATGTATAAAAAATATCAAAAGAGACTTAAAACATCCTCCAAGTTCAGGTGAAAACGTGACACCCAACAGGTTTACAGTACTCGGAGAATTGCCTTAATTAAGTTTGCCTTGGTTGCCTTTCATTTTCATGCAAATGGATTAAAATATATGGCAAGTTTACAAATTTCCATACAAATAAAGCCACAATTCATTAGTGAAGGTGTGGAAGTGAGGTTTGGCTCACAGCTATTCCCACATTTCAAGGTTAAAATGCTAAATACAATGGGTTGCTACTTATTTCTAACCTAAAGCCTTCATCCATTTGCGTGGGAAAAAAGCACAAACCATAAAAGTTTGGGAAACATACCTTGCAACTGTGGTGTTGCCTGGTTGTTGAGTAGGGAAGACACATCCTCCTCTCAAGTGGACCCCTATGGTGTCCTCTGGGGTTTGCAAATTGTACCATATTTTCCTGAAAATGATTGGTTCGCCCTTATTGGCAGGGATGGAAAAGAGAACAGGGACGTTGTATTATCCACTGCTGTCAAAGTTTTCTTAAGTCCTGAATTTCATCAGAATTATTCCTTTTAGCTAAAGCTTAAGTGATGTAGATATCTATGGGCTAGTGGGCACATAAAGGTAAAATAAGTGTGTATCATGATGATTTAATGTCATAAATTTGATGCATTTCTTGAGGCACCGATTCTTGTGCTTACCCCACACTACCCTTCACCCCCTGTCTCCCAGGTAATCCCACAGGCTCTCCTTTAGGTCTCTGTTCCCAAAGCAGGGCTGAAAATGTTATTTCATCACATTCCCATTTAGAAAACTATATAATAAAACCCATAATACTCTCTGTATTTCCTTACCGTCTCAAACTTATACCAGGATGCATCAGGAAAGTAGATACGATTGGTCTTCACACCCTGCAAAGAGAATGAAGAAACGACTTTCAAATTTCAACTTAATCAAATAAACTTCAATTTTCCAAAAAAACTAATGTTCACTGAGAGAGAATCATTGATACTTCTGCTCTTTGCTGTTTTCTTTCATGGTTTTTGGGATGGTGTCCAGACAGGAGGAGAGCAATCCAAGCACCATTTCTGCAAAGCTGCTGGGATGTAACTGAATTGCTGTTCTACAAAGGGGCAGCTCTTTGTAAGCCACCCAAAGTCACAAACCCAGTGAATCAGATCGTATCCACAAGTATCTCTATATCTTCTTTATTTCCACATTTTTCGTGGCTGGCGCTTTCAGACTCCTGCTTTCCCTTTCTGTATTTAACAAATGTTTTATATTTCTCCATGGCAAACGTGTTAATGTCAGGAGAAATCATTATTTACAGGATTCTGCCACAGAACGAGCCACAATCTTTTTGTTTTCTTATTGCACCACAGGCAAGCTGAAATGCAGCAAGAGAAGCTGACTCCAAAGGGAATTCAGAGATGATGTGAAGATGAGGTAAAGCAGAATATCAGACCAGATGTCTTTGACTCCACAGAGTGCTGGAAAATTCCTTCACAGAGGAGTGGGATTAAGTGCAAGATTTTCCATTTCAGCAGGGATAAAAATATGCTGTGGGTTCTCTCACTGGAAGCAATAAATGAAGGGAGGGAAACTGGTGACTCAACGTGTCCCCGTGCCTCGTGATGTGGTTACAAGATTGATCCCAAAAAGCCAAACCTACCGGCTCAAGGACAGGGGAGATCAGCAGCCCAGGCCCCCACAGGAACTGCCTGTCAATGTTCCACGTGGTTTTATCAGCGTAGAACCTGGAGAGAGGTGAAGGACAAAGCAGGAACTGGGTTTCTGTGATCTACACCATCAGCAGCAATCCCAAGGTTCCGGGGCACTGATTGTCCACAACCACGGCTAAAGAATGTTGTGTAAAAATTGCCTTTTGATTACTCCAAAACGGGATTCATGAGTTGGGAAGTCGCCTGTTGATATCCCAATGCGCATTTTCACAGGGTACATCAGTGTTTAGAAAGTCCTGAACACTAAATGTGTCTAATTTTCTCAATCATTATGAAACTGCCCTGGAGGCTGGTGAGCAAACTTACTCGTGCAGCAGTGGCCTGACGACCGTGTCCCCCTGGGTGTGGGCTCTGTAGAACAGGGTGTACAGGTAGGGCAGCAGCGTGTAGCGAATGTTCAGGTAGTGCTTGGAGCTGTTGACCAGCACCGAGTTGGCCCCAAACGCTGCTGGGTCTTGAGACTGGAAACAAACACCCGCTGTTATTACTTCCGAGTTCTCAAAAGCACTTTGCCAAATGTGTGAAAAGCTGTTTCAGAGAGGTTGGAGTCGGTGGTGCAGCCCTACACTGGGTTTTGCTGTCTGGTGTTGTGACCTGAAGTCCTGCCCCTCCAGGCTCCCCGTGTTTGCACTGCACATCCCTCCTTGTCCATCAGGGTTATCCCAGGTTTCATCCTGGCAGTCGGGTTCATGCCAGCGGATCCCAGGAGTTGGTCTGATGGCTCACACAGACCTCGGTGTTCCTCAGTGGTAGGAACAACCGATGCTGATGAAACTGCTGCCAAATAAGTGAATTCTCAATTAACCCTTCTGAAGCCAAGCCTCTCAGATGTAAGGTTACATAAAGACAGCTTAAGGTTCTGTTTTCAAACTGGTCAGTGATAGCAATGATTAAAATTGATATTAAAGGAAATGTGGTTGTGCAACACAAAGCAATTTTTAACAGAAAGCCCAACTTACCATGAAACCTTCACTATTGTGGTTTCTGGAAAATGGGTAAAATGCTCCTACTTGCATCCATCGTCTGCAAAGTTCTTCTGTGGTGTTGTCATAGAAACCACAAATATCTGCTCCAATCTTTAAAAAAAAAAAAAAGTAGAATGTGTTGGATGTACAGTGGGCTGCACCTTGAATTTCTGCACAAGGTGCATTAATTCAACTTTAATTTCTAGTTAGAGTGACTGAGACACTCAACACATTTGTACTTTTCTTCTTCCAAATTCAGCTATGTTGTCCAAAAAAAATTAAACTGACACCTAGCTAACACTGCCCATCATTCTGTTTCTTCCAAATCTTTACATTTCTGTTTGGTGATAATATGCATAAAATGAGAAAAAAGCTTCAAAGCCATGCAAATTTAAGTCACAGAAAGGAATTTGGCTATTTGCCCTCCAAATGGATGTCTCTATTTGATTTGAGATGATAAGAAAACCAGGAATGTTTTCACATCCCTCACTAGTGTTTAAAAATGACCAGAAATAACAGGTAGCTTGGGATGCACAAGATAATAAATTTGTTAGCCACATCAACCTCGCCACAGCCACGGTAATCAAAATAAGTGGCCTAAGCCAAAAATCAGTAATTGGAAAGAAATCTTAAAAGCAGATTCCTAAAGAGGGTTAATTTGGAGCTGGCAGTGTAAGTGGTTATCTAGAGAGTGCTTGGATAGATAACCTGTCATCACCGAGTTTTGAGAGGATGGCACAAAGGGATGTCATACATAAGGAAATCCAAAGAGGTTGAACTCCAGCATTCCAGGTATTGCCCATCTCAGGTGATCCCACGTTGCTGCATTATCTCCCAGCCAGTGTCCTGCGTGCTTTCCTGATCCCATAAAAGTAGATCTCGAGATGAGGAAGCTTCTCTTTCCAGGAAAGAGTCTTTCGATGGCTCTTAAAAGGAAATGAGACTGGAGTTATGCAAAGGAAAAGACAACTCAGACTTTGATAATTCTATATAAGACTGATTTACACTAATTATTCATCCCAGGCGTGTGGGTTCCTTTGCAGTTAGCCAGGTGTATTTTAGCAAAGTTCAAGCTATTAATTTTAAATAATCTTTTTACACAGCTCTGACAACCAATTTGTGGCTTTTCCTACCAGCTCCAGGCGGTGGATTTTGCCTTAGCTAAACTGGCTTAAACATAATACAGTATTTTCCAGGAATCTTGTTCCTTTAGTGACCAAGTCTCTTGGTCTTTTGGAAAATGCAGGTCCTGTGTTGTTCTGAAATCTTTGCAGGGTTTTAGGATGCATTCCTTACTTCTGACTTGATATGATCATGGAATATCCATAAAGACTGTGGACATCATAGTGCTTCCCCCACTTCTGCACTGCATCCATACAAACCGTCTTGGAATACATGAGTCTGTCGAGAATACCTTGAAGAAAGGAATGCAAGGAGCAATTTTAAGGTACATTTTTGACATTCAAGTCCCTTTTTCTCTTTAATTTTGCACTCAGGTGGTTTAATTACTACAAAACCGAAATGCTGCTCTTGGCTGTAGGTTTGATTCATCCCTAATCTCTGATATTTCCTCTCCTGAGCTTTGTACCCATGCAGGGAACTGAGAACTGTGCTCTAAATTTCTGAATCACCATCTGAAAACACGTTGGCAAAGGTTACTTAAACCTGCTACTTCAAACAAACTATGAACTCCTTTTTAATTCTGCATATCTCAGAAACTACTGAGAGTGCAAGAGGATCGTTATATTATCAGACATAATTAAGGCAATGACAATATTCAGGAATAATTTTACAAGAGGACAGAGGCAGTTATATAATCCACAGCTAAAGTATACAAATACAAGCACATAAATATATTTTCTGTCAATAGGAATGTCCAAACCCCACCCCCAAGAACTACACTAAAATCACATTGCATCCTCGAAGGTAATTTCATGGCAATTTATATTTTTTAATTGTATTTTGTTATTCTGATTAAAGTAGATGGACTTACTGGGAGTGTAAGGAGGGTAGTTTAAGTCATTCTGTGCACATCCACTTTTTGAGCCTTTAATGAAGTTGGATACTTCATTCATATCCTGGAAAGGAAAGATGCAGGATGTAATAAAGTTTCCTTAAGTGTATTTTCCTAAAAACACCTTAGATTCTCTTCTGTTATCCTTTAAGGAATTATTACCAGCTATTCTTAAACATCTCCTTTATGATACTTTCCAAGCCACTCAACTTTCCAGCTTTGCTCTCTCCTTCCATGAATATTTTATTTCACAGTGGAACAAGTGCATTTCTATGTGCTTCCCTGAACGTGCTGCAGGAAAAGCATGGAATAAGAGAGAAACTTCATCATGGAGACCCCACAGTGTGTGTGAGAGGGACCAGTTTTCTCCACTCACACTCTTTGCTCTTTGTAACAAAGAGTTGAACAGCCTCAGACTTCAGAGCTGGATTTGGTGTAGCCACAGTCAGCAAAAATGAGTGAGGAAAACTCATTCTATGACATTGCATTGAATCCCCCTGTGCCACAGAGGGGTAGGAGGTAGGGAA
This sequence comes from Atrichornis clamosus, assembly GCA_013400975.1. Lineage (NCBI taxonomy): Eukaryota > Metazoa > Chordata > Aves > Passeriformes > Menuridae > Atrichornis > Atrichornis clamosus. The sequence continues at coordinate 24,347 of WBMZ01014221.1, read as the reverse complement.
AAGTGGGACTGAGGTTAAATCTGGGAAGAAGGAAGGGATGGGGAAGATATTTTAAGATTTGGGTTTACTTCTCATTGCCCTACATTTATTTGATATGTAATAAATGAAATTAATTTTTTCTCCAAACAGAACCTGTTTTGCCTGTGATGGGAACCATCACAGAATTACAGAATATTGGAATTGTTCAGGTTGGAAGAGCCCTCCAAGACCACGAAGTCCAACTTGTGACCAATCCCCACCTTGTCACCCAGCCCAGAACACTGAGTGTTGTGTCCAGTTTCTCCTTGGACATCCCCATGGATGGTGACTCCATCACAACCCTGGAGTGTTGAGTGATCCCTGCCTGTCCTTATCTTGACCCACAAGCCTTTTTACATATTTTTTCTCGGTAAATTTTCTTTCCAGCTGAGGTGGGCACTGGTGCCCACCCAGGGTCACACCCCACACACGCAGCAGCTGAAGGACTGGACTTCACCAAGCAGAATAATTTAAAATTGAGGCAGTTTTTTAAAGGGCATGGCAAAATATTCAGTAGAGTCCTGTTTTCTTTCAAAATTTGTATTTAAAGTAAAGGCAAGGAAGACAAACAGAAAAATTCGAAAGGTGTTGAGAGAGGGATTGAGGAGTTTAAGTAGAGATTTCCTTCAGGTACCCTCTTTTAGAAGCTTTAATACAGGATATTCCTTAAAGGTTTCTGATAGGAAAAATACTTTTCATTTCAATACAAATGGAATTTGATGAACATCTGCCCTTGCCTATTTTTCAAAAATGGAAATGAAAATGAACATTCTGAATTACTTACAATCCAGAGCCCATCATAAGGCACCGCGTCGTGGAACAATTTGCATTCTTCCACCCACCAGCTCGAGCACTCGGGATTGGTGAAATCTGGGAACACAGTTTCCCCTGGCCACACCTGCAATATTGGAAGGGAAATAATTAATTAACCTTTGAATGAGATTTAAAAGGGCTCAGAAGATCATAGACATGCTCAGGTTGGGTGGCACCTTGAAGAACACAGAAAGAGCATGAGATTCTTAACTTTGGATTTTTCAGTTGCTTCTCTTGCAAGTCCTACAAGGAACAACACACAACTGAAAAAATCCTCCATAGAAATTGAGGTTATAAATTAAAAGGATAATGTGGGATCTGGGTCTTCAGTTGCTACTGAGAGTAAATCAGAGCTGGCTGCTGAAACTGCCCTTGAGCCTTCAAACTGCCTCTAATGAAAAAAAAATAAAATAGGGTGAATGTTAAAAAATGTAATTTCAATTGCAATGTAATTTTATTTTTATTTAAAAAATTTTAAAATCAACTTTAAAAAATATTTATTTTCACGTAAAAAAAGCTGCCTTTTTANGAAAAAAAAATAAAATAGGGTGAATGTCAAAAAATGTAATTTCAATTGAAATGTAATTTTATTTTTATTTTAAAAAATTAAAAATCAACTTTTAAAAATATTAATTTTCACGTAAAAAAAAAAGTAAAAATGCCTTTTTAATGTAAAAAATTGAAAAAAATCAACAGAGGTTGAGAATTACCATATTCTGAGACCTTATAAATCTTGCTCTCACTGGTAGATAATTTTACTGAATGAAGCAACTTAGAAAATGAGAGTTTAAAAGGAGCCCCCGAGCAAAATTAAATCCTAACAGTGACAACAGACCAAGTTCAAACCAAGTTACCTCCCCAATTAATGTTGTTATTCCATCAGATTCATTAATCCAGACTTTTCTCTCCATTCCCCTGACGTAGCTTCCATATGGACTTCCATCAACCAGTTTTTGTGTACTAATAGCAGGATCCTACAAGAATTAGAAAACCAAAAAAAGAAATCAGGATATTCCATCAATTATTACAGGCAATAAATGCAATAATTAATTGCAAAGAATAATAATAAATAGCTGTAATGACAGTGTTTAAAAGGGAAAAAAAGAAGACATGAAATGCTTACCAATATGATAATATATTTTTGTCCATACTCATGCATGTAATCTGCAAATTTAGGCAGATCTTTGAAGTTCACTTTGTCGTAAGTAAAATCTTTCTTTCCCTCCATATAATCAATATCAGTGATTTGGGCATCCTGAAAGAGAAGGGAGTTCAGCTTGTACATGAGAAGTGATTTGCAAGGATTTTTACAGTAGGGCAATACAATTTTTTCTGACAATTCCTGCTTGTTTTACACTGAATTTCCTGTTGGGCTTTTCCTGCAGCCTGGCAGAAAGTTTGCTGTCAGGATCACTTACAAACAATGTGCCTCTCACCTCAGACTTGCAGCCCTAATTAATGGTACTGACACATCTTTTGTGCTCAAAGAGAGCTGCGTTTAAATGAAAAGAATTTAAATGAATGCATATATTGGCATCCTTTAAATAACCCCTTGATATGTGGCTGTGTCACTTCAGTTGCCTGATTTCAAGTACTATCCCCTTAAATCCAAACATTTATTTCCCAAATATTAGCTTTATATCAGGGTCGTTTTATTCTATTTAAGACATCAGGCTAATTTCTCTAAAATCTAAATGCAGAAGTTAAATTTACTTTGCCTTTGACTGTCAATTAAGAAGAGTATATGGTTTCATAACTGTCCATAGGACAATTAAAAATATATTTCATGGATTAGTAACATTGGAAGAAAAATGGATATAGTTGGAAAGAATAAAAGAAAAATTATTACAATAAAGTGTTTCCATAAATCTGTGATTAAGCACCACCAGGTCCCACGTTCTGATAATGGTTTTGCCATCAAAATGCACAAAACCCTTGGACACCACGAGTTTCCCAATCCAAGCTGCTGTGGAGCGAAGCAGCTGCAGAGCAGCAGGGTGTCCTGCAGAGCTCTGCCCTCCCCACAGCCGCACTCACGTAGGGGAGCCCGATGGCCCTGTTCCTCTCCACCACCTTCTTCACCTCGTCCAGAGAGCCGTAATTCCAGCGGCTGAGCTGGAATCCCAGGCTCCAGTAGGAGGGCAGTGCTGGCAGTCCCACGAGCTGCAAGGGGAAAGGAAAAATCCCACGTGCGGTCGGACACCGTGTCCCCCCAGGTGCCCCTTTCCCTGGATCCACATTCCTCAAAGCTACCTGAATGACACACACTAAACGAGCAGCCCACTCCCAAATGAACTTTTTTTCCTGTTATTTATTTATTTTAAGAAATACCGGCATTTTGGGACAATGCCTATTCTTTAAAGTGTCGCTGGAACCTAAGCAAGATCTCAAGAAATGCAAAAGGCACCAGTGATATCTTATGGTCGTAAAATCCAGACATCCTGTAAACACACTCCTTATCCTATAATATTGCCATATGAACAGGAATTTCTCCTTTTAGCAGATGCAAGGAAATATAAGTGATTTTAGAGACCATCTCTAGCTCCAATGAGCACCAAATTACAGCTTAATGAATTTTGAAGCTCTCAGGCCTAGGGCATGGTCTCCTCTCCAGCATCTCCAGCAGAAGTAGTGCTGAAGTTTCATCTGCCCATAACAGATCAATTAAAAATGTCTGCACCCCACCTTAATGAAGGCAGTCACGTTATTGACATACTGACAGTAATTCTTAATTAGACATATACTGATCCATGTTTTCAGTTAATAGACGACATAGCAAACACACACTGTCATGCAAAGAGAAAAAAAATTATAAAATAAATCCTAAACACTTAAAAAAAAAATCTGTTCCATGCATCATCCCTGTGGGTAAAAGTACCTTCAGGTACTCCTGCACTACTTGCTCTGGAGTGTCCCCCAGGAAGATGTAGAAATCGAGGATGCCCCCAATGGTCCTGTAGGTCACGGCTGGAGCAGGCTGCACCACAAACTCTGCCGGACAAGAGGGCACAAAACCACTTCTGAAGAACAGAAAACTCTACAATAGCTCTGTACTTTTCTAATTGATGGTTAGAAAATTTACTCAAGTGAAAAAAAAAAAACCAGAAATGCCTAATGAAACCAAAACCATTAATTGAACTTGCGAAGAAGGGGAAATGAATAACTCTTTTAAGTGTCCATATTTCCATTCCTTTATATCCTATAAAGAAGGGAATCAGAAAAAATCCAATGGTTGAACCTTTTGTATTTTAACTTTTAGTACAACTTTCCAGTCTCAAGATGTTCAGAGCTCTGTAAAGCATAAATATAAGTATCCTTATCAGAAGAGACTTAAGGACATTTACTTCCATTTTTCACTGCAAATTCAGTCACTTATTCCAGTGCAGACCTGTACAGACTTTGGAGGTGTTCCTGACCTTCAAGTTTCCATCACAACCTTCCAGTTAACTGGGAGCTCCTTACTGCTTTTATTATGCATTTGAAATACTATCAAATATATACGTTATTGCCTGTCCTCAGATAGCTGGGGGTGTTTTTAAGAAAGGACATCTACATCAGCTCAGTTTTGATCCCAGTCCAACAGATAATTTAAAAAGAAATTTAACTGCACTGCTCAGAGCTCCAGAGAAAGGTTTCTTACCCATGGCATTGCTATTCATCAGGAAAACACCAAAGGAGGCTCCAGTGTCATCTTCCAAACACAGGAAGAAAGTTTGAACTCCATACAAGTTATGCATTGCCTTGAAGGAGAAAAAAATAAATAAACTGATTAAAATCTAATAACAACATCTGTCCTGGTAGAGTTCAAAATATATAACAGGTAGAACTTGAAACTTCTCAAAATAGAGCAAACAACACAAATCTAAATCCTGACAGTTCCCTACAGTTCTGGTTTTCTCTTTCCTGGTGTCATTCTCCTTTATGAGAACATTTTCCATGAAAACAAGAGTTTCCCCAATAAATAGATAAGATGAGCAGGCAGATGTGATGGATCCTCAGGTGAGGTGGCAGATATTGCAGCACTATTTCTGGGTAATAGATGTGCACATCAAGGGAGCAGGAGAACTTGAGAGGTGCTTCCATCACCTCTCACCATAGATTAGATTTTACATCTAATCTATATTTCTATTAATCCTGCAAGGCAATAATTTTTATGTCTAATCTATGGAAATAGGAGAGTGCCTTGCGGAGTTTTCATTTCCTTTCTAATTTTTTTTTTTTAATTTGTGTTGCTAGTATCAGCAACTAAACCCCTTAGAGATGTTAACAGTTGTTGCAATAGTTGTGCTTCTTCTCCTGGAAAAGCAAATTCGGTTCAAATTAACAAGAAACGGAACCTGAGCAATTTGAAATCAGCCTGACTTGGTCCTGTTCACTGTTATTTTCATTTAATGAGGCTACACTCAGTGGAGCCATTCAGTTAAGGACTACCTTCAAATCAGAGAAATGAATGAGAAGAAATCTCAAGGTAGTGGGTACAAATTCCAGATTATTGATTAACTACATCTGATATCTCACCCTCCAGTTTCTGTCAGTATAGCTCGTGAGTATATTCCCTCTCAATGAAGATGGGTTGTTGCTTTATAAAACTGAGGTAATAGTGAGAACAGTCTTGCAATTATCAAAAAATAGGTGTCACAGAAATTGTTTCATAAAGGGACAGCCAGAAAAACTAAGAAACAAACAACAGCTAAGAGACATATTTCGTCTTGTAAAGATACAGCTGTTAAAGACAACTTTTCCATCATTTGGCGAGTCACAAGGATGTTGGTGAAGCAGCCTGTGCCAGCTGAACTGAACCCTGCACACAGCAATGCATTAGGACAGACTGGTTATTTATTAGTATGTTTTTTATTCTGCTTATCAGTAGAAGCTGGAGACGCTCATCTATTGATGTTTATCAAGTGGTTTTCCACTGCACTCCAACACAAAAACCAGAAATCAGGGAACATTCATCAGCACCATCGAGCTTTTAGGAATAACATGCAGTGCCTGAAAAATGGGGGAAAACTCAGTGGATACATGAATGTGTTCACTGCACCAGAGGTTTGGGTTACAGAACTGCAGACAATGAAGGGAAATAACCCCAAACTTACTCCAGAGGGGCCAATATCCCTGCTGAAGATGGGCCAGGTTTTCCAGTTGACATCGTGCCGGTACTGCTTATGCACGTGCTCCCCCACTCCATAGATGTTGCTGCTGGGAAGTTTGATGGAGAGCTGCAGGAACTGGTCAGCATACTGCAGGGGGCCTATGGTCGTGTCAAACCTGATCAAACAGTGGGAAAGAAAATGAAAAAAGAAAGCATTTTACCAGGAATTGTTGCAATAACTGTTTCTGCTCCGTGTAGCTGGAGCGGGGTGGCAGAGCCAGGTCTCCACTCAGATATTTCAGTTTCTTTGCAGTTGGTGATGGCAATAGATGTGTCAGAACTCTCTTTTGGGGCCTCAAGGGTAACAAAGGATGATGGAATTTTATAACTTTCAGATTTTATAACTATCAGGATAATTAGTATTTTGGTAATGAACTGCAACAACACTTCGGTCTCCACTTTTCCAGAGAGGCCTCTCTTTTGTTGTGCCGTTTACGAGTTGGAGACAAGCAGACACCTTGTGCAAACAAATTTACCAAGGATTTATCTCTGAGGGGTTGCCCTTACCCCATGGGAGCAACAGCTTCCTTTGAGACACTCACATTCAGAGTCCAGCACATCACTGTAATTTTTTTGCCTAGAGATCACAATGCAAACACTTTAATGAAATTTTTAAAAAGCCTAAGGAAAATACAGAGAATATTCCAGAGAATTGTTCCCACACCTTTCCATAGGTGTCTCATCCCCCCTCCATACACCTGTTTAATCAGTCATGCACTGCTGACTGCCAAGTCCATCTTCTGTGCCCTCTGTAATTGCAAATCAATCATTACAGAGGATTCCAAGCAAGAAAACAATACCAATAAGAGCAAAAAGTAACCCCTAATTAATTCAGCTTGAAGCCTTGCTAATCCAAGTGGCCCAGCCCTGTGACAGGTAATCATTCCTGGCTGATTTAATAAATCTGTTCATCCTGACACTTCCCCTCTCTCAGGGCACTTAGAGACTGGTAGGTTGGTAGGTTTGGTTTTTTAATTTGTCTTTGGAATGGAAATGGGATGAAAGAATTCAGTGTGCAAGTTCGTTAAATATTTCGTGTACAGCCTTACACAGCCAGCTGTCCTTGGATATCACAGGTCTAAAGGGCAACCTGGTTTTGGTGATTCAGGGCTTCAGCATGTTTGTGGAAAAGAAGATAAAAGATATGATCAGGAGTTTTCCCACATGGTTTGAAGCACTGGAAGGGATAGATAATAAAAATTCCCTGAGTTCTGGAGACCTCCCCAGCGTTGAGGGAAAGTCAGCAGAGAGCCAGACTGGAAACCTTTCAGACAGAGCTTTCCATATCTCAGACTTTGTTCCCAAAAGCAACACAAGAGTCCTTGAGGAGCATCCATCAGCCAAAAGAAGAGAAGCAGCAGACTCTGTGCCCGAGAGGAGCCCTCCCACGTGGCACCTCGTGTGGAGCACCAGCTCTCAGAGAGCACAGAGCACCCCTCACTTACAGCACTTTGCCATTGCTCTCTCTGGTCACCACAAGGCCGAAGGGGTTCCTCTTCACCTCCACTCTGTAGTTCAGCTTGGAGGCTGCAGATCCAGTGAAGGGCCGCACGTGCTCATGGGGGACCTCAAATCTTTGTGTTTTGGGATCAGTGATCTGCATGTATTTAAACAACAGAAGTGTTGGGCCTTTACAAATTAATCCCTCATTCAAATATTTTCCAGCATTAACACAGTTCTGACTCAGGGTATTTCCATCCTTTCCCCAGTCTTCTCTTCTGCTTTTATTGTTATTAACTTCCAACTTTAATTACTCATTTTCAACCATTTTCCCCAGCACACTTGACTGTGTTTCCCTGGCTCAGCAGGAACCCACCACAGGACAAAGTCTCCAACAGAAGAAATTGCTCAATCCCAGAAACCACTGATACCCCACATTCATGGCACGGACTGTTGAGCTTTCCATAGAAAACACAAATCATTGGAAAAGCTATTGTTGCCTGTCAAAATGATCGAGAGATGTGACTGGGCCATAAATAAAGAGTAAGTAAATACATTTAACTCCCAAATTTTCCTGTGATGAGGACAAATGGTAGATAATACAAAAGCTGAGCTTTTCAAAGGTCTCAGTGATTTTTCATGCAGGAATCCCACCGTGCTAAATGCCTGGTAACCTGATGCACTGCAACAGCAGAGAGGACAACGAGAGGAGCCAAGGACTCCACTGGGAATCATGAGAGTGCTCCAGAGGGGTCAGCCCAGCCCTCCTACCCTCCCTGCAACCTCACATCTTGCAGAGGACCTTGAGGCAGAATAGGAAAAGGGCTGACCTTGAATCGGAAGCGATTCGGGGTCTGGTACTCTCCCGTGAGCAGGACGGTGTGGATGTCGTTCCCAAAGAGGGAAGGTGATGGCAGCCTTTTCAAAGTAGCCTCGAATCCTTGGGAGAAAAACACGAGCTGTTGTGTTGGGTGGGACATCAGAGGGTTGTGAACTGGAGGGTTCAGCCCACAGCTTACCTGCCTGGGTGGACCTCTTGGAGCCCTGCACTCTGTAGCCGTGTCTCGGGGAGAAAAAACACCAGGGCACACTGGCATCGCTCTGGGGGCTCCAGCAGCAGCCACGGAGGGAGCAGGTGCTCTGAGGGGCACAAATCAGCTGGGTTTGCACACATAAATCCATACTAAACCAGTTGAAATGCACACAGAGTGCGTTTCACCCCAAACACCAGAAACCTCAATAGTATCTGCAATCAGCTCAAGCCCTGCTTTGAAACTCTGTTGAGTGAACTCAGTTGCACAGAACACACTAAGGAGGATTTTTTTCTGGACTCAGAGTAAACTTGCTTAGTAGACTTGCATTCTTTCTTAAAACCACAAGATCCACAGGTAAAATGAAGGTTTAAAAAGAGTTATTGAAACACTTGAGCTGTGAGAGATGCAGCAGAGTCTGATCAAAAGTCACACACTGGAGAGGGGGCAACATTTATAGTTGGTTTAACATCTAATAAATATCTATATATGCATAATTGAACATCATGTAAAATATCTACATTTTAATGTAATTTTCCAAGAGCAGAAATGTTTAGGTTGTTTCTGCATAGCCTCAAATTGAGATAAATCAACTATTTTGTTTTAAAAAACAAAACCCCAAAATAAACCCATTGTTTCAAACTTCTCAGTGTAGTGGCACCAACCTTTATGCTGCCATTCACTGCTCTAATAAGCTGAAATTCCTTTGCTTTGCTGTTAGAAATCAACTTGCTCACGTGCTGTGTGTGTGAGGTTTATGTTTGAAGATAAGATTTGGGTAATATATCACTAAGTTTCCACCCACTTTCTCACCTTAAAACCCCCATTCATCCCTTAGAGCAAAGGGCGGTGGTAATACAACAACTCTCACTGAGGACAAAGGGCAATGGCCATAAGGGATCTCAGGTATCCAAATCCAACAGGATTCACCTTCCGCCTTCAAGACCTCACCTTCCACGTGTCTACTATCAGAAGCTCTTCTTGCTTTCATCTGACTGTGCTCAAATGTTTTTGCAGTTTGTGCCATGCTTAGTTAAAATATTCTGCAGCTTGAAACTGGTGGACATGATCCAAAGTCATTGCTGCTGTACCTGGTGACGTTTGTTTTGGGGTTAGAGAGCCCAAGCTGGTCAGTGCAGGTCAAGTTATTTTCTCAGCCTCTGAACAGACCAAAGAGAAGGCAGCTCCACCCCAGAAATCAGGCAAGTGCTGAAGGAAGCACAGGGGGAGCTCACAGAGCCACTGGCTTGGGAAGTCTCTGTGCTTTTTTTCAATAGTGATTGCACAGAGCACAGAAATCGCTCAAAACCACCCAAGATAAACCCTGGATTCACCACACAGATAGGTGTTTTTCTCTCTGCCATGGATTTATCACATCAGAACATATTTGCTGTCATTTTCATCAGGTTCCAAGTGAAAAACATGACTGGAGCAGGGACGTAGGGACTAATTTTCCCCACTTTGATCTGCAAATTGATGCCCTTTGTAAGGTTGTGAAAAACTCATGTTAATTTTTTACCTTCCTGGATCCTACCACAAGAATTCCCCATTTCCCATTTTATAAACTATTGCAGAGCAAAAGAAAAGAAACAACAAACCCCTCCAAGAAAGCAGAGTTCACAATTTTAATCCCTTACTTCATTTCCTTCATATATAGTGGAATATCCTAAATACAAGAACAGATCTGCTACTCCTCTTCTCTCTTCCTAGACCAGTGACTATCCCATACAATGCACAGTATCTTGAACCAGTTTTCCTAAAAACCTGATAGTTCAAACATCCACATTCCCAGCTTCCTAATCATCTTATTCTTTTCCCCAGTTAATTCTCATGAATACTTCTTGACTGATTTCAGCAGCTACTTTACAGTCCAGTGATATTTTTCCAGCTAGATCTCATCCTGGCAGGTCTGTGTTTTTGTGGCATGTTCAGCTTTCTGCACAAGGAAGCAAATACAGAAGCTCAAGATTGGTTACGCCTGGCACAGGGAGAGGAGCAGAGTTCACCAAAGGCACTGGGGAGCCTGCTATAAAAACTGTCATCTACTCTAAATAAAGATATGATCCCAGCCTCTGAGCTGTAAAAGCAGCACTATAGATACCAACACCCAATAAAGACAAAGAGAAGCCAAAGCTTAGTTAGGAATAACCCTGGATACGAGGAAAAGGTTTACACTGGAGTGCAGGATGAACTGAGCACCAAGGACTAAAACAAGAGCTTGTCTATGTGCTGGAATAAAATGTGCTGTTATGTGCATCTGAACAGACTTCTAACAGCAGGATATTTTGGGGAGAAAAGCACAGAAGCCAAAACCGAAACAATAGCCCCATCCCTGAGCTTTTCAGAGGTATCAGCCTGGCCTACACAAGCACTGCTCAGTGGATTTCATACTTTACTGGTGTGTTCTGCTTGTCTAATCAGACCCCCTGGCAGTTGTCCACAGCAGTAAAGAGTTAATAAATCCCTACTTTCTTTCAGCATGTCTACTTTCACCAACCATGTAATCAGATAAAAATTATCTATTTGCTTTCTTCCTTCCTTTCTTCCTTCCTTCCTTTTTTTTTGTTTCTTCTATTTACTTTTATTTTCTGCAGTCCTACCCATTTTCTGGCTTTTTCCTGGCCATCTTCAGTGAATAAGGAAATCGAGGCAGACACTGACCTTCTAGATAACAAATCAATTTTCCCAGCTGCTGTTTATTCTGAAAACCACAAATGCAAACCACTGCAGAAGAGTGATGTTATTCCATGCAGGTACCTGCTGGTTGCTGCGTTAGTGTAGCCTGATACAACCAAATTACTTCCAGGAAAAAAATGTACGCAGGAATTAATGGAATCACTGGGGTGGGACTCTGACTTGTGCGAGGCTGCACCTCACAGCTTTCCTCATGGAGTAAAGGTGATATTTATTTCTAACCCTGTGAAATCTGCTGGTCTTCACTCAGGAAAGAAGGCATTCAGGGATCATTTATTTTACCTCTAATTCCAGATCAGGCACCCTCAGAGTTCCATTCTGCATCTGGCCCTATTTTTCTGCTGGGATCTAGGATGTGATTATTTTCTTAGCACCAGGCTTGCAGTTGCAACCAGAGCACCACTATTTGCCTCCCTGTTTGATGAGTGCAGCACTTAACGTGGGGTGACTGGTACAAAGCTAGTAATTAAGGATAAAAATGATCTGCATGACTTCTCCTACAGTGGTGTGCACATTCCTGGGGCAGGGAAGGAACCTAAGGCATATAGGAACAGGCTGTGATTTGAACCTTTACTAACCTGTCCCCTGCAGGACTTTATTGAACTGCATATCATAACAAAACCCATGGCATGACAGAGGCTTTAACAACAGCCAGTCCTGGAATTAGACTGGGAATTTCCTCAGAGATTCAGACAGCTGATTAACAATTTTTTTGTGCCTCTGTGAATGACAGAAATAACCCACATCACACTGGTTTCTTCTCCTAAGCTGCCCCTCTACAAACCAAAGAAAGGTGCCAGGCATCCACCAGCTTCCACCAGAAAATAAGAACATCCATAATAAGGATGAAAAATAATAATTATTATAATAGTAGTTTTTTCAAGACTATTACAGAAAGGTTCTGAGTGTGAGAGCATTGAAAAATAAAAGTCATCATAGAATCATGGGATGGTTTGGGTTGGAAGGGACCTCAAAGCCCATCTCATTCCAACCCCTGCCATGGGCAGGGGCACCTTCCACCAGCCCAGGTTGCTCCAAGCCTCATCCAGCCTGAGATGATACCTTTCACTGGGAATCTTAACTCAGAGATCCTTAAGCCAAAAGGTCTTTTCCATACTCTGTGCTCTTTCAGACACAGGAGAGGAGGGCGCTGAGACCCAAACTGGTTCTGAAAGGAAACTCTGACCATGTCTTGTGCGTTGTAAAATTGCACACCTGGGTAAAGCCCATCACCACCTGCTATTTCTGTACTGTTATAAATGCCAGCTTTTGATCATCAAACCAAATAAACCTGCTCAGAAAAAGTTGTTAAAATTAAAGAGTGACTTTTTAAGCTGCTTGATGTCTGACTAATTTCATTGCCAACCACACTGCTGGGGAGAAGGTTGGCACTGATCTTCAACCTTTGACAGCCAAGTGCTTCTGTGGCCAGAAAAATCAGACCTTCTGCCCGTGGGCTGAGATGGTTGTAGAGGAGTTGATTTCCCCTGCAAAGTGTTGGGGCAATCACAGACTAAAAAAAGGTTAAGAAAACAACTGATCCAGTAGAGACAAGTTGCATTCTTGTAAGTGAACATGAGGTTTTATGGGACAAAGTCTATGTTCTAATATTTCCTAGAATGTTTTCAGACCTTTGTTGCTGTTTGATCTGGGATGCAGTCAATTCTCTCTTCTACTGGTATCTTCGGACATTGTGGGTAAAATTCTGTCAGAGAAATAAAGGAATGGGTTATCACCGGAATCTCTAAACTGCAGGAATAATTTGATTACCTCTTAACTCAGTACCTGCTTCTGCTGCCTGTTTTTCACCATCTTGATCCACTAACTATAACAGAGATTCAAATGACTATAAACTATTGCTGATGTGATTTAATTTTACCTTTGAAAAAACTCAGACCACTATTTCAGGTATGAAAACTTCACTTTAAAGTTTTTAACATACAGGTGATATTGATAATTTTATTTCAGTAGTCCAGCTTTCAGTAACTCCTCTGTGTCAATGTGCTTTGCTTCATGTGAAAATATAGGCGCCAAACAAAAAACTGATAGAACTTTTCCCTTTCGTAAATGGCACTGGGCTGTCATGGAGCTCCTTCCCCCTAAACCAGTTTTCCACAGGAGCTTGAATTAGAGCATCAGGTAAAAGCACCTTAAAGTTGCATTGAGATGCTCCTTTAGATTTCACATTTGTCAGACTGAGTTTAAGGTGGGCAGCTTTAGCAGGTAAAAGGGAACTCTGTTTATGTTGGGAACGAGGCCTGTAAAGTGCAGAAATGTGCCCTGGGCTGAGACAGACACACACACTCAGATTTGCCTGTTTGCATCATCTGCCCTGGCCCTTTTTGCTCAGCGAAACTCCTACTCATGGTAGAAACAGGAAGAAATATGCAGATATTAGTCTGGATGGGCAGTTTTACTGAAACACTGAGCTGTTTGCCTTGGATAAGCAATACATTTTATTTTTCTGCCATTTTCACCTCCAAGTGTTTTGCTTCATTCCCTGTGTGTGAATGGAATTATTCACACAAAGTGGATCTGTGAGTAAAGCAGGTGCTCTATATCACATCCCTGGAAGACCAGAGATTCCCGATGTACATCAGCAAGAAACACTGTTGGATTTTAGGATTATAATGTATGTTCCACACCACTTGGCTGCTCCCACATAGTCTCCCTGATCCCTTTTCTTTTTTCCAGTGTTACCTTGCTTTATACTAAAAAAACCCATTAAATTGTATGAATTCTATGTTCCTAAAGAAAGTCCGTCATGGGAAGAAGAGATACAAGAATTTTCATGACAATAAACCCTGAGTCACCCCATTTATTACATCCATGAGTGGTAACTTTGCTCATGTTCTCCGTAGGAAGGTCTGACCGTGATTCACCTTTGGATAAGGAACAGAACAGTGGCACTGAGTCAGAGCTGAGCAGATCCCACTCAGGGATTTTGCTCTGGTCCTACAGCAGCCAGGGAAGGACTCACCTGGAGTTTGCAGCCCAGATTGCCCCGATGCCAGCAGCCCGATGAGGACGCAGAGGATGACTGTCACCAGGCAGAAGAGGACGATCAGCGTGAGCTCCAGCCCACTGAACTTCCTGCCCATCTAGAAACACAGAGAAACCCCGTTGGTAAGAGGAAAACAGCTCTGAAAACTCTATAAATTACATTACCAATTTATGAAATTAGCAACATTTATAAGTTATTCAGGTTTTAAACCATGTCACCTAATCCTGAGGCTTAAAGATAACACTCCTTAAGGACGGTGTGCAATTAATCTCCAGTTCAGGATAATTCAGCCAGTGCAGATTATGACATTATTACTCTGAGAAATGTATTTTGCTCCCTGCAAAACACTTTATACACAGAACACTTTTCTCCTGAGGTTAACAATGGAGTTACTTATAGATTACTAAAATTCCTGAAACAGAAAATAAGATCTTCCCCCTTTTTTCTTTTAAAAGCTTTCTTTTCTCCTTTAGAACAAAGTTATATGCTTTTTTACAAAGGAGGAAGTTGATTTGTTCAAAATGCACCTGACAAAAGCTCTAATAAACTCTGGCAGCGTGTCCACGACACGTGGGGAAAGCTCACAGAGCTCACAGGGCAAATTTGTTATTTGTACAGGGGGAGAACAGATTGTGCACAGGCTCATGGTACAGTGAATGCTGCTGAAATAAAAACTGAAATATGGGAGAGTATAGTAGTGGAATCAGTGCCTTAAAAAGCCACAGAAATCCTGAGGTTTTCCCAAATTTTTTTTTTTTTTTTTGGTGAGCAAGGTGTGCTGTGCTAAGGGGGCTGTGCTGGCTCAGAGGTCAACACAGAACCATTAACCCTGAGCTGTGCACCAGCAATAAAACTAATTAAAACTAGTCTCCAGCACCCAGATCAATACACATTGGCAGCCACTGCTGCATTTAGCTTTCGGTTAAGAGCATTTAACATTATAAAACAACCTCAAATACAGAGAAATTGGTTGTTTTCAGTTGAGAACCTGTGAGAGCATATATGTGTTGCACTGGGACATCAGAACATTTTCACATGTTTTAGTGATGACCCACAGGAATGAAAAATACTTTAGAAGAAACTATTTTGTGTGAAATAACAGTTAAAGTCATTGTATTCACCTGCTGCCATTTGGAATCCACCACCCTACCTCTATCTCAGCTAAAACATCCCTTTTACTGTCTTGCCCCATATGATATCATCATAAAACCTAAAAAACCTTATGATAATGTTTCTGAAAAGCAGGACTTTATTCAGCTTCTTGTCATTAAGGCCTCCCCCCTCCCCAGCTATATCATTGAATTTCAGTGCTTTCTTCCTATGGTCTTCCTCCAAACCCTAACATTTTGGAAACAAGGCTTTATCATTTATAAATCTAAGTTCTGTAAGTGATGAGCACTCACCGGTGAGGTCTCCAGAAACTTGGATGCAATAAAATGAGTGACATACCTTAAAGGCCCTCTGGTTCCTTCATCTGCTGCTCTGGACTGTAAAATTCAGCATCACCACTGGAGCTTTACGTGCTGCTCTTATCAGTTCTCTGCACTGTTTGCAAACCCAGGGCCAATGGCAGGGCCAGACTTAATTACAGGAGATTGCAGACACTCCTTGGACTAAACACAGGCACTGGGATTATTGCAGACCAGGAATGGCTGGTTAATTAATAATATTTCGCTTCAAGATGAAGCATCTCATTCTGCAAATGAGAGAAAAGCAGCGATAAAATGCCAAGAAGCTCATCCAATTGCATGACTGGGGTTTTTATTATTTTCTTTTTTTTCCCCATATCTTTGTTGCTACAACCTTCACATTCTTTGCCTAATATTTCTGCTTTAATCACCCCAAGAAGTCATTAAATATTCCCAAATGAGGAAAAGAGTTATTGAACTCGTTGCGGGAGGGAATTGAATTTATGACCATTCAAATTTTTATTGGAATTAATTATAAAATATTAGTCTTAAATCGACATAAACAGATTTCATGGTATACTAATAATAAATGACAAAAGCAGATGAAAAAGATGAAAGATTAACACAGAAATGTCAAAAAAATGTTAAAAGTTTATAGTGAAGAGGCTTCAATCATAACCTTAATATGAATCCTTCACACTTAATTGGGTTTTGTCCTTTTCTCAGAACCAGATAGAGGGGATTTTATCATTAAATCTTTATTTTCCAAAGGAAAGCTTTCAATTCATCTTATTAAAGTATTTACAAGTTATTTTTCAATAACAAAGAAATGGCTGAGAAGTGCCACTTTTGTTTTTTGAACTGCTCAGGAATTTATTCCACTCCCTCAATCCCTCAGCTCTGCCTGTGAAGCCCAGGAATGAGATGTTTCCTGTCGGAGCACAGAGGGGATGGTCCTCTTTTCCTCACTCAGCATTTAAAGGAAAGAAAATCGATGGCACACACGGAGCACTGGGGCTCTCCTGCATCCATCCATCTCCACTCAGATCAATGCCACCACTCCCAGGGACTCAGGTAAACAAGAGGCAGAGTTTCAAATCCAATCTCACCCCTCCTTTCCATGGGAACAACACACATGGCCAAGTAAACTCTGGGAACGTTGCTAAAAATTGCTAAATACGCTGCTTTCTGAGCGTCTGCTGAGACAAAAATAATGGATTTGTGTGGATTATGAGGGTGATAATGGTTAGGGAAGCCTGAGGGGTTGGTTTGATGTATATCTGTTTTCCAAAGCGTGTCTGTTTCATTCAGCTGTTCCAGGAAAGCCCGCGGCCCAGCACAGCCTATTCCACGTGTTTCATTTAACAATCACCCTGCCATCAATAAAACCATTTGCTTAAGTGCTTCCCTGAATTCGTGATGCTGCGAAACTTCCATTATCCGTCACCCCGTGAACGCCTTCCCTGCCGCTGGAGAGCACAAACCCTGGGAACACACAGGGCTCCCAAGAGGCTTTCCCAGCTGGGCGTGTTTTCCTCAGCCTGCCGAGGACATCAACAACAGGGCTGTCAGGGCAAGGTGTGATATCAGCCTCCAAGGAGGAGGAATGGGGAAAACCCTTCAGTCAGGGACACTGAGGGGCCACAAGGACAACAAGAATTCCGTTAAATCAAGAGCTGGAGCAGCGAGGTCTCCGCTGTGTCCTGCTTGGGTTTCCAGGAATTCAGAGGTGACTCCTTACTGACAGCTGGTGAGAAGAATGATTAGAAGCCCGGGGTAAGGTTAGGCTGGAGAGAATAGCAGAGGAAAGCAATCTAGGAAATTAGGTACTGTTTAAAATGTGGTAATTTAAAAAGAGACATTTATCTCTTCACTTCTAACAGGTCCATTTTTAATTAAATCACACAGAACTTGAAAAGCTTGTTAGCTGGTCAGAGTTGGCTCCCTAGTTGTATTCACTCAGTCAGCTATGCTAATAATTGGGGCTTCAGCTAAGGGACCATGCTAGGAAATAGAAATAGAAATAAAAATAGCTTATATCTTTCCTACAGTTTCACGAGGTTTGTTTTTTCACTGTTTTGGTGTCAAATATTTACTATAAGTAACATTTGCAGCCTTTAAATCCTGTAAGAATCTGTTTGCAAATTACCAGTTCAGCCAGGAACAGAATCGTTATTATGGAAGGACATCCTGGCACAGATCCAGTGGGAACACCCTCCTGTACTCCCCACATGCCACGTTTGCGTGGCTGAGCCCACCCTGCAATCCCGGTCCTGCAAGCCGGGAGCTCTCCAAGGTAGCTCTGCTCACATTCGAGGAAGGGAAAAGGCTGAGCAGTCTTTAGAGGCCTGGAGTCTGCTGCAGACATTCTGCTGAGCAAGGCAAGGAACTGGGAAGCCTCACAAATGCACTGAAAACTGTTTTTCCCCCAAAGAGACTCTGGAGTGAATGAATTTGGATTCATCGAGTGTTGTGTCTTTTTCCCAAAGCACATCACAATTTAAGATCAGATGGTGTGAGCTTTGTCTCAGACTAAAGCAGTTTTCATTTTATAGTAATTGACAACCAAAATATTTTGATTTGTTTACCAAACAGATACAGAAATAATATCAACTGAGTCATTTCATTGCAGTGGAAAAGCAGAACATATTTGAAATCCATTCTCAAAGTCTGTGTAGTTCTCCTAAAATAAATGCAAATAGACATTTTATAGAATCTATGGGTTTGTAGATAAATATGTTTATATCTAAAAAAATGTACTTTTATCCTCATTTCAATAACACTTTTGATCCAACAAAGTATGGCAGAGGTAATGAAGATAATTTAAAATTGAATCCCAGTGTTAATTATGATTTTTTTCTTAGGTCAAGTTAGAGACCAGTGTTAGTCATGATGGTGATTACAAAGATTAGGATTCCAATGGATCACATGGTGTATAGAAAAGGGAATACATTTTGCAGTTCTCAGTGCAAATGAGGAACTTGCTGTGTATCTCTAAAACACAACAATAATCACTGATAAAGTCAGTGCAGGTCATCACACAGTGCTCAGGTGCTTGTGATGATTCAGTGGGTAAGACCTGAAATCAGAGGAGAAATGCTATAACAATACTCCTGAAAAACCCCAAACCCTCTCATTCTCATTTTAACAGCTGCTGAGCACAAAAGGCACGAAGTGAGCCAGCGTCTGATGCAGAAGGAACAAATGTCATGATGGTTTGAACCATAATCATGAATATAAATCACTTGATTATGCCTGAAAATTAATAGCTGCTGCTGTTCAAGATAGCAAAGGGCACGTCTTAGTAGAGCCAAGTCTTATGTATTGCCAATATTTATTATCTACCTTTTCAACTGACAAAGAAATTACAAGATTGCACACAAAAAAAGAGAATATTTTTTGCTTTGCCTGTTCATGCATAAATATGTGGAAATATCAAAATGTGTCTGACAGTGGTACTTGATCAAAATCTATCATCTGCTTTTTGATTTTTTTTTTTAAGCTGTAATGAGAGAACATCAGGGATATTCCAAAATGTAAAGTGTCCTACAAGCAAGTGATTTGAACCTGTCATTTGTAGCTGACAATGTTAATTTTGGGGTAGAGTTCAGTGCCTATAAATGAAGGGGAAAAGGAGAATTAATATTTGCTCCCAGCTAATTGCTGGCTCCTGATAGTGCACCAAGTCAAAGAATGCCACCAGTAACTCTCAGCTTCACCCTCCCAGCTCAGCTTTGGGCAAAACCCAGAGCAGAGAAAGGAATTCATGATTTGCAGTTTGATGAAAACACCATCCAGAAAGTTGAAAAAAGCCCCAGTAAGCAGAAAGAAGTTTAATTCTTTATACTTCTTCCTCCTCCTCAAGTATCTGGATTCAGAGTTTGTTGACTTTTCAGACCAAGCCCACTGTGGGTGCTTGTTTTGGGATTTTTCCATGCTCCTTCTTACCTGGAAAGTGCCAACAGAAAGGAATTTTCACTCCTGCTACCAAAGCTGGAAACATCAGAGACATTCTGTGAACATGGACACGTCAAGGTTAATATTCAAGTTAAATATTATTGTATTGGATAAAAAAATTATTATTTCTTCACATAAAACCTAACTGGTGAAAAGTTGAAGAACTGGTTTCAGGGGAAAAAAAAGCCTTTATCAGGTTTTAAACCTATTTAAAGAGACTGCTCTTCCTCCTCCTTTGATTCCTTACAAAAGAAGAAAAACTCTCTAAAACCTCCCAAGGCATGTCATTAATTTTTGCCTTCTAGAAATGGATAAATTTATAAATAAAGCACATATGATGTGCTTAACTAAAGCAGATACTGCTCAAAAATTCAACTGTAGGCAAATGAGATCCTTGGATTTAAGAGCCCAAATCACCCCAGCCTGGATTTGGGTTGCCCAAACACTCACTAACATCAAATAAATATTTACACAATTAATTTTTTGTGCCAGTTTGAAGACACATATGCACAGAGCACCAGGAAGCCCCAGAGTCTGCCAGCTCCAAAGATTCTTGAGTCATACATCAGGCAGATCCAAAATAGCCCTTAATGTATTTTCTAAGGCTATTTAAGAATAAAAAAAAGAAAACCAAACAATAAATTAGGGACTCTTATTTTCTTGGCTTGTAAAGTTGTGTGTGCATATTTTCCTGTGCAGTCAGGAAGACCAGAAGTTTTAGTTATTATTTTTAAATGCAGGTTAATACCTAGGTTAATAATTAGAATAATAAGAATGGTTTGGGTGGGAAGGGATGTTTTAAGGTGAAATGACATAGCTGAAATAATGATAATAACTCAAAGCAATAAAAACATTCAGCTAGTAAATAACACTCAAGATGCACCTTATTAAGTCCTCACTTCATTAACCACCATTCCTAACCTGTTACATTGGGGTTTTTTTCATATTTTCATTGAACAAAAGCTCAAATGACTGATTACGCCCCAGCTTTTGGAGTGAGGACAAGAGAATTCTGAAAGTCGCTGCTTAATGAAATCAGTGCTTTGACCCTTTGCAATGTTTTTGTCAGAGCTTCTCTGCTGTTCCCATGACTTTCCCTGTCCTTGCTGCAGATGGTCCTTCAGCCAAAGCCTGAGCTCCTTGCTGCTCCTGAGCAGGAAACAAAGCAAAGCCACCATCATTACCTATTGATTCCTCGCCAGTTTTTTGCTTATTTAGCCATGATATTGCAGGATATTGTTCAGCTTTGCATTTCTTACCAGTAAAAATAATAGGCGTCTATTGTGAGAAAACAGAAGGATTAAAGGCTTAGGAGCTTAGGGTGAATGTTTAATACTCAGATGCTTGTAATAACAACTGAAAGATGTGAATAACATCGGTGCCAAGGAAGTGATATCCTTACGCCTGTTTTTATGTGGTAATTCAGTGAGCACTCCCCAGGAGGGCTGGTCTGGGGAAGGGACACTCCTGGGGCAGGATCCATCAGCTCATCCTGACACCATCCAAGGTGTGGGAAAACTCATCGTTCAAAGACACATGACCTTCATTCCCACAGTCACCTCCATGTAATTCCAGCTTCACAGTGACCTCTAGACTTACCCAGTGGTAAATTTTGTATTGCTGGAGTGAAGGATTCAAATCCTAAAATGTTAAATCATTCCTTTAGATGTTTTACACAGGCACCCCTCACAAACCCTTACAGATTCTGATCATACTGCTTCCAAGGTTTTCTCTGCAAACACAACAGCTGGAAGATTTGTTTGTTTGGGGGTGTTTTAAGGATCTTTTTACAGTCACTTGCAATCTCAAGTGGGAGTTGGAATGAAAGCATCAAACATTGCCAGACTTTGAACAAAGGCTCGGGGCCCAGCCAGTGGTGGTGTGGAGGGGTTGTGCATCACTTCTTCCTCCAACTACTGCAGAGTTGTACTTACCCCCACCACGGGGGAACCTCAGCCCTCCCCTTGGGTACATCTGGGTGCAGGGACTGACTTGGAGGTGTTTTCTACTCACTGAAGATCTGGTAGAAGGAGAAGGTTGCTGCTCATTTCCCCTCTTCCAGATGTCCAGGTTAGAAAACCGGATCCTGTTCTTCAGCCCACTGAATTTTCCTCTGCAGGCTTTGAGTCCTGAGTGAGTTCAGAGATAGAAGCACCATAAATACAAAGGTACTTGGTGTGGGGCATGACATTCTCTGCCACATCAAACACCACAAAACCCCCATCAAGTTATGGTAATTTTTAAATAAAAAAAAAATAATTAAAAGCAGCTCCGAAAATCAGCAGGTACAGGTTTTCCATGTTCACGGAAGACACAAAGACCCTTTCCCTCTACATTTTGAGGTCTTAACACCATCATTCATTAACCAGAAGACTTATATATCTTGAAGCTCATTTGAGGTTCCTCAATATCACTGTCACCATAAATTTTGGCGTTGCTCTATCCCATTAATATACGTTGGCTACTTACCTCACCCTTAAGAGGAGTTTCCCCTCTCCACATGACAAATCCCCCAGCATTTGTGGCCATTTTATTTCCCCTCTAAGCTGCTCTCTCATCCAAACCCCTCTCCTTTAAACACCACTGCAGAATCCTTGAGTCAAGCTCTTGCCTTTAATTACTATAATGAAATACAGAGGAAAATACCTTGGGAACTCAGTCTGGGGTAGAAAACTGCTTGAACCAGGCCGTTCTCTCCCCTTTGGTGGTTGCTGGGAGAGCAAAGCTCCCCTCAGATAAATGATTTTACAGCTTGAGTGACCCCAATGTGCACAGGGGGGTCTGAACAGTCCTGGTCAGCAGAGAACTGGACACTGATGTGTCCCCCAAGAGCAGCAGAAGAGACTCCAGGAAGAGAAAAAGGCAGGGGAGACCTGGTGAGAGAATGGGAAGACAGGAGCCGGGAAGCAGCCAAGCCAAGGAAAATCCATCTATTCCAGCATTTTTGCAGCCTAAAATGGATGTCTCCACAGGATGCAGAAGTGTCCATGGAGCACAGTGATAAGGTTTTTCCCTAAGAGCAGGATAACTTTGTTGATAAGTGTTTAGGAGCCATTAGAGATGGGAGTGTCCATCCCTTGGCAAACAGGAAAACTATGGATTATGCTAAAAGTAGGATGTGCTGGTAATTACTTTCATAGTGACCAGCAAGAAAACTCCTGTGAAATACCCCTTAAATCACCAAATCCACAGCAGAAGCTCTGCAGAGCCCTGGAAAATACTTATCCTAATATTGAACTGCATTATTAAGGAAGTACGGATAAGGAAGGAAGCTTTTCCCAACTCTACAGATTTCCCAACGCATCACTTGCTCCAGGAAAACTTTGCTCCAAGGAAGGAATAGCTTCACTACCAGAATGACCTTGTGCTGGCTGGAAAGTTTACTAGAGCTGAATAAAATAATTTCGTTTCAGTTGATTATACACATATAATTAACCCAAATTAATATTAAAATTAACAAATAAATTGGGAAATTAAAGCAAATGAAGTCATTACCATAGCAATATAAAACTTCACATAACAATTCAAATTTATTATGAAGGAAATATGAAAGCTAATCAAAGTAGTGATGGAGGGATATTGTTACAGACTGTTGGATCTAAATTAGTATAAAATAAGCACCTCGTTAAATGAAACATTTTTCTGTGTTCTTTGAAAGAAATCAAGCTGACAGCACACGGCCAAAAGGAGTGGAAGGCAATCCTAATGACAAAATAATAATAATAAATGCCGAAACTCGTGTGATAACATTGATAGAAAAAAATTATCACTCACCCACAAGAAAGCATCTCAGGATCGTTGAAAAGGAGCTGGCCAGGTGGAGATACAGAGATGGAAAACAGGAAAGAGAAAATAATATTTTAGCATAAAAACATCTGAGATAGACATAAACATCCCAAAAATTTGATTAAGGGGGTTACGTAATGCCATTAAAACATGGAATAATAACAAAGCAAAGGGCAATGGGGTACTGTTAGACAATGATGACTCATGGATAGAAAGAATTTTTGGTCCTTTTTTTGGTAAAAAAATATTTGTGCACCTAATTTGAAATACAGTGGTTGTCTGGTATATGTACTGAAACAATAAAGTGAGACAATTTATTGTATAAATTAAATTTTATTGTCTGAGTAAAATAATAGAGATATTGTCAAATCAATATCACCACCTACATGAACATTGCAATTAGAATGAGGGAAATGCTCAAAAGAAAATGGTTAAATTCAGGTTTGAGCAAGTTTTAAACTCATTTTTTCCATCCAAAACTCAACTTCCACTGGCTTTTTCATTTTTAACCCTTTTTTATTGGCTTTGTACAAAACTTCTAAAGTTCTGCATTTCCACTGAAGGAGAGGAAGAAGTAAGACTTAACAGAATGCTGAATTTCAAAGGAAGAGTAGGAAAATCACAGTAACAGAAGAGGTTGGGGACTGTCCTTCTGTCAGAAAACCAGGGAGGTTGAACACCTCAGCAGTTCAGTTTGTATTTGGAAGATTCTCCATAGAAGTGACCTCTTGAGCAGCAATATTGATACACACTTATTTCAGCTGCCTTTAGGAATCCTTGACTGCAGAGGTGCCCTGGTCAGGCACACGGAAATCCATGCAGGGAACTTCAGGAGAAGTGGGACTAATAAAGCGTCAGTTCCACAAATTATTTAAGCACCTTCATTTATTTATTCTTCAATTATGGAGCAGGCAACACTAAAACCAGTAGGTATGACCTAAGAGGAGAAGTAAAAAGAGAAAAGCTGATAAAAACCCAAGGGAAACACTGTAAAAATGTTTAATGCACAGGTGTGACAAATCCCAGTGCACATCATTCATCCA
>WBMZ01014219.1:0-31658 GCA_013400975.1 Atrichornis clamosus | reverse complement strand
GCGGGCAGAGGGGCCGGGCGCGGTCGCGGCGGTGCGCGCGTGGCTCCGCGCCGCCCGAAGGCGCGGCCCCGGGTGCTGCTGCTGTCTGGGATGCGCGGGGAAGGTGGTGGTGAGGGGAGCCCGCTCCTGCTGCCGGCGTGCGCCTCTCCACCTGCGGCCGGGCGGGTCACCTGGGGCCGGCAGGTGCATCTCTCAGCCCCTCGCACTGCTACGCCAAAGGCAGACCCAGCCCGGTGCGCCTTGCTGTCCTGGTGCAGAGGGGTCCCTTCTGTTGCCTTCTGGGCCATACCAATGGGCAAATAATGACCGGTTTTGACTGGCACGATCGAACGTCTGGGCGAACCGTGTAGTTCACAGGGAAGGTGCACCTCGCATTCTTGCCAGGCTACTGGGCAAAGTTTTGCAAAAAGCTGAAAGTTAGATGAGGAGATCTCAAATCCATAGCGTAAAAGAAGAGTGAGAAAAGTCTTTATGCCTGACCTTGATTACCACGTGCCTCCTAATTCAGTAGAGGAGCTGGTGTAAGTGTCGCACATCTGGTTGTTAAACAGCTTACTGTTAACTTGCAAAAATTAATGTGTAATCAGAAAAAAGAACATGGGCAAGTGTGTGGTGCACCAAATGCGGAAAATCTGTGGTGTCCTGTGCTCCCATTTATTTTACTTTTCATTCATCACCACCTAGTGAATATGCATGGTGCATATTCCTCCTGCAGTTGCATTTAAAATGTCATAAAATCTCCATTCACAATACATAAAACTAGTAGCTTTCATTTCTGAGTGGTTGAGAAGTAGAAGAGTAGTTATACATTACAAACTCTGTTGCCAGAGAAGTTGAAAATGTACGAGAAGAGGAGAGATAAAATTGAGTTTTGATTAACCATCCTGAAGGGAAAGACACTGTGGTTTCACAGTTGTTTTTGGTACTGTAATAATATATTCTACCTTGTCTCACATCCAAAAAAAAGGACTTTTTTAAAATTTGTGGTCAGTTTCCACGTGTAGCTTGTTGCTTGCCTGTCTGTGGATGAGGCAGTAGAGAGGAGGATTGGGCGACTTAAAGAAGAATGGGGCTGCCTATGGCAGTAGTTCTGGTTTATGCTGGCCTAAAGTAGTTGTGAAAGTACAGTGTGGTGGAGTAGCAGGTGTGAGCCACCTGTTTCTGCAGTTTTGTCTTAAGCTAAATAGGACATGCCAGCTCTGAGATTGGCTCAGTTAAAGCATGGTGCAGATAACACCAAGGTTGTGGACTCAATCTGGGTATGGGCCTTTCACTTAAGAGTTGGACTCAGTGATATTCCCAACTCAGAATATTCCATGAAACTGTGAACATGTCAAAACAGACAGAACATGAAAATAAGTTCCAAGCTTCATTCTTCATGAATATGTACACTGGTGTAGTCAGCTGACACTGGTTTTAGAAATTTATTAAGGAGCCTTACTAAGTGACATTTTTAAAAGCCTTTTGTTGCACATACTACAGCACTTTCAAAAAGTCAGGCTTTGACACTTATTTTTGGCATCAGATTTTTTTTGAGAAATAGGATCTACATATAAGGGTACATATTGGATAAATAATATTTAAAGTTGTAAGTAGAAGCAAACTTATTTTGCTTTTTCTTGTATTACTAGTGTTTACCTATATGGCCCTCAAATAGCCTTTACTTTAAAAGAGGATTTGAGTGAACAAGTTAGGTTTTAAGCCAGGTGTGTAAACTCCCAAACAGAAACCCACTTACATTATGGTTGAAGAATAAAAAAAAGAGATGGGGAAAAGTGCAATTGCCTTTTTGTAACTGTCTGTAATTTTTTTTTTCAGGAAAGAAACCTCATCTCCTTCTTTGGGGAAAGACAGAGCAGACACAGTGATCATTGGAGGTGGTTGTGTTGGTGTGAGTCTAGCCTATCACTTGGCTAAAGCTGGCTTGAAGGATGTTGTTCTGCTAGAAAAATCTGAGCTCACTGCAGGATCTACCTGGCATGCAGTAAGAAATGTTTTGTTCATCTCTCATATTAACAACAGTTTGTGTATAAAAATGTGGTGAAAGTTTCATTGCCTTTTTATTCCCCTGGCTTCTTTCCTGCCACCACTGACATTATATAAAATCTTGCTTGGAGGAGCAAAGGTAACAAATGTACCCTGTGGGTTTTTTAAGCCTGAATGTTTGTCTGCATTCTAAGGAAAAGAACTAAAAAGACACACATGTAGGAACGTCAGGGTAGGAACATCTCCTATAATAATGTTAATCACATGAGCATATACTGATGCACAACATGCATTATGTAATTATGTATTTTCTAAATCAATATCTGGAGTAGGTGATGTAATAAAATTAAATAAAGCTTGCCACAATAATACAATAAGAAATGCTTTTGCCGTTCATTTACAGCTATTCTTTACTGAAATTGGGAGATTGTTATCCCTGTGTGTGGCAAGAAAAAAGAGCAGAAACCTAACAGTTTGATGTCCCTAGAACTTATGCAATTATTTACCTTTCAGGAAAAAATTAAGGAGGATGACTCAGATGTATTATATTTTATTTGTATTCTCATAGTTCTCCCAGAAGAGGTGTCTAAAGTCTGAAATGCTTCATCTTAGTGGAGATATTTTGTGTGTTTGGGGCCTTATGAGAGAACAATAGTAAAAAATGAAATTAAAATAATCCCTGCCTGCAATATATAAGTAGTATACCTCATTTTACTTGCTTTTCAACAAACAAAGCGAATGAAAACACGATGTATGTAATTAGGAGAAACAAAATTCAGTAATCGTGTGTGTTTTGGACAGAGTCATACAACAGTTCGGCAAACAGAGCAACGCCATGCAAAATGTCAGATCTTGCTTCTTTTGTATTGAATCATAACTACAAAATGCTCAAAGAGCTCAGGATTATCTTTCAGATACATCAGGTTCCTGCTAATGTGGCTGCCCAAACTTTATTCTGGTTCTCAGGTCTGAGATAAATTTGTCTGAATTTCATGTGTGCTCTTAAAATAGTACAACAAGTATGCACATTTTTATATTACCAGTTACAAAAAGGTATAACAGAGCAAGTTATTATATGTTATATTACACTTTTTCTTGCAATATGCAAGTGATTTGGCTGCTGACAGTAAAACACAGCACAAGACAAATAATAGCTTCGTACAATTTGGTCAAACTTGCAAGAAGAGAGAATTTAGTATACAACAGTGTTAGCAACATTTTCCTCCAGAAAACTAATTTAGTAATGGCATTAGTATAAATCTGAAACTGATTGAAATAGAACAAAACAGATACACAACATTTCAACATTTAAAAATTTCAACTATAAAAATGCTTTAAAATATTTGTGTCAATTCTCATAGCAAAGTGGCCATTCTTAAAATCGTTTTCCCAGATTAAGTTTATCCAGAATAACAAAATCTCTTAGAAAACGAGAGCAAAGCCTAGTGAAAATCTTCTTCAACTACAAGAATGGTTTACTTTGGAATTCAGGAAAATATGTAGACACATTGGGAAGCCAGCTGGGCTAGAGTGTGTTCGTGACTGAGTTCGGAGCAAAACACAGTATACATGAGATAGAAGCAGGAAAAAGATGCAAATGGGGCTATTTAGAAAAGTTGCCCGAGCATGTGAAGATGATGTTAGGAAAGCCAAAGCTCAACTAGATTTAAGATTTGAGAGGAACATTAAAGGCAACAAGAACTGTTTCTACTGCTGCCTAGAAATGAAAATGTGTAACTGTTGCTGAATAAAGTAATTCAGTCTCAGTGTACCCTGATAAGGCCTCAGTGCCTTCTTGCCTCAATTTACTCTGACAGAGTTTGTCAGGCCCCAGGGTTCAAGGAGAAGGGTAGCTAGCAGCAGTGGATGAAGACCAAACCAGGGGTTACTGGGGGAACTTGGCGTGTGCACATACATCGGAGCAGACAGGCTGCATCCAAGAATGCTGCTGATGGCATCACAAGGCCGCAGATCTATCAGCTTTGAAAGACTGTTGAAATTGGTGGAGGTGCCAAACATTTGGAGAAGGGCATATGTATACCTCTTTTTAAAAAGCCAAAGGGCTGAGCAGAGTTGCTAAAGACCAACTAGCCATAGTTCAGTTCTTGGGAAAATCATTGCATGAGTCCCAGATCTATAAAGAAGAAAAAATGTGATTGGGAACAGTAAAGATAAATTGGCCAAGAATAAGTCATCAGTCTGATCAAACCTTACTGCCTTCTACTATGAAATGACTGAATTCTTAGACAAGGGAAGATCAGTGGATGATCCTTACCTAGATTTTAGCAAGACTTGAGACACCATCTCATATACTATCTGTGTGTTCAGCTGAAGATATTATAGTCTGTATGGCTGGAAAACTAGAAAGTTAAAAAACTCCTTGGATGGCTGGGCGTAGAGGGTGCTGGTTAATGGGTCACACTCTACCGAAAGCCTGGAAATGATGTCGCAGGAGTCTGTCCTGAGACCCATCCTGTTTAATATCTTTATCAATAATCTGGAGTAGGTGACGAAGTACATGCTCATCAAGTTTGAAGTTTACACCAAACTGGGAGGAGGAGTCCATGCACTTGAGGGCAGGGCTGCCATGCTGAGGGACCCAGGCAGGCTGGAAGGATGAAAGGACAGTTTTATGGAATTTGTCAAGGCCCCACTAAAAGTTCCACACTTAGCCAGGAAAGTAGTGAGGCCTCTGTCTTTGAAGATTCTCAAATGCCAGGCTGAAGAAAATCTTGAGCAAGGTAGTCTGATCTTGTAGTTGACCCTGCTTTGAATATGAAGCTTGAGAGAGACCTCCTGAGGATCCATTCAATCTTTTTGTTTCATTATTGTTATTTTATGATTTTATTAACTTAATTTCTATATAGTGAAATCAGGTTATAGTTGTCTCACAGTTGCACTCTTGAAATCAGAAACATTTGTTATCTAAAGCCATCAAAATTTGTTATCTAAAGCCATTTGATATCTAAAGACATCAAATGCATTTAAAATTATTTTTTCACTTAAATGTAGAGAGTGAAGTATTTATTTAATTTCTACAATTAAACACTCCTGATAATATATGGTTTTTAGCTAACTTGCAAGTGATTTGTGGCTCATTTAGTTCAAAATGACTACACTAATAGTGACCACTAAAATGGAATTTCCTTACATCTGGAAGATGTGTTACTATTTTTGGAAAAATAACAGAAGACCAGAAAGTGTTTACATAAGTAAAAGCAGACTGTGAAAATAATATGAGATATCAGAGTTTGCAGGTAGAAGTAAGTTAATTACTCTTAGACTATTCTACAAGGCTAAAGAAACTTAAACATTTCAATGCCTAATTTATTTTTTCATTCTGTATACACTGAAAAAAAAGTCCATTAGAATGTATTTTTTGAGAAACAAACAAGTTTTCGATAAAAATTCTGCAGTGAAACATCCCCAGGGTTTAGTCTAAGGTAATTAAAATAAATGTCTTCACAAAGTGAAAGCACATATATCAAATGAGACAAAAATCATACTTAGTCAAGTATGTAGTCTTCAGCTGTGTCCAGTGTGCTGCTAATGATGCAACATGATAATAAGAAAAGGACAAGAACTACTTTTTCCAAACTTCATTTAGCCCAGGGACTTTCTGAAACCAGCGCTCCTGCTTTGTGCTTGATGGGGCCCTTACTAGACGAATCTCCCTCCTACAGATTTGTGTGATCTAAACTCAGATTGTTGAGGTAATAATACCAAACGTACTCAGAGCCAAATTTATGAATAGAATATAGATACAACTGAAAAATATGATACTGGCAAATGATTAATTTTACATTCTTTTCGATTGGATTGTCTTGGCATTTCAGTAATCTGGTGCACTATTAAATTGTATATAAACTAAGATATCAGTAAGATAAAATTCTTACAAACAAAGTTAGGAACAGCTTTCAACAGCATGGCTGGCATCTATCATCATCAGTAATGCCAGACAGTAATTACCCTCTTGCTCTGAAGATACTGAATACCTGTCATGTCAGTGAGTATGATCTATGTTTTTTGATGGAAATGGTGTCTGAATGTAAGTTATTTGCTAACAACAATTTGAAGCTAACTTTCTGAAGAAAAAGATCCTGTCTTAGGTGTGAAACTGAACGAAGAAAGATGGGACAGAAGAGTTTAAAAAAATGAGGGTGTGTGACCTAATTCATGCAATATAAGTTCATATTAATTACAGAGAATTGTAACATTTAATAGCTTCTTAGCATAATTAAATTAGTTTGAATTAAAATATACCTTTAAAGACCAATAAATCTTGCTTTTGTTATTCATACATTTACAGGTATTCCACTAGCATTTAAAACCTCAAAACGTGCAGCACAGAACAGGTCTGACCCATTAAAATCAAGACTGTTTCATGTTTATGCATACTGGACAACTTAGAAGGAAACTATCAAAACCCTACAATATGTGTCACTTTTAACCTTTGAATTTCCTGATGTCTTTTTTCTCAGAATGGCAGTGCACTCAAAGGTGGACTCCAGTGCGTAGCTCCCTTAATGGAAGCAAGCTTAATCTATGACTAAGCTCTCTTTTAGTTAGCACAAAATGTACTGTGTATCTAAAATATTTAAATCAGTGTAGTTACTTTGAAAACCTATGGTAATTTTACATTTCTGCTGTCTCACTTGAAGGGTTTTAGTGAGTTGACAAGTTCAGGACATACGAAGACATGTGCTTAATTTCAGTAACACTTTAATTCTGCTTCTTTAAGGACTAACTGTCTGCAGTTATGAATGTCATTAGGGTGATGCAGCCGTCTCTGTTGTAGGTGGGTGAATAGTTGCCTTAAATATTGAAGAGGCTGTAGTAACCTTGATTTTACCTTTGTGTGAATCTGAAAGAACTTGATAGCTTTCTAACATCAAACCTGGAAAAGTGATGTGCCAAATATATACAATAATTTCTTAAACTACTTCTAAAATGCAGCAATTGCTCGTTAACTGCCAAATGAGACAACTGTTGAGAATAGGAGAATATCATCTTCCACTGCCCTGCTGTTCACACCCAGGAATGTAATAACTCTTGTGAAGATCTAGTCTTTCTGAAGGTTTGGTTTCTCACCCATCTCCATTTGCAAGAAAGAAAAGATGCTACTGTAGGACATTTAGAGTTAATAATTTGATTAGTTGATCAGAAAAGAAGTTTGTATGTTGTTCTCAAAAGATTTGAAGCAATCAACTCAGTAATTTAAGGAAGAAAGGAACATGGGAGAGAACAACTGCAACAGTATCATGGGTTGGCAATTTGATGAGAAAAGACAGATGGAAAAACACCTGTGCAGGAAACAAAAATGGCATAAGTAGAGAAAGGACCTTATTTTTATTTTTGTAGCAGTTGGCTCTATCCATGTGTTGATTTTCTTTACAGTATCTTGGCAGTTCCTTTTTAAATGACAGTTGGAAGGAAGGAAAGAATACTGCCATTCTAATCTGTGTTGTTCCTATTTCTTATTTCAGGCTGGTTTAACTACTTATTTTCATCCTGGAATAAACCTGAAGAAAATCCATGCTTACAGCATCAAACTCTATGAAAAGCTGGAAGAAGAGACTGGACAGGTAATCCCCTTAACTTTTGAAGTATTAATTCGGAGCAACACCAACTGTAGTTACAGTCTTACGAAAAAGTGTGGTTGGTAAGGGTGTGAATGGGAGTGTGTCCCTTTTTATTGAAATATATCCTTCTGCATGCTTAGTCATCATATATTTTAGATGGTTTCCCAAATCCTTTACAGTTCAGGAAAATGATGCTCGTAAAAAATCTCAAAAACTCAGCAGACAGAGTCTGCAGCTTCAGCTTGATAGAGGAGTTAAAATAGCATCAGGGTTCTGGAATGAATGGATTGATTATGATACATTCCTGCCTTAAATATGTCCACTTAAAAATTCATGTGATATTATGCTTCTGTACTTGAGAAGATTGCTGCAATTCTTCCTGTCACTTTCAGAGATGTGTTTTTATTTAGTGACTTAAGGAATGGATATGCAGAGAAAGACAGGAGTCATCTTTTCCATCTGGCATCACTCAGATTTCGGTTACTAAACTCATGCTTGCTTCGCACAGCAGCACAAATTGCATGAACCTCACTGTACTAGTCTACAAATGTTACATTTTTTTTATATTTGTCATATATAATATGGCATCTATTTTTTATATTTGTCATAAAATTTTTTTTCTTCTCTCTGCTACTCAACTATAAAAGGTGCCACATCAGATTATCATTGTGAATTCCAGTAAAAGATGTATTCAGCCCTATTATTGTCCTATGAGATGACATAGAAAAGGTGAAGAAAAGTAAGCTGTTTCCAGCTCTGTAAGGATGTGTAGTTTATTAAAAAGACAAAAAAAGGCGAGTGGTTATTCCTTGGATTCATAAAGGCACTTCGTTAAATTCTGCAGCATGCCAATAGAAAATTATGCAGATAGACTTTAAAGTAAACTGTTATATATACTTATTTTTGAGACGTATCTGATTCTATTTTTGAAAGTATGCAAGTGCATACATCAAATAATAATTAGATCTTAGTAAAAATGAATGTAATGTGACATTCAATAAATTCTTCCAGCTACTTTTTTGTAGATAGTATGCATTAATTTAGGAAGTTAATTTGATAGCTTCTTGAAAAACTATTTTCTCTAGGAGTCCATATCTAAGGCCTGTTCCTTCAAAGGCCCCTAACTTACTTGCATTTTTTTTCAGTGATGTTAGTGGGAAAATTCCTGTAAACTTCTCATAACAGACAAAAATGCATATATGACAATCAGTAAAGGTTCTTTCAGTAATTCACTATTTCTCTTTTGGTTTAGCCTGTGGGGTTACATCAGCCTGGCAGCATCAGAATTGCTTCTACCCCTACTAGGGTGGATGAATTCAAATACCAAATGACTCGTGCTGGTTGGCACCCAACAGAGCAGTACCTAATCACACCTGAGAAAGTACAAGAGCTATTTCCCTTACTGAACATGGATAAGGTAAAGAAGCTGGTTTTATGAAATATTGCTTCCATTGCAATTAAACGTTGGTCTATCAGAAATATACATGTAAGGTCTGCTGTCTTTATGCAAATTGTACAAGAAATCACTGGTTTTCAATGAAAAAAGATATGTTGTAGCCTGAAATCAGACTCTTGTACATTTTAGTGCATACTATTAGTACTAATAGTGTACATATTATTAATTACTCTGTATATAATATCATCATATTAAAGCATTGCAGCCTTTGATTGCATGGGAGATCTGAGCAATTTTACTTGTTTAGAGTGTTGTTTAGTTGGATAGAGGCTGATATTATTATATGTTTTGAAAATCTGTTTTGATTTGACTTCTTAAGGTTTATTATATTCAGAGAAGAAAGTGAGGTTTTTTTTAAAAATAGCTAATTTTGGTAAATTTTACTTTCTTTTATTTGGGGGATTTTACCTCCACTTAGGTTTTAGCTGGCCTGTATAACCCTGGAGATGGTCATATTGATCCCTATTCTCTAACTATGGCCTTGGCTGCAGGAGCCAGAAAATATGGTGCCCAATTAAATTATCCTGTCCAAGTGACTAATCTGAATTCCCGATCAGATGGGACATGGGAAGTTGAAACTCCACTTGGAATAATTCAAGCAAAGAGAATTGTGAACACTGCAGGTAGGATTTAACATAAGCATTTGAGTACTCTTCAGATATACAAACTAGATGACAAAAAGCACCTATACTGAATTGCATGGGTTGCAGGAATAAGGAATATATATTTTCGAACATTCACTTGGTTTGTGGTAAAAGGTACTTCGCACACATTACTTTACAGTATGGTGAAAATTTAGCTCTTGCATTAATTGCCCTTGAATAGGCATTAAAAATATTTATTATGATTTGACTGCAGCAGTTAGCAATCAGACTGCCTTGTTAGATTTTAGTAGCAGAAGAGATCTATACTGGTCTACAGTAAATTGTGTAGAAGAGAGGCTACTATTTAGAGTCATAGGATCGTAGAACATCCTGAGTTGGAAAGTACACACAAGGATCATCAAGTCCGACTCCTGGCCCTGCAAAAAAGCATCCCCAAGAGTCACACCACGTGCCTGACAGCATTGTCCAAATGCCTCTTGAACTCTGTCAGGCTTGGTGCTGTGACTGCTTCCTGGGGAACCTGTTCCAGTGGTTCACTCCTCTGGGTGAGCCATCTATGCAATACTGTCCTCTAAAACCTAATGAAACATTCCTAGGAGGGGAGATGGAATGTACAAATGAAGTGGAAATATCTTCACTGTTTTTTCAAAGAGACTGAGGATTTGACCCTGCCTATTTGAGTATTATCTCTCTCTAAGATTTAACTCTATCCACATATCCTTGAAGCTGAAGATTTTTTGTTGTCTTTTGAGTCATATTTTAAACATGTGCTTGGCTTAACGGTGCATATTTTGCATGTCATAAAAATTGCCTAACTCGGAGGGGCTTGTATTTACATATGCAATTTTTATTCTTCAGTGTGTTAAAGAAGCCAAACTGATGTTTCTGTTTCAAAGAGCTTTCGGGCAAGAGTCCTTTGGACTGGTGTTTGTTTTCCTAAGCAAGTTAATAGGTCTAAAAGCCTGTATTCAATCTAAACTTCACTTATTTTTATGCTGCTTTATACTGCTGTATAAGTGTAGAAAAATATATTATTGGTGAAACTGTTGGCATGTCTTATGTGAAACATGCCTTCTGCTTCTTAGTAGAAGACTTTCTGTTTTCAGTTGTTTGAAAATATGTTGAATATTTACCGTATAGATAAAGTTTTTGCTGTCTCTGTCTCAGACCTAAGGTTTTAGATTTTTAGGGCATTAGGGCATTTAGGGCATCCCATTGCATTGAATAATCAGGCTTCAGTAGGAGGCTGTGATGTCTCAAGTCGACTTTTTCACTCAGATGGGATAAGTGAACTGAGAGCAAGAATATGTCTTTATTATTCCTTCCTGTATATGTGTAGTGGAACAAAAAAAAAAAAAAAAAAAAGCACTTATTTCTAGTGCAAAGCAGATAAAATGAAGAAGTTAAGTGAGACAGGGTCTCTTCTTGTTGGTGGTAGAATACCACAGCTTGCAATTGCAATTATGAGGGAATTGGACTGGAGGGGAATAGACTTGGAGAGCAAAATGCCTAGGAAAGATTTCTGGAGGTGTTTAGGAGCACTGGCAGCAAGTGGAATAGTTATGCGCTACAGGACTTGCTGAATAAGGAAGCTCAAACCAGGAGAGGAAGGCAGCAGTGGAGATGACACCAGGGAGAGGGATAGTGGGAAAGTATCTGATACAATTCATTAAGGAAACTGAAGCTAGGTGCTTTTCAGACAAAATGGTTAGGAAGGATTCTCCAGGAATGGTTGTTTGTGAAACTGAGTGGAACACCAAGGCTAGCTGAGCTGTTTAAGCATGAAAGACTGGTGTAATATATAATAGCAAGAGAGGGGTAGATGGAAGTGTATTGGAAGGAAGAGAAGGCTACTGGAATGGAATTTGACAAACAAGGGAGACTGAGTAGCACACAGTGACAAGATAGCTGAAGGAGGATGTAGGGACTGGAGTTAGAAGAGTAGAGTTTGAGACAGCAGTAAAAAAAGGGAGAAATATGGAGAGAGTGGGATAAAAGGGCTGGGCTCTCAGGGGGTGAGTTTTACTGGGTGACCTTTCTTTCAGCATCTGGGATGTAGACAGCCCTGTGTTAAATCATTCCAGGCTTTCAGTAAACACTAACTGGAAAACCCATTTAAAAGTGGGCGTTCTTATCATATGCTTTCCATAGATAGGCCATCACCTGCTAGCGCTCTACACCTAGCTAAAATAGCAAGGATCTGAGGTTCTAAGCTTGCTCATGAATGCCACATAATGAATTTTGGAGAGAAAGAGAACTAGAGGAGTTAAAGCAATCAACCACACAAACAGGGAAATCAAATTAAGAGAATTTAACATAGGTCACAAAGTTAAGCACTTGGGAGATGAGAGGTGTCAATATTTGATTGCCTTTTCACTGTCAATTCTTGGCTTTCAGGCATGAATTATGGAACAGCATTTAGTTACAAAATCACAAGCTCTATTACAAATAGGATTCTTATGTAATTTGTTACACGGTGTGGATATATTGGTCTGGGAGTGATCCAAGATTATGAAATGGAAAGGTAGCTTTCTTGGCAATCAGACTTATTTAGGCCATAAACTTCTAGACACTCATTATTCCTAACTATTGGCTCCACATCGTATGGATGAAGTATCACAAATGTAGTAATTTCCTTACATTTTTGTAGTGAAGTTATCTTTCTTTGGTTAATATATCAAGCTATATGCTTTTCAAAGTTTATTGCAAAAATTAGAATGCATCCTTGTGAGCTTTTCATAAATCTCTTTTTATTATTTAATAAGTTATTAAATCAACAATATGTTTACTTAATTCTCCTGTGTAGTTAACTGTTCAGCCAGAATGAATATTTGAAGCACATATTGCTTAATCTTCTGGCTAATTATGTAAAATTAATCTGTATAACACATATCTCTTATAAATGTTTTCTCTGATAACATTCATTCTTTTTCTCAGCCTTGCCTCATTCCACTACAGATCATGACTGGTATAATTTTAGGCTCATGTTGCAGAGAGGAATACATCACAAGGTTTTTTACATTCCCTCTCCCCTCCCTGCCTCACCCTGCAACTGACATCTGCTGCGGAACTGGAACAAACTAGTTTCAACCAATCTTTAGCTGTTCCTTATGTGAGATTTCCATTTTGGAGGAAAGCAGATGCCTAATAAATAATCCCTGACATGAAGTAGCTGGTATTGAGCCTGCTGAAGTGATTTGCAGCCTATTTATAATGGAATGTTTGATTAAAGTCTGCAAAAAGAGTGAGTTTAGTTTATATATACTGTGTGGGGGTGTTCAGACACATACACAGCATATAGAGCCATTTGTATATAAGTAGTGGTAGAAGGTTGTCTTTTTCAAAAACAAGAGGTAGTCAGATTACATTCTTCAGCAGATATGCTAAATAATACTACCACTAAATATTTCAGCATTGGATGTTTGCAGTGTCTACAATTTAATCTTCACAAATGTCCTAGAGATATAATGTATGCCTTCATTTATCTCTACTATGTGTGATAGGACTTGACATCTGCTTCCAATTAGAATTTTGTTTCAGAGAATATGTTCTTCCTTTTGCCATTTTTGCTTTTGTTCAAAAGCCTTAAACAAAGAAACTAATGTTTTACTTTTAGTAAATGTCACCTTTTGTTATTTTAAGCAAATAAGTAAGCGCTTATCGTGTGACTTTTTTTAGAAGTACAATACAGGAGATTTTATTTTAAACAAACCTCTTACTAAAAATATTTTAAAATTTTTAATATTCTGCAAACTTTATTGCTAAGAATTTTTTTATTATTGAGAAAGAAACAAAGCGAAGTTTCAAATACCTAATTTTCTGCTACTTCACCTTTTATTCTCCTCTTTGAATTATTAGCTGACCTTACCTTAAAGTAGTTTTGTTTGTAGGTGACATGGAAATGCCCAAATCAAAAGAAGTTCCCTAAAGATTATTAGCCACCACTTAAGTCCACATGTGTGTCATGTGAAGGAATCCCTTGCATATGTACTAGAAATGCAATTTTATTAGAATTTTTTCATTTCATTGTTTTCTGTATAAGAGAACCTAAGTCATGTTTCCGTAGCCTTAAAGGATGTCTTGTATTACTCACTCTGTATGTTTATGGCATGATCACCCCTGAACCAATTTAACTGACGTAACAATTGTTTTGGCAATGAGTCTTCTCCAAGTGGTGAGGGTGCCATTAAGAAGCAAAAGCCTTACACGTGATAACTGCAGAGCAACAGGTACTAGTTTCTAGTATTGACTGGGCAGGGGCTTTTAAATGAATAGATCTCTTGATGGTGGTTCTGGATTTCCTGCTCCCTTGCTTTAGCTGGCTGTCAGCAGTTGTTGAGTCACCACAGAAAATATTTTCCTTGGAAACTTTGCATTTTTAAAAACTGTGGGTGTTAGACCCTGAGGCTGGTTTGTAACATTAAATGAGAGACTGACAGTCCTCCTGGCATGGGGGAATGGCACAGGGCCAGCATAGCCCAATTCAGCTTTCCTAATTGTCCTGGCTTTAAGCCATGCCAGAGGTGAGAGGATGTATTCCCCAGTTAATGTCAGCAAGCAGCGTGAGCCGGCTGCT
This sequence comes from Atrichornis clamosus, assembly GCA_013400975.1. Lineage (NCBI taxonomy): Eukaryota > Metazoa > Chordata > Aves > Passeriformes > Menuridae > Atrichornis > Atrichornis clamosus. The sequence continues at coordinate 17,453 of WBMZ01014219.1, read as the reverse complement.
CCCCACACAACAGGCAGCCAAGCACGGTAACAAGGCCTGCCGAGCCAGCAAGGGCTCTGTCCGGCAGGGCACAGGGGAGGGAGCAGGGAAGGCCCAGGACCCGCAGCTGGGGTCAGCCCACAGTCCAGGCTTCCAGGCAGGCTTGTGGAGATGAGGCACAGTCAGATCCATAGTGATGAAGCCAGGCTGAGGCCAAGCCAAGGAATGTGACCACAGGTCAGGAACAGGCCTGGTGACGGTTACCAGGGTCAAATAGTGCCCAGTAATCAACATGCACGTCTATAGAGTTGAGACTGAGCTGAGGTCAAGCTGAGAAGTAGTCCACGGATCAGGGTCTGGATCAATGTGTTCCATGGCCAGGCACAGGCATGGTTGTGACAGAGCTGCAAACAGGCACACACATACTATCAAACCAGCTCAGACAGGTTCTGGAGGACCTGAGATGACCTGGAATGGGACTCCCGTGTGCATGGGCACAGGCGTGAGTAGAAGTCCCAGGTGAGGCTGTTCAGGATAATTCATGCCTTTTGGTGCCCTCAGGGCACTGTGATACTTTGACCACATCTTGGAGAGTATAGAATTGAAGAGAGAGTGCAGGAGAATTTGGTTAAGACAAGTGAACAGCAAAAAGAAAGAAAAGTTGAGGTTTAGGTTGGGCAACATGTAGTGAATTACAGATGTGGGAGAAGGAGCAGATGTGTTAGGTAGAAAATCTTGCTGGAGATATTTTGTCTTAAGCAGTTTGGAGTCAGCTGGTTACACAGGAACCAGGCTGACCTGCCTTCTTTTTCTGGGTGCCACATGGCACATAGCCTTTTAGTTGCAAGATCCTGCTACCTCTTCTTCCTCTTTCGTTTTGCCAGTACAAACATCATAATGAATTGATTGCTGTGTGAGAGACATAATTAATATGAGTCACATGATGCATGTGAAAGAGGAAAGAAACTCCAGTTCTTGAAGTCAGCTGCCTGAAAGCACTGCCTTGATATACTGGGGTGCTAGGACTTGACTACTGTCTTTGTAAAGCATCCTAACTCATTTGGTTGGTAGTAAGAGGCTAGGTTAACACATAATGATGTGATTTAATTTATTCTGCTTTTTGTCTCTAGCTTTGCTAGGAATATATTGCAGACCTACTTTTCTGAAATAAGCCATGGGGTTTGTGAAACTGTTAATTGAGTTCTCTTCTGAACTTTTAGAAGCCTAATTTATCATTTACCAATTACATATTTTTAATATGTGTATACTATAATAATACCTGATAGTATAATTAGGGAAAAGGATATGGAATTATGGAGGAAAAAATATGCTAGATAATATGAAAAATAAGGTGAATATTAGAAGTATGCAAAAAAAGAGTGTCACACATAAAACCACAGTGTTTACTGCAAATATCTTAGTGTAATTTTTTATTCACTGAAATTAGTGCTTGAATATTTCTATTTTGTTTTTTGGTTTCTTTTCCACTAGGCTTCTGGGCCCGTGACATAGGCAAGATGATTGGCCTGCAGCACCCTCTCATACCTGTTCACCATCAGTATGTTGTGACATCAACTATTCCTGAAGTGAAAGCTCTAAAAACAGAATTGCCCGTGATTCGTGACTTAGAAGGGTCATATTATCTGAGGCAAGAAAGGGATGGTCTTTTATTTGGTCCATATGAAAGTGAGGAGAAGATGAAGCTCCAGGAGTCATGGGTAACGAATGGAGTCCCACCAGGTGAATATTAAATCATTAAACATGATAAGCACTAGCACACATTTTAATATGTATAAATCCCAGGCTGTCATGCTGCCTTATGTGATGGAAAATACAAAATATTTGCAACGCACAATTGCATTGCAAATACCTTTTTCAAAGAATAATTGTAACTCTAATGATGAAAGGTAATAGAAATACAAATGTAACATAAGAAAAGCCTACTTGAAATAGACACAAAATACACATCTACAATGTAGTCTCAGCCTACTTTCTGAAAAGGTGCCTGTGTGTTGCAATTGGATGCAGTCACCAAATCTGTGTTATATATTGGATTGGTTTTTTTGCCTGAATAAGAATTTTTCTAAGTTACAATTCTCTCCAGCATACTGACAGGGGCTCGGGATTTTAGTTGTTACCCCAGAGATAGTGTGATTATGAAATAGAAACAGCAAAGAACGTCTTGGACAAAATTCTGTGCCTGGTTATAAGTGCAAGACAGGTGTAGATATGTATAGAATACAAAAATATCCTAAGTATGTCATACAGCTACTTAGTAAAAAAAAAAAAAAAAAAAAATTGCTGTGTTATATGTAGGCTGTGGCTTTCTATTCATTTCCAGACAGAAAGGTATACTAAGTCAACAGTCTTGCTGTTTTAAAAAACCACAACATTTCCTAAGGAAGAGCAATTAACATTGTTCGGTTTTGGATAGCCATCACAGCTGCCTGAACTTGACTGTCTCCAGTAGCATCTGCAGAATGATGTTCAGCAATGTTTAGAGCCCATATTGGAGGGTGAAATATACCCAGAAATTCATATGATTTCGGGAAATCATAAGCAGATACAGAAAGTATCTTTCTTCCCCTCCTCAAATTATTGGCATATTGAGAAAAATAAGTGGGTCTTATTAATGTAGAACGTTTCTATGTTTCTTCACTTCCTTTCTACTTCATTGTTGAATTTGCATGACCTTAGGGTTAAACAAATATGTATAAAGGACAGTATAATTGCAGTGACAAATAAACTTGATCCTGCAGGTAACTAGGGATTTATGCACACCATTTTTCCTGTGTAGGATGGCAAAGGCTTGAACATACGCGCTGATTAATCCCATATAACTTTTACATATGTCTACAGATACCATAACTGTATTTAAAATGTATGTGTTTTCAGTGTAAGTATATAATAAGAATCAAATATTTGTACAGGTTTTGGAAAAGAACTTTTTGAGTCTGATTTAGACAGAATAATGGAGCATATTGAGGCTGCTATGGAAATGGTCCCTGTTTTGAGAAAAGCACACATCGTAAACACAATTGCAGGTCCAATCACCTATTCTCCAGACATTCTTCCTATGGTGGGACCACATCAGGGTGTCAGAAATTATTGGGTAGCTGTTGGTTTTGGGTGAGTAACTTCATTCCCACAACTTTTGTCATATTGTTAAAATGGTAGTCAACTCAAGCTTTGTGCACTTTTATGGGCTTGGGAGCTGTTTTGCACATATTTTGTGTAAAATGTAATTGGAAATAGTCTTAATAACCACAATCCATATAATGTAAGCTCATCCTTCTCTCTTACTACTTCTTCATAACTCTCACTAATTTTTTTGTTTCCTCCTTTTAACCAGGAGCCCCATATCTGTGGCACTCTATGAAGCAGCAAGAAATGGGTAGTACTTTGTACTGTCTGTGCAGCAAGTTAAAGTCACGAAAGTGCTGAGTTTTACAATATACTTTCCTGTTAATTTTATTTCTTACTTTGAATTACACTGTATTTAACAGTTGTTTATTGTATGTAAAACTAGTTTCATTGAAGTTGGGAAAAAATGAAGGTGCAGTGTTTTTGTGTGAAGAACTGAAGGTGTTCTAAATAGAAGACATTCCAGCATACCATGGGACTGGCTGCTCTAGGGATACAAATCCAGTAATGTTTCTGACTGTTGAAAGTTGAGCTGAAAAATTACTTTGCTGGGTGTTGGAGGAAAGCAAATAAAGAGAGCAGTGCAACAGCAGAAATAAGTGATTTCTTATTGGTGTCAATCATAAGAAATCTGATTTCTTATTGTTATTGATTAATTACTGGTGTCATTCTCCCACCCATTATGGTGTTCTCCTTGAATTTGATTTACGTCTTATTTATTATGGCTGCAAAGGAGTCAGTGGCAAAGCACTTACCAACATCTCTTTAATTGTCTTAGGTTACCATTGATTCAAGATGGATAGAATGAACCAAATACAATTCCAGGCACATGATATTGAACACATTCTGTTTACATAGCTTTTCCAATTGCCTAATTTGCTGTTCAAAATCCAGCTCAGCTTTTTCCAGTTTTCTTTCATTCCAAACCAAACAAACCCTCAGATCGTAAGATAAGGCAGTATCACTAACGTGCTTTCTGAGGCCCTCAAAATAAAAAGCTTGGTAATTTTGCAATGATTCATTGTGAAAGGTATTCACCTTTGCTGCTTGGATTTAAAAAAAAATAATGTTATCTTTCAGTAACATTTGCAGAACTTATAGTTACAAAAGCGGTTTGCCTAGACCTTGTTCACCTAAAAGACTGTTTAAGTTCATTACTCCGCGGCCAGACTTTGGAGCATGTTTTTCTTTGTTGGAGTCAATGGGAAAGTTCCAGATACGAAAAATTGAAGACCAGTGTTACATGTTTAATTTTCTTTAAACAAACTTATTTCAGGAGTTTGATTAATCTCTAAATGTTTAGACACAGGTCACAATTATGTGGCTGTCATTGGATTGCTTTGTCTGCTTTTCAGGGACTTTTGACTCTCTGTTCTATGCTTCTAGGTCACTGCAGTGTTTCTACCAGTGTTGTAATTTTTTGTGTGCATTAGCAAATCCTTATCTCATAGTCAACTAGCAGGGACTTTGTGACAGAGGACTTAGTGCTGTTAGATTAGAGGATTTTTATTATCTAAAATTAGCAGCTTGGTAGACATTTTAACATGCAAAGAAGTTAAGTATAGTTAGCAGAGCTTGTAGTGCTATTTATTATTAAGGTTGCTCAATGCTTCCCATTTTTAGTTACTTACAGCTTTGAAAATATTAACAAGAGTAGGCTAGGATTTTATTCAGAAAAGTTTAGTTCAAAGCTGTGTAAACATTCCATAACTTGGGACAAAGGAACGAGAAAAGGGATCCCAGTGTGCAGAGACTCAGATTTGCTAAGAAAAGGAATGGAATGAGTAGAAACTGCGTGAGAAGCAAGGACTCATAAGTAAGACACAAGGATGTGACAGGGACAATGGGGAGTTAATCTGTCAGGGATTGAAAGGAAAGAAGGGCAGTTGGTGTTCATTAAGGAAGCTTTCTCTAAATCATAAGACCGAGATTCCTACACTGTACCATTCTTCACAGCTACTTGTAATATCCTATCCCTGAAAAACATATTTCATTCTTGTCCAGCAGAACTGCAGCGGTTGTATTAACACAATCAGCTCCCTATTATCTGAGGTAAAGAGGGGTTTGGGCACCCTGTGTACTGTAAAGTCCCTGATAATGTAGGCCCAGCTAGGAGCACCAAAATCAATGGGCTGCGCAGCCAGTGCTGGAAGACTTTGCAGAGTGCAGAGACCGCTCAGGCCAGGTGCAGGGCTGTACCTGTAGTAACTGGGCAGCCTCCCCTTACCGTCTTGCTCCTGGAGTTACCCTGCCATCAGTTCAGCAGTCTTTGGCTGAAGCTAAAAGTCTTCATTGCGTTTGGTCTGCCACCACTCACAACCATGCAGTGGTCTCTTTGCTGTTCTCCTTTGCTTTTGGCTGCCCTGAACGGTGCAGGCAGATTTTACCTGGCTAAAATTTCTTCTGGAGCTGTGCTTCAAGGCATCATAGCCATGATCACAAAGCTTACACCCATGAATAACTAAGAGTTGCTTAACTGAATTAACACCGACAACAGCTAACTCTTCTGTAGTGGCAGTTTACAAACACTCATCCTTACTGCATCCACTGCAGTGATAGAAGCTTATGCAGAGTCTGAAGATTTGTGCTGAACTGCACACTTTACTGACTGTATTTGACAGAATTATTTAATATACTCAATTGTTTGATGTTTCTCTTCTATTTAGATAAATAAGTAAATAATAGATTAGATACTATGTCAAAGTAATGCAATTGATATTATGGATTCATTCTTCTTATGCGTATGCATTGGAATTAAATGGTTACTTTTTTTGTAAGATGTTTGCCTATTTTAACTGAGGACGTAGAATTCAGGTTGCAAAGCTGTTGAGCAGCAATTTAAGTTGGGTTTGGCTTCACTACTCTTCATGAGTGTCTATGATTTAATTGCTGCATGTTAATTGAAACTTGGTTTGGGACAGACCTACTGTTTCTTCAAGAATTTTTCTGTTGTGCTCATGGGAGCATTTCACAAACAATTAAGAATTAATTTTCACATCTTCTCTAGATGGAAAGATATTTTGACAATTTTTTTAAGACATGTCAAACTAGTTCATAGAGGTATTTAAATAAAAGCTTTAAATCATTTGATAGTAATAATTACTTGTCATTAAACATTTCAGTGACAGAACAGAGGTGCCTGTAATTTAGCATGACATGATACTGTTTGATCATATGCAGAATGAGTAGCAACATGCAGCTATTGCAGCACAACAAAGTCTGTGTCCCCAGTTTTTCAGTTCAGGTACCTTGCAGGAGTACATTTCACACATTTTTCCCTATAGCTGTCAAGAAATCAAGCATTTTGATAGTTAGAATTATGTACAAAATGTTGAAGTACAAAAATCTAAAATAACACTTTGTAACTTTACTATCTGGTGTGGTTTCTTTAATATAGGTTTCTGACAAGGTATTTCTTCTACAGTGTGATTCTTCTTCATACACTCATTATGTAGAAACAGGATAGGCTTTTTCTACAGACTGATAGCTGAAAATTTCTACATGTTTGTTTTGTTAGCATAAGCTTTATGGAACCAGTTCTCTCTGTAACTGTAGCAAAGAATAGAGAAGGTAAATCAGATGGGAAAAGGCAATTCTTAAATTCTGGCACCATTGCAAACAAGTCTTTTATTTTTCTTCCCAGTTCCTCTACATTCCCTGGTTTTCTGTGCCGCAATATAAAAGGTGCTGCTGATATTTCAAATTCCTTAAACCTATCTCTGTAGTATTGTCTCTTGACTTTGGTGATTTTGCTCTCTTCACTGAAATGTAAATACTGGAGCTGCTAGAATGTCTCAGAATGGATTTCAAATCTGAGTCATGTTTAATCAAACCTGATTGAAAAAGGAGAGGTATTCTATGACTAGAAAATATATTTAATGGACATCAGAAGTTTTCACATCTTTCTTCAGTATTAATTGTTTAAAAGTGCTAATTTCCTGGAAAAGATTGTTAAATTATGAATTTTAGAGAAATAGTGTGCTATAATCTCAAGCACTGCAACTGCTGTACATTAGCAATGACATTCTCCTTCTGACAGTGGAGCAGTAGAACTATCTGTCAATAAAGTATGTAATCTTGAAAAAGTATGTAATCGTGAAAAATAAGACAAAACAGAACAAAGGAAAAAAAAGGGGGGAAAATGTAAAGTACTTTAGGGTCTGTGTTAGTGATATATGTTAGTACTGATTTTAAATAACAAAACGTAAAAGGCTTGACACTGCAGGACTTTTTCCCATTTTTAAGGTATGGCATTATACATGCTGGTGGCATAGGAAAATACCTCAGTGACTGGATCCTTGATGGGGAGCCTCCTTTTGACTTGATAGAATTAGATCCAAACCGCTATGGAAAGTGGACCACTACAAAATACACAGCAGCCAAAGCAAGAGAATCTTATGGTTTTAATAACATTGGTAAGAAGGTATTTTTTAAAATACATTTATATCCTGAAGATATATTCCAGCAATGCCTGCCCCTAGATTTCTCTGTTTATAGATGTGTTTTCTATCTTGAATAATGATCTTAGTATGCCATGGCTTGTGGTGATATTTTGTTTTATTTTCTCCCTCTAGTTGGTTACCCTAAAGAAGAAAGATTTGCTGGGAGACCAACAGAGAGAACCAGTGGGCTGTACAATTTGCTAAAGTCAAAATGTTCAATGGGCTTTCATGCAGGATGGGAGCAACCTCATTGGTTCTACAAACCTGGAGATGAGACTGGATACAAGTAAATTAAAGATTACCTTTTTTTTTTTTCTCCCCGGAAAAATTGGCATGATAGCCAGCCAATTTAAATTTAATGAGAAGCATGTGTTTATCATTCATTTCAGCTACACGTATCTATTAGATTGAACTTCCATTCTTGCTTTTTCTGTAGTTTAGAATACATTTTATTTTGATAATGCAGACATTTCAAAACATGCATCAAAGTATCCTGTAACTACGTTTGGGATATCAGGAGGCAACCTAGTTCAAGGAAGGGCTGAAAAAACAAAGTCTTCATTATAAATGCATGTTTTTCTCCATTTCTTATTATTTGATCAGCAGCACAGTATAATATTTTCAGGAAAAAACTCATTCCTCTCTGTATAATTGTCCGGATAGGAGAAGCCCAATCTTCTAATTTTTTCCTCCTCTATGCCTGCCAACCTAGTTACCTGCCTGCATCAGGGAGCTTCCAGCAAATAAAAATTTTCCACAGGGATATTGAAGTCCAATCTAAATGAGGCTCATAAAGGAATAAAGAGACACACTTTGCTGTTCAGAAATAAAGCCTTTGACACCTTAAACTTAAATAAATGATTAAACAACAAGGCATGCTGTAAATTTACTCATGACAGACTACTACTTATTCTAACATTTGGACAGTTCACAGTTTATTATACGAAGTGGTTGATACATTATCAACCCATATCTTCGGGTTAAAGATATGGGTTGATACTATATCAACCACTTTGATGTTCTTAAAGGATTTTAATTATTAAGCTGTGTTAGACTAAGGAAAATCTTGGGTAAACTACCTACAATTAGGGAAGTCTGTCTCTTTTGGATGATTGTTAAACTGTAAAAACTGAAGACTACATTTTGCTGAAAAGAACACAGAATTTCTAAATTGTGTTTTATGTGTCTAAATGCTCTGTTTCAGACCCAGCTTTCGGCGCACAAATTGGTTTGACCCTGTGGGTCGTGAATATAAACAGGTTATGGAAAAAGTTGGTGTGATTGACCTGTCACCATTTGGCAAGTTTAAAGTAAAAGGCACAGATTCTGTTAAGCTGCTGGATCATCTGTTTGCAAATACTGTTCCAAAGGTAAATGGGACAGCGATAACTGTTGTAATGTAGAACTTAGACAAGCTCAGTTTCAGATATGGAAAGTGAAGCATAATATTATTCCCGTATTTTTCAGATACCAAATACACAGACCCTTTGGAGAAATTTCTGTGTCAAATGTATTGCACTTGATTAAGAGCACAAACAGGGGTGTTTATTCTAGAGCAGCTGCACACAGAAGTACCTTTTGGCAGAGATCATTGAATAAGACTGGTTGAGGTTGGAAGGGACCTTTGAATATTGTCTTGTCCAACCCCCTGTTCAAGCATCGCCTGGAGCTTTTTGCCTGGAAATATGTTCAGATGGCTTTTGAGTTAACTGGGCTGCTGATTCCTATGCTTAGCCACCTTTACAGTAGAAAAATGTTTCCTTATATTCAGACAGCCTCCTGTGTTTCAGCTCTTTTTCTAAAATGTGCAAGTGAATCTTACCTGGAATTCTTTTAGAGTAGAATAGCTTGGCAGCTGCCTGCCTGAAATTGTGCTGTACAGTGGCAGCTTGAGGCAGTAGAGCAGAGCAGTGGAAAGGGCTCTTGCCTGACCATAGTTGAATGTTGTATTCTTCCTGAATTTTCAAGGGAGCAGCTTTGGTGGTTTTTTTTTCAAATGCAACCCGTACTTGTTTTCCTCCAACTCATACTGACTCTGCTTTACCGCTGGCTGGAGGCAGGATTGCAAATATTCAGGAAATTCAGCTTTCACCTCACACCTGTCCTTTCTTCACAAATTTTGCTCTTCAGAGATCCTCAGAGTGTGATCTTGTCCTCAAAAATGACATCCTGTGACAAAGTACCCCAGGTTTCTTATTCCTGTTCTTCAATTTTTGGTAGTGTTTCATGAGTTCTTTTATCTTTTTACTTTGTCTCCACTGTCATGTAGTGTCTTTAACTTTAGAAATAAACCTTCAGTAAGCGGATTGTTCGTTTCTGAAGTGACCCTGCAGTTGCAGGATGACTTGGGGTTTGGTCATTTCAGCACAGAATTTCATTAAGTATTTGCAGTAGTTGATGGTTTTCATTGCTTCAGACACCAAAGGGAGGAAGCATAGGGAAACGGTAAGTACACTGAGGCTATACCTTTGAAGGTAGATAAGCTCTTCTGAGAGGTCAAAGTAAACTGGGAGGAAAAGGAACTTGAATTGCCACGGAGTCATAATTTTTCCTGTATTAATTTTGTGATAACAATATAAATTGAAAGTTTGTCTTCTGTCTAGCTTGGTGTAGAGGCAGAGTGTCGTCAGTGGGTGTGGATAACACTTGCTGAATATATTTACGTGGTGGAGGGAAATAAAGATTGAACAGGAGATTATGTCAACAAACCAAGTGCTTTCTATGGAGTTTAATCAGTGATGCTAAGGGAAAGTTAGGTGGCAAAGCAGAAGGTACAGTTTATAAGCCCACTTAAAAATCCAGCAACAGTTACTTAAGCTGCCTGATTTTTAGTACCATTCTTATTTCCATCATAAAATAATCCAGTGGAGTTACCAGAGGTATACCTGTATTGCAACCAGGTTGTCACTAGCAGCAGGTCCTGAAAATTCAACTGTGTGCCTGTAATATGCCAGTAACTATGACATAATTAATGTAATAAGACATGCAAAAGAATCTTGATATCTGCAGTATTTTTCCTTTCTCCATTCATTATATGGAATCTGGCCACTGACTGGGCGATTGACAAGGTTCTGTGAAAGCAGAATGAAATAAGAGAGATTAGATTTCTGCCTCTGGAACCAAGCCAGCACAACAGCTATGGCACATTCATGTTTCCATTTCTATTTCCATGGATGATATATGTATGAATATGTATGTGTTTTATGGTCAGTACAAAGTAACTGTTACTTGAAATTTTGCCTCTAGGGATCGAGTTTCTCTGCAGAACCTCATTCAGATGTACAAAATACAGATTCATAGTCAGCAAGTACAAAATATAGAAAAACATACATAAATCAGGGGCACAAAAGCATAAGCCAAGTCAGTATTTCTTTCTCTTAAGCAAAGGGAAAAGCATAAATTACTCTTTTAGGACCAGAAAGCCTTATTCACAGGATTGAAAAAGAATATTCATGTCAATAACATGAAGTACTTTTTATTTAGCTGATGAGAGAAGAAACTAAAGTTGATTGAATTTGCATTGAAAATGCATTCTGAAAACAAATGTAGCTTAAGAATACCTTGTGTAAAGCATAATTAAGAAATATTTATAAAGGTCTTGATTTATCTTATTTTTTAGAATTTCCATTTTTTCTATAAAGGAAAATGTGAAGTTTCCACTTCAAAATTTGAGATTGGCCAGTTGTGTATCTCCACACTCCTATTACAGCATGGCTGAGCAAACACAAACCCCTTGTTTTTTCAGATGAAGACCTATAATCCATGTATTTCATGATGTTTAAGAATCCAAAGCTTTTATCTTCCATGCTTAATAATTGCAAATTTTACTTTGTAGGTGGGTTCGACAAATATAAGCCATATGCTAACACCAAGAGGAAAAGTTTATGCTGAGCTAACAGTCTCTCAGCTGTATCCTGGAGAATTCATGCTTATAACGGGGTCAGGGTCAGAACTCCATGATCTGAGGTTAGTTTATTTTTTATGCAGTAAATACATAGTGCAATACAGTCACATTAATATAGAAAATTTTTCCTAAGTTGTAGATTCTCAATTACTACTCAACAAACTTTTCACAAAGTTCACGAGAATTCTACTTAATTACTGATTTTAGTTTCTTAGAAACTTGATTGACTTGAATTCTGAAGTATAAGCAGTTGGATATTGGATTACTGCTGATGTAAAAAGATGGGGAACTTGCTGACAGTTATGTAATATACTTTATTGGAGGTAGTTCTTGTTTTATTGTTGAACCTGTTTGTCTTTGACATTGTATGATGTAACACAACACGGTTGTTCCTTTCTAGTGTGTTCTCTTACGCAAATAAAGAAAATTGGCTCTAAACAGGGATGACCCCAGAGGCGCTGACCTGGCCCATACTGATAGGTAGTGCAGTCTTCGTGACACTGTGGTAATATCTTCTGCTTTGACTTCTGGGGCCACAAAGCTAAAGCAACAGAGAAGAGGAAGTAGAAGCAGTTGCAGGATGACTTCACTAAATTACCTTTCATAGATGAGTGTTGGAATTGACATTTCTAGTGCTCGTTTTACTGGAGGTTGCTGACAGATCAGTTACTCAGAATGAATTAACACATGAAAGATTGAAATTCACTACCCTAACAGGCAAAGAATAATGTACTGTTTCATAACAGTCCCCCAGGAATCACTAGGAACGTTGTCACGTTCAGGAACCAAATGGCAAAGCCAGATCTAATGTATTTAATTCTGCAGGTTTTCTGGAGTCCTCTTTGATAGTTCCCTATGTGTGAGATCTTTTAACACTGCTCAACAATGTAGTACTTCACAAGATTTTTAAATATACCCATTTTTGAAATTTATTTTCAGAGCTTCCTGAAAGGCAATTTGCAGCTGTTGTTCTTGATTAAATCCAAACTGAACTTCCTGCCAGTACTTTAAATGCTGTATTCAGGAAGGAACAAACCTGCTTGCACATTTCTATTATCATAGAAATTTATTTAGAGATTTTTTAATCTTCATTGTGCTTATTCCTGACTCTTGTTGTGTATTTATTAACATTCTGGATCCAAAACCAAATCTGTAGTCATTGTAGGAGATCACTTCTTTCTCTTATCTTGAAAATACTGTTTCACCCATTTAAATTCTCTTCTTGCTTGTCTCTCAGATGCCTGTGTTCCTGTACCAGTCTCTCACCAGAAAACCCTGTATATCATCTATGATGTATTTGTCTATCTAATGTAGCACATAATTTTGTTGGTTTTGAGAATGTGGAGCTGGGAGCTGCTGGGGAGTTGAACACTAACAAAAAATTACTCCTATTAAAATCTTACCAAAATCAGTTATTTTTCGTAAGAAGTGTAACATCAGTGCTGTGTTTTATGTGCAGATGGATAGAAGAGAAAGTAACAAGATGTGGATACAAAGTTGAAATAGAAAACATGACAGATAAGATGGGAGTACTTAGTGTAGCAGGTCCATACGCACGACAAGTCCTCCAGAAGCTGACAAATGAAGATTTAAGTGATGGTTCATTTAAGTTTCTCCAGTGTAAACATCTGAAACTCTCCAATATTGCTGTTACTGCCATTAGGATATCGTACACAGGTAAGCAGTAGAAAAAACATACACTTCAGGAAAGAGACAATAAGTAAAATAATAAATGTCACTAAAATTATGTTGAAAAATAGGTCACATCATGTATTCATAAGAAGTAAGTTTGTTACATTTTACGTATAAGTGTGGGAGGAATCACAATACATTGATTTTCAAATGTGATGTGGTCAGGGTCTATGCTGAGTTTTACCAAGACCTTTTTCTCTAGAAATACCCTATAGTGTAAATATTTGTTTTGCAGAACAAAAGGCCAGTTCTGATAACCTCTTTGGTATTTGCTGCAAAACCAACGTCAAGAATTGGTTTTGGATTACCATATATTACTGTTTGTAATGTGCCTTGAAAATGTAATGCTGTAGTGCTTAGTATTTGGTTTTCCCAGTTACTTTTTATTTTTAATTTTTCATCCTTCTTTAGTGTAATAGACTGAATTCAGAGCATTCTGAAGCAGCTGAAGTCCTTGTAATTCATACTCTCTTTCGGTTGTGCTAAATATGACACAATGTACTCATTTACACTCAGTTACATTGGCTGTTTACTTGCCAAACTGTCATCTGTTTATAATGCCCTTAATTTATCATTGTGACTTCGTTACATGACCTTTTCTTATCAGTTATTCTGATTTTTTTTTTACTCACAGTCTTCAGTTAGCAGTTTAAATTACAATAATAGTACCACTGCTTAAGATGTAGGGCACAAATCCTCTGGTGGTTCTTGCTGGGAATTAGACTTGCTGTTTGATAGGAGAATTGAGCCTGGAGTGTGAATTAACGCTTACAGCATTGAACCTCACTTTTGACCAAGGGTAGGAGTGTATTTATTAGGGTCATTTCATTGAGCTGATGAAAACATGAATCTTGTTTGTGTAACAGGTGAATTGGGCTGGGAGCTCTATCACAGAAAAGAAGATTCTGTACCTCTTTACAGTGCAATCATGGAAGCTGGCCAGAAAGAGGGAATTGACGACTTTGGAACATATGCTCTAAATGCTTTAAGGCTGGAAAAGGGTTTCCGAGCCTGGGGAGCAGAGGTCAGGAAATAAAACTTCTTTATTATTCTTCTTGGAGGCTTTTTGGGGAATTTTTTTGTGTTGGTGATTTTTTCATTTTATTTTATTTTTTTGTTATGACTATGGAGCTTTTAATCAGAGTTAGGACAGCTGTTATTTGTATCAGATTCTCAATTTAGCATGAAAAGAAAATTTTCCTTGAGCAGGAAGAGCTGCTATAATTCTGACTGGTGATTTTCCAAATAAAAACAACTGGTATACTCCATTGCATTGCTGGCAAAGAAACACTTATTTTGATTCATAGATGGTTTTCCCTCTTGTGTATAACAAAATTATGAGGGTTTTGCTGAGCTCTAGTGTTTTAAAATCAAAGGTCTGGCTGACAGATTCTGAAAATGTTTTATTTCTGTAATAACTATGTCATGAGAGGCCAATTATTCTTGCTTCATAATGTATTTGGAACTTTTTTGTTTCCCATTAGCTTGTTCCTGCAGAATTTGTTCACTCACAGTAAAGAACTACTCAGGGGGCCTAGAGAATTTTGGGAAAATCAGTATAATTTCAGCTTACCTGAAAGAAAGAAAAGAACTCAAGAAGGTGAAATGGTGGAAATCTAGTGGTCCTTTTTGTTTGCTCTGTGCTAATTATTTTTATTCCTTCTTCAAACGCTGCCTAACAAATTCTTCCCCCTACACCTCGTGGGAAGGCGGTGAATGAAATTGGCTTTGTGTGTTATTTTCCTCTCCAGCTAAGGCATTCTGCTGTGTTGGAAATGGTCTGCACTCCTCAGTTACTGGGTCACCTGCAGGTTCCATTCTGCTTTGATGAAAAATCCTGTTTCTTACTGAAATGTGTTTACTTTGCGTATTGAAGCTTAGATGCCTGGTTTACATATCTACATTATATTGAAGTTATATTAGGTGTGATAGTAGATACGCTGTTTAAATCTCATACCGGAAACTTGCAGTATATTCAGATGGAAGTTGTGCATACACAGTGTGGAAGACATTGACACAGGAGTAAATAGAAGGATGCATAAAATTAATAAATAAACCCCCCAACCTAAAAGCTATGATAGTCCATCATGTATGGATGGTGAATTTATGTCTTTTAACAGATGAACTGTGACACTAATCCCTTGGAAGCTGGACTGGAATATTTTGTAAAGCTAAACAAGGTATGTCTTATTATTTTCAAAGTGTTCTATTATGGCCATGATCATTCTTTCAAGTGTTTGAACATGAAAAACTGCCATTGGCTGGAAAATAAAATAGATTTAGTAAATAGACCACACAACTATAATTATAAGAATAATTACTTTATAAGTATCAACTTGTTTAAAAAATCTTTTCCTATGTTTCTTGCTAACAAAATTAAACATAAGATCAACTAAATATTGCCTATTTGAAAAATAACTCCTTGTGATTTATTTTCAGAGATAAATTTTAGTCATGAACTTTTGTAACCATATAGTATATATATATATATATACAAGTTGAACAAACCTGACCATATTGTGAAAATGTTTTACCTGTTTATTCTTGTTAAAGCAGATGTCTCTAGGATTTTTTTTCCCTGGCTATCACTCCGGTACAATTACTGAAAAAAGTATACTTTTAAGAACTGCTACTAACAACAATAAGTCAAATATAAGTTAAATTAGTATATTGGTTGAAAGAATAATTAGTTGCTCATGGAATTTCTGAAGAGGTCCTCTACTCATAACCTGTTTTCACATGATTTGCAATTTAGAGAATGGAGCTAGTTGAATTTAAGTGTGCAGTAAAAAAGAAATTATGTTATTCTATGTCCTTTATTCAGCAACTTCACTTTCTTGTATTAATGTTTTAGCAATTCAAATTCTGTTATAGTCTAATAGATACAAAAAATTGCTTGTAATTCTCTTTCTTGGTCCAAATGAATCACAAACCAAGTGTCCAAACTGTAAAATAGAGGACCTCTCCATGAAGCCTGGTGAAATCACGTCCTGTGCAGATTTAAAGCCATCTGCTATCAGTTAGTCCATCAACTCAAAAACAAATAGTTGCCTGCAAAATGGATATGAAGTTTCTAATGTGAAAAATCTGGTCCTAGAGATTACAAGTGAGGTGCCCTAAATGAGAGGCTCTTTCTGACTTTTGCCTTTTGCCTTTCCCCTTTACAATGATGTAATATGGTACAGGGACAAACTGTTATTATTTGTGTTCCCTTTATGCCTGAAATGGCAATAAATAAGATAATAAATGGTCTTTATATTTTTGCCATGTTACATGGAGGCACTGTAGAAATGGTAAGAAGAATCCCAAACTTTATGTTACAGCTCAAAAAACCCCCAAATCTTAAACTTTTCATAGGAAAGTGTTATGGAGGCATGTTAAACCTAAAGGATGCTTTTGTATTTATGAGACAGTTTCACTGACCGTAACAGGAACAAGCCCAGGAAGGTGCTTTTGCTCTCCAACTGTTGAACCTGTCCACAGAAGTTACATGTAGTGGAGTTACAGCTGTCTTCATTGGGTAGTATAATTGTGCCTAAATCAGAGTAAGTGACACATGCAAGGGAAATACAGAATTTTATAGATTAGGATTAAGTTGGATTTACAAATCAAAGACTTTGCCATCTTGAGGAGAGATTAGCCAGATTGCAGGGAAATGTAATTTTAAAAAATAATGTTACTACTACTCATTTTTCTTTCCACTTCCTTTTGATACATCTGTTTGTTTTCTCTTTTTTCCTTTCCTGTAGTGTAAGTAAGAAAGCAGCCATAAGCAAGAAAAGCTGTTGCTTTCCAAGATGCCCATGCAGATCATATGAAGGCATTAATGTGCATGAAGCACTTGATTCTTTAGTCACTCTGCACAGTTCTCTGCATGGTTGAAATGAAGGGTTGGAGCAGTTCTCCAGAGTAGGTGCATTGTAGACAAATGGGCATGAATGAATATCCAGCAGAGATGCAGGGTGTCAGCCTGAAACATTTGCCAGTTTTGCTGAACTAATGTGAAAAATAATCAATGTTTTTTTATTGACTCAAATGAGGGCAGTTGTGACTGTGTGTTGACACTTTAGAGGTATCTGAGCTAATTCAGATATTGGAGCACTCTAAATTCAGCGTGAGATTATTTACTCTGCTTCTTGGCAGTTTGAGTCCCAGTGCCATGCCTCTGGTTTTGTTGTACTTTTGGCATAGCATAGACCTCACCATTCTTTACAGACCACTGTGACTGCCGACAAGCATTTTTGTTACCTGTTCCTATTATGGAAACGTTATGGAAACCTTCCCTCCGCCCC
>WBMZ01014218.1:0-33560 GCA_013400975.1 Atrichornis clamosus | reverse complement strand
CTCCCCTCCCCTCCCTTTCTCCCACAGTGGCAGATGCCATAACTGGTGCTCCTGTGGAGAGCCCAGCCCAGAGCAAATCCTTTGCAGGTGCTTGGGGAATGTATCTCCTGGAGAGCCCGTAACACCTGGCTCCAGCATCTGAGAAACCCATGCAGGGCACAGCCCCTGGCAAATCCAGAGGGAAGTGCTGAATGAGTAAACGTTAAATCATGTTCCCCCATTCCCTGGTATGTGAGTGTGGCTCTGGAAAAAGCGCTGCCGTCAATATTTTATGTCTTTACCTTTTGTCTCAAAGATAATATGGATTAGGTTGTTCTCACTTCCTAGAGCTGGGGCTTTCACAGGGTCAGGGACAGGATTCACAACTTGCACCCACAATAACCTCCCTTTCCTTGTGGTCTGAAACTGGGATGGAGGAGCAAAACGTATTGCTGAGGCCCTGAGCTGGTGAAGGAATGAGCCCCAAACTCCCAGCTGGGGCCCTGGCACAGAGAACAGCCTTTTGCAGCGGGTGCTGGGCACCAAAGCCGGGCAGTCTGTGCTGCAGCCACAGGAGCCTCAGGTGCAGCTCCAGGTTAATTTTCCTCCTTGTTCCATTGCAGAAGGACTTTTCTGTGTGCTCACAAAGTTCAGCGCTGCTCTAGTCAAAAACCCACATGGTGGGGAGGTGATTCAGACCCTGGAGAAGTGCGAAATGAAGGAAAAACGCTATCGAGTCTCCCAGGTGGAATATTATTATGAAATTGTGCAGAGCTCTGCGGGACACAGGGAGGAACGGCTCAAGGTGGGTTTCCAGGGGTTTGGCTCCTCTCTGGTGGGCTCAGCTGGGCCCACATGTGGGGTTTGAACTGTCAGGTGGGTGCTCTGACATCAGCAGCTTCACGCTGGCATCAAACTAGAGTGGTAAAAATTTCACATTTGTATTTTCTTGTACTATAAAATGTATTTTGCTGCCACTAACTTGTGCATACATAAAGCAACAAATGACCTTTTCTTTGGAGTGAGGATTTCTTTAAAAAAGTAATTAAGGAACAATGATATTTATTTTAAAAAATATTTAGTTGTTAAGGGTGTCTTCAATTCAACAGACTCTACTGTCTCCTTGAGCATACCTTTGCACAGGGAGCTCTGACTCAAAAAACGCTGCTACGCCCCCAAAATACTTCTTACCGGCTGCGCCTTGCTGCTGCCCTTCTTTGGGGATGGACGCTGAGCCTGAGGCTGGAGGGAGTGTGGAGTGTCCTGGGGTGTCCCTGCTGAGGTGCTGCAGGGGATTTTCGTGCCTTTGTTTTGCAAATCTTTGCAGGAAATCGATGTGGGAAGGTGCTTGGGCAGCTGCTCCTCGGGGGATCCCTGCTTGCTTAGGTAAGCACAGCTGCCAGGTCCATCCGCCCTCCTTCCCGCACATCCGCACCCGCGCGGGCCAGGAGGGAGCCGCCCCTGGGGCTCTCACCCGGCGCATCTGCTGCTCCCAGGCTGGGGGAAGCACGGGAGCAGCGTTTGGGTAGCACCCCCAGCTCACCCACCGTGCTGTGGGGGGGAAGAGCAGGACCTGCCACGATCGTGCTGAGCTGTAGAGCCTCTGGTCGCCCAGGACAGCAGACACAGATCCTGACAGTGACTTCTGCAGCCTGGGATGTGCCTCTCCTGGCCCTCACCTGCTGACAATGCTGTGGGGCAGGAAGGGTGGGGGGGATGCTCTGGGGCAGGGTGGATTCAGGCAGTTGTTCCAGGCTGAAGGGGCAGGACTTTGTGTTGATTGTAGACACAAAAACACGAGCCCCCAGCACAGGAAGACATGGACATGTTGGAGAGTCCTGAGGATGCCCCTCTGCTCTGGAGCCAGGCTGGGAGAGCTGGGGGTGCTCACCTGGAGAAGGCTCCAGGGAGACCTCAGAGCCCCTTCCAGGGCCTAAAGGGGCTCCAGGAGAGCTGGAGAGGGACTTGGGACAAGGGATGGAGGGACAGGACACAGGGAATGGCTTCCCAGTGCCAGAGGGCAGGGTTAGATGGGATATTGGGAAGGAATTGTTCCCTGTGAGGGTGATGAGGCCCTGGCACAGGTTGCCCAGAGCAGCTGTGGCTGCCCCATCCCTGGCAGTGTCCAAGGCCAGGTTGGACGGGGCTTGGAGCAACCTGGGGTAGTGGAAGGTGTCCCTGCCCATGGCAGGGGTTGGGATGGGAAGAAAACTGCCTCTCTTCTCCCCCTCCCTGCTCCACAGGCTCTGCCCTTTTCCCGAGTGTGAACAGAAGGCCCAGGATGTGGGGGGCCAGTGGTGTACAGGGGATATACTGGGGATGTACTGGTTTTTCTCTGACTGCAGGGAGTCACAAGACAGAGAGAAATGCCTGGTTTGGGCAGAAGTTGCCCCAAGCCGCTGAGCCCCTCACCGCTACATGCACAGGTCCCGGAGCCGCCAGGGCCGCGTCCGCACTGTCGCTGCCATCCGGGAGTGCAAGTGCCGGGAGTAGCGGGGCGGGGACTGCAGGTGGGGCTCCAGGAGACCCCGCCAGACTGTCTGTAGGATATGTAAATGAGAGAAGGCTATTTTTTGAATAAAAGCTACTTTAACCAGCGGGTATAAATGAACTCTCTACAAAATATTTTGCAGCTTGTAAAATAAACATCATGGGCAATTTGCAGCTCCTTGGGGCTCCGCTGTGCAGCTCCACAGCCCCTCTGCATCCCAGCATCCCAGGGGGATGCAGCCGTCTGGCACGGGCTGGGGGGTGCACGGGTTGGCTATTCCCGGTTACAAACTATGGAGCAGGAGTCAGGAGAGTGAACCAGGAGCTGGGCACGCTGGGGCAGAGCTGTCTGCTCTGCAGGCACGCCCAGATATCCTGTGGGACAAGCTGTGGGTGAGCTGGGATGAGGAAGGAAAGGATCCTGAGAATACGCATGGTCTCCTCTATCCATTAACTTCAGCCTGTCAGTGCCCCCTTCCCTGTTCTGCATAATTAATAGCCCTTTGGGTTGGAATAAACTGTAGGCACCACTGGGCATTAGCCTTCACCTTGTCTCCCATCAGGTGGCCTGAGCCGGGCTTCAGCCAGGTGCTGAATTAGTTAATTAATGCTTATTTATTCCATTCACTCTCATGGCAGCTGTACGGTGTGTCCTGTCCACCTGCACCAACCTGGTTTCTCTGTGATTGGGAAACAAGACCTAAAGAATTGGCTTTTATCCCATCACCCGGAGTCCATCAGGCTCTCGTGATATTTCATTAAGTTCAAGTATTCAGAAATTAGCAGCAAATGCCTTTTAATTCCCAAGAAGCCAATTGGCTTTTTAAAAAAAAAAAAAAAAAAAAGCTGGATGAATATTCCGCTGCTGCTGTGGTGTGACCACAGCCAGGGGCTGCAGCACTGCCGGGTTCTCTGCTGGAACCTGCTCTGTCTCGTGGCCTCGTCTCCCCGGGGGGGGTCACTGAGAGAGGGGACCCCGGGCACCCCACCCTGCGCACCTGACAGGGACATGGGATGGGGACACCAGTGTGGCACTGAGCCCCCGCCACGCTTCTCACTCTCAGCAGCAGCTGCGGCAGGACCAGGACGGGAAGGGGATGCTCATCTTGATGGGCTGCATTCCTCTGCACAAAGGTCCTCCGTTTTGTCCCATTAGTGCCATCATTAAAATCCAGTTAGTCTCCTACAGAGAGCAAATGCAGCCCAGCCAGGGCCCTGCCAAGGGGCTGGTGGTCTCAGATCCCGGTGTCCCCTGCCAGCCCCGGGAGTGCTGGTGAGCCGTCCTCCCTCCCGCTTGTGTACTGGGGCTAATTGGTGCAGGAGGCCCGGGAGCCCGGCTTCTCACCTTGTTAGCATGGCAATTAGCTCTCTTTACCTTCCTGATTGCTCCTGTGCATATTTCACTCAAATCCAGCTTTCCACTGAGTTATAAATGCAGCACCGGGGAGGCCAAGAGAGTTGAGCTGGGACAGGGACCACGGAGTCATGCTGGGGACTGTCCTGCTGCTGCTGGCCCTGGCCAAGCCGGCATGCCCGAGCCTGGCCAGTGTGGCGAGCCGGCGGGCTGAGGCACTGAAGAAACTCCTGGAAGTCTTTGGCATGGAAGACCCTCCAGCTCCCCCTGCTCACTTCAAGCAGCCGCCCCAGTACATGGTGGATTTATTCAACACTGTTGCCAACGCGGATGGTGTCACCAAGAACCCTGACATCCTGGAGGGCAACACAGTTCGCAGCTTCCTGGATAAAAGTAAGGGGGGGCGTCCCTGTGGTGCCGGGCTGGGGCTGTGGGGAGGGGCTGAGCAGAGTCGGCTGAGGTGCTGCCCCTGGTTTTGCTCTTCTCAACCCATCCTTCCCTCCAGCTCACAGCGAGGAGATGCGGTTCCTGTTCGTCCTCTCCAGCGTGGCCAAGAATGAGAAGATCCTGACGGCAGAGCTGCACCTCTTCCGTCTCTGGCCGAGGGTCACAGATGGGCCCAAAAGGCAGCATTTCTGCCAGGTGAGGAGGGGGATGGGATGGGGATGGGAATGGGGCTGTCCCCCAGCCTGTGTCCAGGGATGCCACTGGCACACTGTGGTCACGAGCCTGCAGCAGGAGCACAGCCTGGCTCTGGGATCATATGACCGAATGTTTCAGAAAGAATCACAATGATTTAACTGTGGCAGGTTCTTAAATATCCTTCTGGTTTGTGCAAACATCGACAAAGGCACACAAAGGTGTTACAGATGCATGCTGGCAATTCCCCTTCTCCCCCCACACCTCCGTCCAGGGTCATGCCCTCAGGCAGGATATGCCAGGACTGATCAACTTTTGCCTTCCCCAGGTCAGTGTCTACCAGGTGCTAGAGAAGGACAAGCTGGACACCCCTGGAGGGAAGAAGCTATTGGCAGCCCGGCTTGTCTCACTGCAGACCTCGGGCTGGGAGGTCTTTGCCATCACACCGGCTGTGAGTTGCTTTTCCCCTGTTTTGAGCGGCACAGAGGGAACCCTGGGGTTTCACATGCACATTTCATCCCCAGCAGCCTTTCAGGCTCCAGTACAGTTTCCTGGCTGCGGTCTCTGCAGTGACATGGAGGGATACACCCTCTGAGAGGGGGAGGCAACAGTCCTACGAGGAGCCCCAGGGGCTGGTTCATCCTTCTCTAAACTTGTCTCACTGCTCCACAGGGAGCACATGCTGGCTCCTGCCAGAATGTCCCCTATGCTACAGAGCAACCCCTTCCCGTGGCACACAGGGTGTGGTTTTGAGGGGTCCTGGTTCACACGGCCCTGCTGCTGGTCTGGCACCTGCCCTGGGGCCACCAGTGCGGTGCCTGTCCCGGCCCGAGGTCACACCTATTTGGTTCCCCAGGTTCGCGACTGGACCGAAGATGAAAGCAGCAACCAGGGTTTGCTGGTGACAGTCCAGGGTCTGGGGGGGAGCCCGCTTGACCCCCCACCGCTGCAGTTCGCGTCTGGCCGGGGCCACCATGAGAGCAAGAAGCCCATGTTGGTCCTGTTCACGGACGACGGGCGCCGGGGAGCGTCGCTGCCCATGGCCGACTTCCCAGGTGGGTCCCACGCTCCCTGGCACAGCTCCCTCAGTGCCACCATCCCTTTCCCATGGGGTGCTCCCCACACGTGGGCTCCTCAAACCCAAACTCCTTCCCTGGCTGGAGGGAGAGGCTCTCTCCTTGCTGGGATAGCCTGTGCAGGGGTGCTGCCAGCTTGCAGATGTGAAGCTGGATTTGAGTATGGCTATAAGGCTGAGGCTGTCACCTCCTCGTGGCTCTGTCTGCACTGTGACCTGCAGACAAAACCTATGGGGAGGGGTGGCCGGAAGGGCTGCAGCATCTTCTCCCCCCTCCACCCAGGCTCACGCAGTGGCTAATGGCATCTGATGCTCCTTTCTGGCAGATTTAAAGCCTCAGGCTGCCGATCTCCCTGCCAAGATGCCGACGCCCAGGCTGGCCAGGTTGCGCAGCACGCGCTCACTGGACCGGCTCCAGCCCTGCCAGAGGCATCCCTTGTCTGTGGACTTCGAGGAGATCGGCTGGTCTGGCTGGATCATCTCACCACGGGGGTACAACGCCTTCCACTGCAAGGGCTCCTGCCCCTTCCCGCTGGGCCAGAACATGCGGCCGACGAACCATGCCACGGTGCAGTCCATCATCAACGCCCTGAAGCTGAGCGAGGGGGTCAGCAGCCCCTGCTGTGTGCCCGACAAGCTCTACTCCATCAACCTCCTCTACTTCGATGATGATGAGAACGTGGTCCTCAAGCAGTACGATGACATGGTGGCCGGGAGCTGTGGCTGCCACTGAGGCAGGGGGAGCAGCGCGGTGGAAATGCCACAGCAGTGGAGACTGCAGCTGCTCCCTCCAGAGCATCAGTGTGGAGTCTCTGTCCCACAAACCCTCTAAAAGAGACTGGGACAAGCAGTGCAAGGGGGTGCTGACTCTGCCCTGGGTGGTGTCAACCCCTGGCAGTGTCTGGGAAGGTTCAGGGCCAAGCTCTGATTAAATCAACCTGAACAAGCCTGTGCAACCCAGCAACCCCAGGGCAACAGCTCCATTTCAGGGTGCCCTGTGCAGGGGTGTGGGTGTCCCTGCCCACGCAGCGGCTCCTGCAGGCTGTACTATATGTATATAGCAAGAGCACTAATATATGACAGAAACTGCCTGTATAGTGTCCTGTAAATGTCTGTACATTCCTGCACTGCTGTGACTTGTAAAATTAATTCAGAGGAGCTATTAAAAGTGCTGATCTCCAAGACTTGCCTGTAAACTCTGACCTACCGTGAGGGATGGGTTAAGCAGACACCCCATGGGCACAGGGAGGGGGGTTCACACAGAGGGATGAAGATCCAGCCACAGTGCAGTCTCCAGGGTCTAGGGGAGAGGTTGGTGTGCTCCATTCCTTGGAAGCTGAATGATCTCAGGATTCATCAGCCTGCAATGGGCATGAAGGGAGATGAACAGGTGATGGGGCTGTATGGGGGAATGTGGTGTCAGGGTCTGGGTTTGGAGTGGGGTGTGGGTGTAGAGGTGCCTGGAGGTTGATGCTGCTGGGGCTTTGGCTCTCGTGGTTTAACACCAGATGGCAACTAAGCACCACGCAGCCACTGGTCTCCCCCTCCACCCCAATGGGATGGGGAGGAGAATCAGAAGAAAAGGTAAAACCTGTAGGTTGAGATAAGCACAGTTTAATAATGGAAATAAAATAAAATATAATATTTAATAATATTTGTATGAAAAGGGAGACACCAAAAGGAGAGAGTCATAAACCCCAAGACAGACAAGTGATGCCCAATAGTCACCACCCACCGATCTGTGCCCAGCCCGTTCCCCAGCACCAATCAGCCCTCCCAGGCAGCTCCCCCAGTTCACACACTGGGCAGGACATTCTATGGCGTGGAATATCCCTCTGGCCGGTTCGGGTCAGCTGTCCGTGCTCCCNGCTGTGCCACCCGTGCTCCCCCCCAGCTGCTTGTGCAGCTCCTCGCTGGCAGGGCATGAGACACTGAACAGTCCTTGGCCTGGGGTGAGCACAACTGAGCAACAACCAAAACATCACTGTGTGATCAACATTATTCTCATCCTGAATCCAAAATACAGTGTTGTACCAGCCACTGGGAAGAATATGAATTCTACTGCAGCTGAAACTAGGACAGTGGGGAAAGGCAGCTCTGGGGGAAGATGGCCAGAGGAGACTGCTGTGCCCACAGAGAAGGTTCCTCTTGGAAGAGAAATGGGGTGGAAACCAGAGCTGCCCAACGCTGTGGGGTCAGGTCAGTGCTGGGGAGGTGTACAGAGGGTGGGTGTCAATGTGGGTACCAGGGAGTGGGTGTAGGTGTTGGTGGGCAGGGCAGGGGTCCCCTTGTACCTGCTGGCACAGCCCCTTTGTCCCCTGCAGTCCAGCTCTCAGACGGCATGTGGCCGTCCCTGCCAGAGTGCTCAGCCCCTCCAAGTCTCTTTCCAAGTTTCCAGGAGCAGCAGCTTAGCCACAGTCCGAGGATGACACCAGGACTCCCCCAGCACCTCTTCATCTCCAAGCCCAGCTCACAAGTGAGCGAATCCCACCCTGGTCTGGCTGGCACCAGTTTCTTCCCTTCACTCACCTGGAAGCAGCAGCAGCTGTTGGCCCTTCCCCTCCGCAGCCCTCCCTGCAGCCCGAGCTCCATCTCTCCATCCCACCCAAGGGAAGGGTGTATCCCTTCAGGAGGCCCATTGACTAGACATGGTCCCACACTGGAGAGCAAATCCTTCCCTGTGCCCCCAAGATGTGTCCCCCACAGCCCCCCATGATGTGAGCACAGGGCAGAGCCAACCAGTGTGTTCTGACCATATGCACATGTCCCAGCTCCACATCCCAAGCACTAAGGCCCAGGCACCTCATACCAAAACTCAAGCTCATCTGCATTCCTGAGAGCCCTGTCCTCGCACTGATGGATTTGTGAGCCCTGGGGAGACGTCCCCTCCTCACCCCAAATGATGAGCAGTTTACTGAATCACATAGTGGCTGGACAAGAATCCATGACAATGAAGGGCTTGGGGCTGGTTCATTAAATGCCTGTTCCTGGGGATGCTCTGGCTACAAGCTCTGCATGCCCACAGTGCCTGCAGGTGACATCACAGCAGCATCCTGAGTCAGGACCATGCCCCAGGCTCCAGGGCAGTGGGAAGGGGAGTGGATTTATCTGGAAGGATGCACGGCTGCAGCCTTTTCTCCAGGCCTTCACCCAAATACCCAGAGGGGACTCAGCCTGGGCTGCTCGGCTGGGAGGGAGTCACGGCGCCCTGGGCAGAGGGAGCCTGTGCGTGTCGCACTCAACGGGGAGCAGAGCAGCACCTGCACAGCTGTCACACTGAGCTACCAGCCCCAGACAGGTGACAGTTCAGCCCCACCCTGTGACGTCGGGGTGCCCCTTGCCTCAGCCCATGGCAGACAGACACCCTGCCCTGACCATACAGCTACTGAGCCAGCTCTGACTGGCTGCTCTGTGGGACAGCACCGTCCAGCACGCAGTAGTGAGAGAGGTCCCAGCTGGTAGCAGCCCCTGTGCAACAGCAGAGCCCTGGTGCTGTTGTGATTCTGCCCATAGTT
This sequence comes from Atrichornis clamosus, assembly GCA_013400975.1. Classification (NCBI taxonomy): domain Eukaryota; kingdom Metazoa; phylum Chordata; class Aves; order Passeriformes; family Menuridae; genus Atrichornis; species Atrichornis clamosus. The sequence goes on along the minus strand of WBMZ01014218.1, from coordinate 24,508 downwards.
CAGAGCCTCCCTGGGGGACAGGATCTGCTGGGGGGGACAGCCAGGACAGAGGGCAGGGGTTGTCGGGGGGTAGGGGGCCTGTGGTCAGTGGTGGTAGTGGGGGTCAGCTCTCCAGCACTCCGACAGCTTCCGCAGGACTCGCTCCTTCAAGCGGATCCTCCTGGAGAGCTGGAGTGACTGGCTCATCTCATGGGACTTCAGCTTGGCATAGTAGTCAGAAAACTTGTTGTAGAGGATGGAGATGGGCATGCCATTGAGGATGATGCCGAAGGAGATGCAGACAAATGCCACCATCCTGCCGAGTATTGTGTCAGGCACGGTGTCTCCATAGCCCACAGTGGAGAGGCTGACCTGTGCAAGGACAGGAAAGGATAAAATTCCACAGGAACAAGCCCAGCAGACTCCACCAGCTGGTACTGGAACTCCCTCCCTCCTGCCCCTCTGTGGAGCCAGTGCCAGATCGTGATGGCATCCAGCTGAGCTGTCCCCTCTCCAGAATCTGCATGGCCAAGGCTCCACTGCCCAGGCTGCACCCGACAGGCCTGGGAGCCCAAGGGAAGGGCTGGCTGAGCCCCAGAAGCAGAGATCAGAGGCCAGACACTGCTCCCTCCCTGCTTTGTGTGTGTCTCTTCAAAAGCAGCTGGACACCCCTGAGCTGAGCCTTCCGCAGCAGTCAGTGGCTGCTGGAGCTTCCTTCCTCCTTGGAGCTGTGGCACCAGAGCTTCCTGGCTGTGACCTGCCTGGTGCCAGAGGAATGAAGCTTCCTGGAGCCTCCCTCCAAGGGAAACAGAGGCATCGCCCAGGAATGAACCACGTTTAGTGACTGGGGAGCAGGGCTATGGGGACAGGGTGAAGGCTGAGGCAGAGAGGTTTGGGCTTTGCAGGGAGCTGTGCTCTCAGGGACAGGCTCAGTCTGGGTTGTTGAAATGCTTGAACCTGGTGATGTTGCTGAGTGATTTTGCTCTTCCTTGAGGAAGGATGAATTTGAAGCAGGCAGCCTGTGGTGGCCAAGAGGGATTATAAGAGCAGAAGTGATCTGTGGGATCATTTCATCTGTAAATCAAAATGCTCTCATAACCCCTGGCTCTCAAGTGCTTTAGCTGCTCCCCATCTCGAAGGTAATCCCAGGTTTATTACAGTGCTCAGCTCTGCAGAGCTGCCAGCTCCTGGCATGAGCAGGGCAGCAAACACGGGCAGCTCACTCCAGTCTGTGTCCTCTCTCAGGACATGGGCTGAGGCACAGTGTGACTATGGGTGCCACATGCAGCCCTGGGTCTCCCATCTCAGCCCCACAAGCTCTGACCCCCTTGTGCCCCTCAAGCCCAGTGGGGCTGCAATGCTGCCCAAGCCTTAGGCTGCCCAGGGTCCCCATGCCCACGGGTGCCCACATTCACCCAACACTTGGGTACCATGACAAAGCCTGGGCTGAGTCACATCCCCCTTGTCTAACTCAGGCCTGGAGGTTCCCAGGCCACCACCTCTGTCCCACCATACCACCACAGCATCAGCTTTTGAGCCTCTGAGCTTAGTGCAAACCTCTGATTTCTTTTCTCAGAGCCTGCAGGGCTCTGGGTTTCCCACCATTACTAAGCTGGTGGGAAGGCTGGATCCTTCCTGCCTCCTGGTCAGCAGCAGTGGTGAATCCCCTGAGCACCAGAGCAGCCCCCACCCACGGAGCCCCCCCTCTCTGGAAGAAGGTGCTCACACCTTACCGCTGCCCACCACCACGCGTAGGGGATACTGGTGAAGTCGGTGCCAGGGACATCATGTTCCACTGAGTGTATGAGAGCAGAGAAGGTGAAGACCCCCATGGCGATGAAGAGGAGGAGGCAGCAAACCTGCTGGTAGCACTGGCGCATGGTGAAGCTGAAGGCCCGGAGGCCGGTGGAGTGACGAGCCAGCTTGAGGATGCGGAAGATCCTCATGAGCTTGATGAGCTTGAGGACTTTGCCCAGCTTGCTCACATTCTCTACCTTGTGCAGCTCCTCATGGTAATGCATGTCTCCTTCATCCAGATTTTCAAAGAGGAGCTGGATGTAGAAGGGCAGGATGGCCACCAGGTCTATAGCATTAAACGCTGCCCGCAGAAAGTTCTTGAAGCTGGAGGAGGATATGAGCCGCATGAGGTATTCAGAGGTGAAGAAGATGGCACAGATCATCTCCATCTGCTCCATCCACATTTTCCCTGTCTTGTTTTTCATCTCCTCCACTGTGCTCAGTGTCATGCCCACAATGGAGATAAGCACAAAGAAGCTTGACATGACAGCAATGATCTTGGCTGGGATAGAAGAGTACGGGTTCTCAATGAGGTTCCAGATCATCTTCCGAAAGCCACCCAGAAACTTGCCATCAAACTGCGTCCCTGTGTCCAGGGGCTCCAGTTCTGCCTCCAGGTCCTTCTGTATTTTCAGGTACTCATTGAGTTCATCTTGCTTTTCTTCAAACAGGATCCGGCAGCAGCGTTGGGAGTATTTCAGATGAATTCCCCAGTACTCGATTTCCTCCACAAAGTTACTGGGACACATCTCATCCATCACCCACAGGACCCCGCTGCGGTAGAAGTGGAAGATGTAGTGGAAAATTGAAGGATCTCTATCAAAGAAGTACTCATTCTTCTGCACCAAGTAGTCATCACAGAGCTGCAGCTTCTTCACAGGATCTGTATAGAGGGCCAGCTTCCCAAGCCGGGTGATGGGATACTGGGCCAGTACCTTGTAAGCTATCTGGAACAATTTGCCACCCACGTTAATGTTGAGCAGGTACTTGTTTCTTTGGATGGGAGTCTTGCTCTTCTCCTGGTTTATGTCTGCCACGTTCTGCATGGAGCTCCATTGCTTTACCAGGCTGTCCTGTGCAAATGGGATGTGGGATTCCTCTTCCTCCACGGTCCGGCAGCGGCCCCGGTGATCCCCAATCTTCAGGCTGGCCGAGAGACTCGCGCGTCTGGTCCCCAGGTGCCTCATGGTGCCCGGCCTTCTGGAGCGGTGACTTCCGTCATGGGCCGTGGGACAGCAGCTCTGGCTTCATGGGAATGCTCCCACCAGGCACACGCTGACTGGGATGAGTGCTGTGAGCTCGGGGCAGGGAGTGGCTGCCCAAGGGGCACAGCCTGTCCCGGTGCCACGTGGCACCTGCCGGGGACCCAAAGCCGATTGCTGATCTGATTGGGGTTTGCATCGCCGGAGTTGGAGGCGGCCAAGCACCCGCTCCTTAAGACACTAATGAGATTGAGGCACTAGTCCTTTATGTAAGGAACTATTTCCAGCTCTGCACTTTTCTCCCTTATTCTGTTCTTATTAGCTGTTTGCATTTGCCACATGCTGCCTGTTTCCTGGAAGGACATCCATGACAGCAAGCTGGAAACAGCACCAACTTGCCTTGATTTACCCCTGCCAGCCCTCCCTTGATGGGACAGGAAGGTGCAGACATGCAGGATTTGTACAGGCTTTGTACCCCCACGCCAGATGCTGCTCTTGGTACCAGCCCTTCATTAAGCACTAATGCAGCTGCCCCGGCTCTGTCAGCTGTCAGCCAGGGAAGAGAGATGGTCGTGACCTCCCAGCTCATCCCTCAGTCCCACAGTGCAGATTTAGAGGGGATGAGGTGAAGGAACCACCTCAGCCTTCACAGAGTGCCCGAGCGGATCTCCTGTGATACAGGCTGCTCCTATGCCCCCACCCTGTGCCATCACACAGCCTTCAGCCCCATGACTCTCACAGGCAAGGGCAGGAACAGGGAACAGGACATTGGCATTGCAAGTAGGCAGTAAAAGTTCCCCTGAACTATTGGAACTAAAGAGAAGGAAATAATCCTTTGGATTTGCAAGTAAAAGGGGAACCAAAATTAAACAGGCTGATCTTTGAAGTCTTATCCTGGAATACGACCCTACTTCAACATGTAAAACATCACACACTGATCTCCATGAACTAGTCTAATTAAATAGAGAGACCTTGAACACAAAGCTGCTCCTGGTCTGAAAAGCAGCTCGGGCTCCACTACAATTGAAGTCTCTGAGCCTGGGGATTAGAACAACAAAAATACTTCTGGCACCAGACAGAGGAAGGGAAATTGCTGTCGGAGACACAGCTTCAAGTTTTGGCACAAAATCCACAAAATGTGTTTCTTTCAACCCTGAAGCACTTGGCTCAGGGAGCAGTAAGCAAAACCTGCAAGGTCTTGCGAGTTTGTCCCCAGGCCTCGCTCTCAATCGCATGGAGCGAGGGCTGTGCCCCGTGCCACAGACCAGCTGGGCTTGTCTCGGCAGCTGCAGCTCAGAGGATGAGTTGGGACTGGCTGGTGCACAGCTGACCTCGGCCACATGGCCCTGCCAGCACCAGCGTTCTATTGGCCCCAGCTCAGTGTTGTCCTGCTGGGACTCCTGGAGCCCCTCCTGCTCTGCCAGGCTCCCTGCTCTGTGCACTGCTCTGACAAAGAAGGGACAAGTCACAGGAGTTTTTTCACCTTGTTCTTGGCTGAGCTCCCCACTTGTCTGCTGTTCAGCAGTAGCACCCCTGGTGCTACTGAGGCATCTGTTCCTCCTGTCCCCACCCTCTCTGTTCACTCTGCTCCCTGGATTTAATTCTCTCTGTTACAGCTGGTATGTGCTGGAATCACGTCTGTCCCGGGCAGGCACAGCAGCACTTGCTTCCCCATATCAGCCCACGCCAGCCCGCCCACCACGAGTCCTCTTCCCCAGGATGTGACAATCCAAAGGTGATGCAACCCCTGGCCTCCCAACTACAGAATCCAAGCAAATGCACAAATCCAGGAAAAATAAAAACTTCAAACTTATTGATTTCACATTCTTTATTCTCCTGTGTCAGCCACCAAGCTATCTTCACCCATCCCTATGGAAACAGAAGGTTGTGTGTGCCCTTGCAAATGACTCCTTGGTACTAAAAATAGCAGGCCTGGAATAACTCAGGACTCCATACCACATATAGAAGTTTCTCCCGTGGGGTATGGCAGCACTCACACACTATCCAGGAGCAGAAGACTCCTGCTCCAAGGCTGATGGCTGGTGTCTGCTTGGCAAGCCAAGTTCCCAGCTTCAAGGCACAGATGTCAGCAGTCAAGGCAGCAGCTTGGCACACTTAGTGAACACTTGTGCAAGGCACACGTGGCCAGTGCTGAACCAGAGGCACTGGGCACTAATCTGCCCCCACAGGGTCAGTTCTGAGAGGTGCAGAGCACTGAGCCCTTCGGCTGGGGCTTCACGTGCCACACAGACAGTGTCTGACCTGAGACATGATGTATTTCTAGGGATACCTCCACTAGAACAAGGTGTTCAGAGCCCTGTCCAACTTGGCCCCAGGGACGGGGCAGCCACAGCTGCTCCGGGCAACCTGTACCAGGGCCTCACCACCTTCACCATAAAACCCCCTTTCCTTCATGTCCTACCTAAATCCACCCTCTGTCAGTTTGTAACTGTTGCCCCCTGTCCTGTCACTACAGGCCTTGGTGAAAAGCCTCTCTCTATCTTTCTTACAATCCCTCGTTAGACACGGACAAGATACAACAAGGCTCCCTGGAGCTGTCTCTTCTCCAGGGGTTGCCCTGATGAAGGTGCAGGACCTTGCACTTGACCTTATCAAACGTCATGAGGTTCCTGTGGGTTTGAAGGTCCCTCTGGATGACATCCCCCTTCCCCAACTGCACTCCTCAGCCTGGTCTCGTCCTCAGACTGGCTGAGGGTACACTCGATCCCACTCTACACACCACTAATGAAGAGATGCAATAGCACTGCTTCAGTATGGACCCTTGAGGGACACCACTCATGTCAGAACAGTTTTAAGGAAGACACCATTAAGAGTGTTAAGAGGAGACCCATTCCAGTGTTCAGCACTGAAGTGGGCAGAGCAGGAGATGTTTGTGTAAGGGAGTGTGAGAGGAGCTGTCTGCCTGCGGCCGGGGAGCTCCTCGCCCCACGCGGGTTTGGGTGACAGCACAGCAAAGCCAGAGCCACTGTCACCCCCGTGGTGGCACTGTCAGTGAAAGCCTCCCGTGCACGGGACTGAGCAGCATCAAACACTAGTGCAAACACGGAGTATTTGTCTGATCTGTGCAGCCAGGGAGTGCCAACGGAAACTGGTGGGAAGGCCCCTGTTCTCTGACAAACTCCAGGGGGAAGGACGGGGCAGATGAAAAAAGGCTCTTGACTGGAATTGGAAGGAAACAGTTGAAGAGCACCTGGCATTTCATGGAGAAAAACATCTAGGGGTCCAAGGCCACACTGGTGGGAATCAGCATTAACAACTGTCGCCCAGAACAATGAAGACATTTCTACCACCTTTGTGAGGGCTGATTTCACACCACCAGAGAAGGTCCTGTGCTATTTCTGGAGCCAAGGTAGTCCCACAATCTAAGACCCATTTCCAAAGGGAGCATCCTCTTGGTATTCCAGTGTAACCACTCAGATTTGAGAACTCATGTCCAATTCAGTCAGGCTCTGTGGTGACCAGGAGAGAGACCAGGCTAGTCTCACCTTATCACCTCGGGGTAAGGATCCCTGTTACAAAGCCAGAAAAACACCTGGTTATTGACAGTCCTTTGGGCAAAAACCTAGTTTTACTTCAGTTTATGCAAAGTGGAGGAAAAATCCCACACCAGAAGATCAGTATCTTAGCAGGAGTGCTCCGTGTCCTTGGCAGCAGCGAGGAAAGGGGAGAGTTCTGCTGTTTCAGAGCAGACTGAAACCCCATGCACCTGGCTGAGCAGCAGCAGGAAAGCTGCTGGGAAAAGCTACCCCCAAAGGGGAAAGCTCTAGAGGCCAGAAAGACAGGGCAAGAAGGAATTTCTCTTTCAGACACAGAACACATGGGATGCAAGACACTTACGCTTCAGGGAAAGGAGCCTGTCTGGCTCTTGTCAGGTACCAGCTGTTCCCTCGATGCTGTTTCAAGACTGAAGGTGTCAGATCTGCTTTTTGCTTTGGACAGACCCCACATAGCAACAGAAGTTGCAGCAACCAGGATGCTCAAGAGCCCTGGAGAGGAGAATGCACAAGCAGAGACACACTCACTGCCCTGGTCTGGGCCTTGGGACTGGGCTCTGCTGCTCAACACCGTGAGACAACAGCCAGAGATGAGCAGTGTCCCTCGAGGGCAAGGGACAGACAGAGAGGAGGTGAATTAGTGCCAGATTGCATGGAATGGCCTTTCCAAGGACACAGCACATCCAAGGCAGAGCAATAATTAAGCTGTGGTGTCAGCTTAGCACTCCCAGCCCAGCAAAAGCAGCTTCTGATACAGGTCTGGAATTGACCCAATCAGGACACTCCATTTATAGCCCAAGGTAGGACCAAGACCACGTGCAGCACTAACATACCTGCAACAATCGAGATCCACGTGTAACCTTGACTCCTTGATGGCACAGACACCTCAGACTCAGGCGTAGCTGCAGCCTCTGTGAGAAGAGTGACAAGCCCATGAGGCTTCTAACTCACCTTACAGTCAGCACTCAAAGCAGTCTCCAATCCACACCTGGCTGAGTTCCCAGCTCCCCTCAAGAGCACCAAGAGGCCTTTTCCAATTTAAGCAAAATCTTATCTGCCACTACTGTGATTAGCCCACATGGGAAGAAAAAAGGTCCTACTGGAAATGCATAACAGGGAAAGCTGGGAAATTTTCCAGTTGGAGCTGCAGCATCCCAACCTGTCCTCGTGGCACTGAGAAGTCACAGGTACAACCAATTTGCAGCTTTTCTCTTCACCTGCCAATGGAACTGGTGCAGGCATCAAACCCAAATACAGTCTGTCACACCTGCAGTAAACCCCCTCCTCTCTGCACCCTCGGTACTTCAGCTCCCAGACACCATGGAAACCCCCGGGTGAGGGAAGCCAGGACAGCCCTTCCAAGCACCCCAGACAGCCACCAGGTCTAACAAAGGACGCTCCAGAGCATCTCAAGCCGAGCAGCTAGTACCGACAGTGCTGGAGGTGCAGACACGGCCCAAACACAGCCCAGAAAACGTGTCTGCAGCTCCGGACCAGCTCGGATGGCCCAGAACTGCCTTCTCATCCTCTTCCTTTCACCCTGCCTATTCCCCAGAGATCAGAATAGCTCCGAAGGCGGACAGACTCCAGTGTCCTGGCTCGTTTGAAGGAAGAGAGCTGCTGGGAATTGCATGTTCTGGAAGAAGGAAGAAAGTACTTCAAAGGCGTTTCCCGAGAAAGCCCAGGGGGGCGTCAGCGCCGTTCTCATCAGAGGAAGCTAAAAGTGGGGAGTCCCTAGTGCGCTTCCTCCCCCCACCAATGACCCATTGTGACTGCAGCCGCCCGAGATGGGCCAGAGACGGCGGGGAACAAAGGCTTCGGTCCGGTCTGACGCCCCCACCGCGGCTGCCCCCGCCCCCACCCCGCCGCACCCCGCGACCCCGTACCTGCGCTGCCGGCGGACGGCAGGGCCGAGCTCCACGGCGGGGTCACCCCGGGGTCTCCGGGACTCGGCTCCGCCGCGGTTAAGGTCCCGCAGCCCCACTCGTCCCCCTCGTCCTCGCAGTCGGGGTGGCCGTCGCAGAGCCACTCCCGGGGGAAGCAGAAGTCGCCGGGCGCGCACTGGAATTGCTCCGGGCGGCAACGGGACGGGGCAGCTGCGGGGGGACGGGCGGTGAGGGGGGCCCGGAGAAGCCCCAGTGCGGGAGACCCCCCGCGCCCCACGGCGAGAACACCCCGCGCGCAGGGCGCCCGAGGGCTCCAGCCAATGAGAGCGAAGGGCGTGTGCGGGGAACCAATAGGCACTCCCCGCCCCGCCACTCCCCCAGCTCACCGTTGTGTGGCGGGAGCGGCAGCAGCAGCGGCAGCAGCAGCAGCGGGAGCCCCGGCGGCAGCTGCCGCGGCCTGGCCATGCTGTGGGCCCGCACCTGAGGGACTCGTCGGGGCCGCCGCGCCGCTACAGAGGCGGCCGCGCGCAGGCAGAGCGCGTGCGCTCGGACCCGATCACCGCCAATGGGGTCTCGGGAGGGCGGGGCGCGGGAGGTGCCCTGGAGGAGGCCCCGCCCACCCCCGCAAGCTTGGCGCGGGCGGTGTCACGTGAGCGGGGGGATGCGGAGAGACCCCCGAGCCCGGACGGCGCCCGGCTTCCGCTCGCTTCGAGCGGCGCTCCCGGGAGCACGACGACCGGCTCTGCTCTCTGTGCCTGTTCCAGCGTCCCTTGGAGACAGCGGACGGAGCTGCCACTACTCGGCTGAGCCCCTTCCCGGCTCGGGGAACAGTCGCGCTCTCCCGCGGTTCCCTGGAAATCCATGTGCACCTCAGGCGGCAGTGGTCTGCGCTCCCCAGGGAGGGGCTGGACAGCGCTCAGCTGGACCTAGCAGGCTGCGGTCACGGCAGAACACTGGCACTGGCAGGCAGGAGTGCCACAGGCTGCTGAATTTTTCTGGCAGAACCTGGGCACAGTGGGGGAGCCCTGTGAGCGAGGTTGTGCTTTATTCAGCTCTGCTCTTGCTGATTGACTACAGGTCACAGATCCCCCTGTGCTGTGTCACTATTCCACCAACCCAACCTTACACAGGTATTAAAGAGCAGTAACTTAACTAACTCAAATAGAATAGACAAAACAGGGGGTAATCACAGCTTTATATACATTTATTAGTCAGACACTAGCTCCCTGCAGCAGTACTGGAGCCACATCCAGCACAGCCTCCCCATCAGAGCTGCTCTGGAACCACCTGTACTGATAACGCAGCCTCAGCTTCATTCCCTGCTCACAAGTAGGGCTGATCCTTGGAAATTTCCCACTTCTTAAGTGGTGGTCCTGGTGTCACTGGTTTTTTCTCTGTTTTTGTCACTGCAGACCCTGAACTGGGGTAAAGAAATGAAGAGAGAGAAGAGGCTTTAGTAACACTATGGAAATCACACTCAAATCTAATTAGAAGTCCAGATTGTAGAGTAGTGCTGGAGGGGTTTGTTAATCACAGAGTCCCAGAATGCTGTGGATTGGGTGGGACTTTAAAGCCCATCTTGTTCTGGTCCTTGTCATTGGCAGCAACACCTTGCACTAACCCAGGTTGCTCCAAGCCCTGTCCAACCTGGCCTGGAACACTTCCAGGGATGGGGCAGCCACAGCTGCTCGGGAAAACCTGTGCCAGGGCCTCACCACCCTCACAGGGAACAATTCCTTCCCAATATCCCATCGAACCCTGCCCTTCAGTGGGAAGCCATTCCCTGTGTCCTGTCCCTCCATCCCTTGTCCCCAGTCCCTCTCCAGCTCTACTAGAGCCCCTTCAGGCACTGGAAGGGGCTCTAAAGTCTCCCGGAGCCTTCTCTTCTCCAGGTGAATACCCCCAACTCTCCCAGGCCTCAGAGCATCTCTGTGGCCTCCTTTGGACTCATTGCAATAGGTCTAGGTCTTTCTTGGAGGTCCCAGAGCTGGACATAGTTGCTCTGGGTGAGATGTCATCGAAGAAGAGTAAGCGAACTTCCTGTCACCGCACTTATTCGCAAGGAAATATAGAAAAATCACTTCCACCTTCTTCTACTAACCTGGGTAACTCCCTACTGCTGCTGGGCGGGGTCTGCGCTCCTGCAATAAATCAGGGCAGATCGCGCTTCGCGGCAGCAGCAGTGCAGCACCGCCCGGGTCAGACCTACCTGCCGGCCTGTGTCCCCGCAGCCAGGGTTCTGTGCGCCGCCGCCACCACCACGGGCGGTAGCGACTCCCGGCGCCCGTCTCGGCTGCAGTAATAGTTATCGGCGAACTTGTGGCTGGGGCCCACCGGGAGCCGCGGCGGCGGCTGGGTCCTAGGCAGAAGACGACCTGAGCGTCAGCAGCGGAGCCGGGGCAGCTCAGCGTCCCGCCCGCCACCCGGCCCGGCCCTGGCACCTCTTAGCGATCTCCTCGTAGCGCAGCTGCAGCTTCGCCTGGAGGTCCCGCTGCAAGGCAAGGCCAGAGCAGCTCAAGCGGGGCTGTCGCCCTGTGCCGGGGGCGCAGTACAGCGTCCCGCAGGGCAGAGGAACCCCAAGCCCGGGGTTATTCTTACCCCCGCCAGGAAGTTGCGGAGCCGCTGGATCAACCGAGTCGCCGTCGCCATCTTGGCCGCAGTGAAGGGCAGGGGCGCGGGGGGCGCCGGGAGCGCGCCCGCGGCACGCTGGGTCTCGCGAGACTTGGCGCTATATAAAGCAGCGCGGGGAAGTCACGCCCCTTTCCGCGCCCAGGAGCCGCCATGGACACGAGCCGCGTGCAACCCATCAAGTTGGCCAGGGTGGGTAGGGGTCCGGGGGGGCTAGTCAGGGTTGCACCGCGCCGCATCACCGCGCTGACCCTCCGCTCTGACCTTCCACTCTGTCCTTCCACTCTGTCCCCGCAGGTCACCAAGGTGCTGGGCCGGACCGGCTCCCAGGGACAGTGCACTCAGGTGAGCGGGCCAGGCCGGGCGGGCGCGATGCTGCGGGCCGGGCCCGGCCGGGCTGACGCGGTCCTGTCTCGCAGGTGCGCGTGGAATTCATGGACGACACGAGCCGCTCCATCATCCGCAACGTGAAGGGGCCTGTGCGCGAGGGTGACGTCCTCACCCTGCTGGAGTCTGAGCGCGAGGCCCGGCGGCTGCGCTGAGCGGGACCCGGGGCTGCCCCTTCTGCCGGAGCGCCCGTCGCCGGATCGTCCATCGGGGGATGGAGCCAGGTGTCCATCGCTGGATCGTTCGTCGGGGGAGCTGGCGCAGCTCCTCAGTCGGGCCGTGGGGCGCGGGTGGGGAGGAGCGTGGCCGTGTCACTGCAATAAAGGGTTTTTCCAGTAGCTGCTTGCCCGGCTTTCACTCCGAGTGCCTCACAGCTGTGGTTTGTCTCATACCTGCCGCTTTCCTCGGATTCAGTAGGGACAGCAGCATGCCCTGCTTGTTACTGGGGTTACACATTATTTTTTTATCATAATATCACTGCGTTATTGCATCTTTATTGACCTGTCATAACAAAAATAACTGTTTTGATTACAGTGGCCTTAATCCTGACCTTCTAGATAAGCGATTTTCTGTACGTGATGGTGAAGTGGCACTGAAAATTTACTGGACCTCTGGAGTTTAATCACAAGTTGAAAGTCAAGCTTGGTACTAGCTTGCAAAGCAACAGGCTGCGGCTTCTGTGTCTGTCCTCAGTAAACTGCTCAGTGAATGCTGCTATAAATACACCTATTTGCTGTTCTTTCTGGCAGTCACCCGCAAAGAGCAGGTGGTTGTCAGTCCTCTTTGATTTACTGACTCCTTCATCTCACTTTGGCTTTCTCTTCCACCACAAGATCAGTTAGCAAGATGAATTGTTTTAGGATATTACATAAATCAAAAGTACGGCTGAAGAGTTTAGGAATGAGCCTTAAAGCTGTGCTGGTTCAAGGGCAGGTTTTCAAGGACTGGCATTTTCCCTCTGCTTATAGAATGGTCTAGGTTTGTGGTGTGTTTGAGCAGAGTCAGATCAGCAGCCCCTGATGTGTTGTCTCTGATGAGAGTGTTTTTTGTCTGCAGTGTCATGAGCTTGACTGAGGAGTTGGGTGTCCTGAAGCTGAGCAGAGCACTGCTGGGATAGATGTGCAAGTTGCTGAACTTGGGCAGGCAGTGAGGATTGCTGTACAGCTGATGTTAGAGTGAGATTTTTCCTTCCTGCCAGTGTTAGCTGGCAACCCTTGGCAACTCATGGGCAGGCTGAGTCGTGGAGTTTGTGCCCTGGAGAAAGTCCTTATCAGTGTGTTTGTGCTGTTGCTTGATGTCATTCATGATTCCTTGGGGATGTTTCTGTTTCAGAGCACGGCACAAGGCTGCACTCCCTGGCTCGTGTGACACAGCAGAGCTCAGAACTGGCCATGAGTGACAGAAGTCCCATCAGAGTTCAGTTCTGTGGCTGCTCTTTTTTCCCTCATAGCCTCAGCAGTGACCCAGGAGTTTGCTCTGGCCACTGCCAGCCCTGACCTTTGGGTGACCAGAGGATATTCTGGAACATCCCTGTGGGGTCAGTCTGGTCCCTGTCCGTGTGAGGAGGGAGGTGATTTGCAGCCCCACATTCAATCTGGTCTTGCCCTTTAATGATGCAGTGTAATACCAGCACCACAGAGAACCAGGGGTGGTGAAGGGCTGCAGCTTCGCCCTGTGAAGCAGGCAATGATGCACCTGCCTGGGACATTTCAGCGGGAAGAAAACCAGGCTGAGGGATGTAGCCAGTGCATAAACTTGCAGTGAATGACTTGGAATGCGGGGGCACCTGCTCAGGTTGGGGGCTGTGTCAGGCCATGCCTCTGCTGCAGCTGTTGTGGGGTTTGTTGCGAGCCAGACAAGGCAGGAGACTGCTGGTGTTACAGTAATATTTGAAAATAACTTTAAATTTTATTTATGTCTTAAAAATAAACATCAGTATTGAAATATCAGTAAACAGAGTAGTGTATTAGGGGGGTAGCGGTGAGCGCTGTGTATTAACTCCAGTGCAAAGCTGAGATGGGCCCACTGTGAGGGCAGCAGTGGTGCCCAGAGCAAGTTTCTTGCGGTGCAGGGGTGCCTGGCTCAGAATGGCTCAGACCAGGCCTGGCAGAGGCAGAAGTGATGGTGAGGCTGGGCCAAGGAGCAGGAATAGGGCATGTGACACATTACCTTTGTAAAGGGCTCAGAGCAGAGCTGCCTTCCCATGCAAAACCCTTTTTCTTCCCGGTCCTTATCCTTACCCTGTTCCCACCCCACACCACGGTGCTCACACACTTGCACAGACACATGTTCTCTGACGTACGTATTCCCCTCTGCAGGCCCTACCTGTGTGCTCTGAGCTCTTTTGGCCCATCTGTTTTTCCTGGCGCTGTCCTCAGCTACTCCCTTTGGGATGGAAAGTGGGCTCTGGCTGTCTGCAGTCTGTGGGACTGGTTAATTGGGGAAATGTTTAGGAAGTAATTGCTCTCCTTCCCTTGGGAGAAGGACCCACTCTCCATGCGGGTATCAGCTGGGCAGGCTCAGTCCCCAAATGCATCCTTGGCCCTCAGCCCCTTCTGTCACTTGGCTGCAACCCAGCTGCTCAGATTTTGCTCCCATTGAGCAAATTAAATCCCGAGTGATTTCATGTTGAACTTCATCCTTTGGCCAAGCAATATAATTTTTTTGCTTTGTGTGCATGTGCTGGAAAAGATTAAAAAATGATATTTCAGCCAGGAAAGGAAATGCCAGAAAAGAAGGGCAAATATTTGAGTCTGGAAGCACTCCCAGCCCCTGTCCAAGGCAGCATTCCCTCTCCCATTGCTGCGCAGGACGTGCCTGCAGAGCACCAGGTCTCTGCCTGGGCCAGGAGCCATCACTCCCCCTCCTGCCTTCTTGGGGTTGCAGAGAGCACAAACCAGGTGCTGTTTCTGCTGGGTTGGTTCTCTGCTGTTCCTCCTTGCAGAGGGCTCAGAGGCAGTGTGGTCGTGGCAGGGAGCAGAGGGGATGGGGTGGCTTCTGCTCCCCCATGTCCCACCCCAAGGTCACTTGGCTCCTGTCACTTGGTGCAGTGAGGTGGCCATGTGTGAGCTGCATCCAGCGGTGGAGATGTGCGAGGGAGGCCCGGGGACGGCGCTGACGACAGGACTAAAGCTGCAGGGAGCAGTTTGGCACAGAGGGATGGCAGGTGAGGGGACATGAATCACAGCCCAGTGGTGATGGTGGCCCCTGGCTGGATCCCAAGGTCACTCTAATTTGGTTTCTTTGGACTCTCAGGGCTCTTTGTGGCCATCAGTGACGTCCCGTGCTGCAGAGAGAGCAGAGTCACAAAATGTCACCAGAGACCCCTCCACTGACTCCTGGTTAGGGCCAGCAGGGCTGTTCTGAACACGTGGCACCTGGAACGCTCTGCTCTTGCTCCTGCAGTCCCTTCCTGGAGCCCCTCATCCTGTGTCACAGGCCAGTCTCCTCCCTTGGGGCCACCTACCTACCCTGGGGGACAGGACAGGCGGCAGGAGTCAGGGGAGTGTTGTGGTACTCACAGGTGGCTGTGCCTTCATGCTGTTGAGGTGGGCATAGAGGAGTGTGGCAATGTCACTGTGACCCGCCTCCAGCGCGATGGCAACAGCGTTGTTACCATCCTAGAAAAGAAGGGAGAGCACATGGGAAGGGATCTGGGGACAGGACGTGGCATGAGCTGCCCAGGCCTGGTGGCAGAGCCTTACACTGTCCACGATGGAGGTGTTGCAGGTGGGCTGAGCCAGCAGCAGCTTCACCGTCTCCACGCGGCCGTGCTCGCAGGCGCACATCAGCGCGGTCGAGCCTTCCTCGTCCTGCAGGTTCACGTCAGCCCCGCAGGCGAGCAGGGCTTCCACCATCTCCTGCCGGCCGTGGCTGACAGCCAACATCAGTGCCGTCTGGCCAGCCTGAGGAAGGGACACTGCTAGGCCACCCCTGCCCCTAATGTGCCACCCACTCATCCCTCCACCACAGGACCACTACTGAGAGCCTTGCTGCCAGGCAGGAGGAGCTCCTAAGGTGGGGCCCTCCCCATGCACTGACCCCTCCAGGTTTTGGAGCCACTGTCCTGCCCTTGGAAGAGCTGTGTGTGGCTCTGGCAGCTGCTTGGGGGTGGGGGTAGAGGGTCAGGAACCTGGCTGGCCTTGGCGTTGACGTTGCCCATACTGAAGAGCCTCCTGACCACGTTCATGTCCTGCTCCTGCTCGACAGCCGCCAGCGCTGCCAGCATGAGGGCGGTGTACCCGGCTTTGTTCTGGTGGTCCACGTTACAGATCCCTGCAGGGGTGGGCAGAGGGGGCTCAAGATGCTGAAGGGCTGCTGGGAGACATGGACCAAGCCACATGCTTGGCTTCCCCTCACAGTCCTGCCCAGGGTGCTGTGAGCCATTCCATGGGCACAGAACTGCTGATGGGTGTCCCATCAAATCCAGGCTCTCAAAGGATGACTACCCACACCAACCCTGATGAATGGACACAGTCCAGGGCAGCTCTCCTTGCCCTTCTGCTGCCAACACCTTCCCCTGTGCTGGCTAGGACACGACCTGGGGTACCATGGGATGGTGGCCAGGGAATGTTTCTGGGGGCAGAGGGCACTGACCTGTGTCCAGCAGCAGCTGCACAATGTGGAAGTTGGAGTGGGAAACACTGTAGTGCAGGGCGGTGTTACCATTCCCATCTGCCAGGTTCACCACGTGGGCCAGCAGAGCTGGTGAGACCTCAGCAAAGGCCAGGAGGTGGTTGGCAACCGTGTCAGGGACGGATGACTTTTGGCTGGACAGACGGAACCACTCCTGCAGGACCAGGCTGCTGCTGCTGAGCTGTGGGCAGAGAGGGGCTGAGCTCCCCCTAAGCCTCTGCACGGCCCCGCACCCCGGCACCCACTCCCTGCTGCTGGCCTGGATGGGGAGTAGAATCCCTGCTCCAGAGGGGATGCGTGAAGGCAGGACCCTGAACCCTCCAAACTCATGCTGGGCATGGCCTGAGCTGAGTCCACACGGGTTTTGGGATTTCTGGGACAAACCCTGGATCTCAAGGCTGTATTTTGGGGAAGGGTGCTGAGCCAGGCTTTGTGAGCCCCTCTCTGTAGAGGGCCAGCCCTGGGGTTACACCAGCAGGGTCTGGGAGAGCTGTCCCACCCCAGCACCCCACTCACCACTTCTTTGCTCTTGGCAGCGCTGGGGTGGCCCAGGTTGGTCTTGACGATGAGGCAGGCCTCCCTCATCCTGGGGCTCAGCTCAAACCTGGGGAGAGCACGAGGATGTCTGTGGTGCGGGGCTGCATCACCCCACCAAAGCTGTAGGGTGGGGCACCCTGAATTCCCCCACAGAGCTCCCCAGTGCCTGTGAGCCTCCACAAGCTCCCCAGGGTGCAACCTCCAGCCCGGTGGCTGCACCCTGGCTGCTTCAGCCTCTGCAAACCTTCACAGAATGGACATGTTTGGGCATGATTTACCCATTCTTAGGCCAAATTGTTTCCTTTTGTTGAAAAATACCATTGAAGGCTGTTTTTTTTTTGTCCCCCTCCAAATTATCTTCTGCAGCAAAGAGGCGTCTGGGGCCTCTCATCCTTTCCTTAGCAGACTCAAGAAGCTGGAAGAATTGTTTCCTGCTGAATGGTCTCTGCAGGAGCTGAATGTGTTTTTCCCATCAGTTGCACTGAAGCCAGGCCAGACACCCTGAGCTGTCAGGGCCAGTACCAGCCCATGGCTCCCAGCTGCACAGGGCCAGAGAGTCTTCCCCATCGGCACTTACTTCTCTTTCACCTCGGGGGGTTCTGGCAGGGTCCCATCAGTCCCCTCGCACTCCAGTCCTGGCTCACATGTGCCTTCCCCAGCCTCCTCCTCCGAGGTTTCTGTGTCTCCCTGCTCCGAACTGTCGGAGCTGTCGGCTGAAGCCTTCTCAGAGGAGCTGTTGCCTTCTTCCTCCTCCTCACTGGATGTGCTCTCATACCTGCACAGAGGGAGGATGCTCAGTGGCAACACAGCACCAGCCTGGCCCCCTCCAGGCCCTGCCTTTGCCACTGGCCCCAGCCCAGGACAGGCATGCAGGGGACCAGGACTGGCTCACAGGGGTGGCAGGAGCCCCTCAGCACGTACTCCCCATTCAGCACGCCCACAAACTGCAGGCTCTTCTTGCTGCCCTCTGCCTCGCTCCGGGGGGGACCATCCCGCTTCTTCATGATGGACTT
The DNA here is from genome assembly GCA_013400975.1 of Atrichornis clamosus. Taxonomy (NCBI): domain Eukaryota; kingdom Metazoa; phylum Chordata; class Aves; order Passeriformes; family Menuridae; genus Atrichornis; species Atrichornis clamosus. The sequence goes on along the minus strand of WBMZ01014218.1, from coordinate 6,929 downwards.
CAGGGCTCCTACAGGGAAAGAGATGGATGTCGGGGGCCAGGAAGCAAGAATCATAGAATCTTAGAATCACAGAATGGCCTGGGTTAGAGGAAACCTTAAAGACCATCTCGTTCTAACACCACTGCCACGGGCAGGGACACCTTCCACAAGACCAGATTGCTCAGAGCTCCACCCAGCATGGCCTTAAACACTTCCAGGGATGCGGCATCCACAACTTCTCTGGGTAACCTGTGCCAGGGCCTCACCACCCTCACAGTAAAGAATTTTTCTCAATATCTACTGTCGGTTTGAATTCCCCCTTATCATGTCATGACATGCCCTTGTAAACAATTTCTCCCTGGGGCTGGCCAAGCACCCCAAACACACCAGACCCCTGAGTGGGCATGGAAGGGACAAGGGCAGCTGCTGGGGCACAAGCAGCATTGACCTTGCAAGCACTGCCCCAACAGGGCCATCCTCTCCCTTCCTGCAGGAACATTCTGACCCAGACCCCAGTGTCATCCCTGGTGTCACTCACCAGCAACAGGGCTTGGGGAAGCTCCACTGTCCCGTGCTGGGGATGGGTCGCAGCTGCTGTGTGTCGTGTCCAGCACAGCTAGCCCCGGGGCTGGGCTGCCTGGGCACATCCCCCCTGTTGCTTCTGTGCCCTGTGCTGAGGGGCTGCTTGGGCCATTGCCCAGGCCAGGCTCTATCACCTTGCCTGCACCAAGCTCCTTCTCCTCTCCTGCCAGGACAATGCTGCCCACATCGGTCTGGCTGCCCTTGTCGCAGCTGGCAGCCGAATCAGGTCCGACGGCCACATCCCGCCCGTCGGGGTGGCAGCCCACGGCGACACAGGAGGTGGGGGGGCAGCACTCCACGCCTGCCTCCGCCGTCTCTGGGGGGTCGCCAGCTGCCCGGCTCTGTGTCGCTACCGCAGCCTCCACCAGCGCCTCGGCCACCTGCGGCTTGGCTGTCACCTCCTTGTCCGCCTGCCCGCGGGGCCGGCGGGCGCACACCTCCAGCCGCAGCTCCTCCAGCTCCCGTGTGGCCTCCTGCAGGTGCCCCTCCATCAGGGTGATCACCTCTTTCTGGTGCCCCACTGTTTGCTGCAGCAGCTCTAGCTCCCGCTCCGCCTCAGTGGCCAGCCCCAGCGAGGATTCCAGCACCCAGACAGCCACGTCCCTGCGTCCCTGCGTCTCACTGTCCGGCGTGTTGCCACCCTCCTGCTGTGACCGGTAATAGAAGACAGCGTCTGTCATGGCCCGGTCCTCACCCACTGCCACGGAGCGGCACAGCCTCTCAGCCACCCTGGGGCTCCTGCCTGGCCAAGCCCTGATGCCCCGCTCTGGCACAGCCAGCTTCTCCGTCAGCTTCCTCAGCTCTGCAATTTTGCTCGTTCGCCCCTTTGCTGGCTCCGCTTCGCTCTCTGGCCCTGTTCGGGGTGGCTCCTCAGCCCCTGCCCCTGCCTCAGAGCCAGGGGGATGGTACGATGCCTCACCAGGCTCTGCTGACAGCTTCTCCAGCAGCTTTGCCTTCTCCCTCTTCAACTCACAGATCTGCATCTCCAGGAGGGGGATGGTTTTCACCTGCTCCTCCAGGTCCCGGAGCTGCCGCAGGGCTGCAGCCATCTGCTCCCGCACGTGCTGCAGGGGGGCTGTGCTGAGCCCCGTGGCTGGAGTGCTGCGCCCCGAGCTGCCAGGGCTCGCCCGGCCCCAGCCCACCTGGCCCTCGGTGCCCACCGGCACCCAGTGGGGCGGCTGGCTCAGGGAGCCCGGTGGGCCACTGCGGGAGGGACCACTGACATCCTGCAAATGGCCCTGCTCCTGCTCCAGCCTCCTGCTCGTCTCCAGCAAGGTCTTCTCCACCCGTGGATTTCGCACGAGGCACTTGCGGGTGGGAGGTGGGAGCAGCCGCACTGGTGGTGGTGAGATGGAGTGGGAACTTGGCTTGCTCAGGGGCTCCAGGGGTGTCCGGCCATGTGGGGACAGCAGAAGCGCAGTCCTGCCCTCCTCGCTGGCTGTGGAGGTGAGGGACTCGGTGGAGGTCCAGGCACTGGCGTGGCTGCTGGGGCTGCGTAGGGTGCTGGGTGGGGGCCGGGCCCCTTTTGCCCTGCGAGGCAGCGGCACTTTCTTGAGTGTTTGGCCACTTTCAATGTCATCAACATATTTCAGGAAGTCAAGGTCCAGCAGGAAGCCATAGGGGGTTTCCACAGAATATGAACTCTTCTCTCCATCGTCCTGATCCCGGTACAAGAATGGACCCCCAAGATCTGCAAGAGGAGCAGGGGTGGTTAGGCAGGGACCTGGTGGAGACAGGATGGCTTTTCCAACTGGGTTGTACTGGAATTTGCAGCCTGTAGGCCTCTCCCCTCCACGATGTGTGACGTGTCTGTCCCCAGCACCCTCGGTGCCATAGGGTGTCACAGGGCAGGACTGGTGCTGGAGTGAACAACTCCATTGGGACGGGATGGGACAGCTCAGCCCTGCCACCCACCTCACACTCCTTCCACTGTCCCTACCCGGTGACAACCATGATGGTCTGTTTACCTGGGAGGTTCTGCTTCAGGGGTGCCGGCTGAGCCATCTTCTCCCTGGGATGCTGCTGGCCAGGGGATCATCAACCTGCAACAACGAGGTCAGATCTAGCCAAATCCCATGACCCCGGGGCTGGTGAGCCCTAGGCAGCCACACAGCCCTGCCCCCTGCCCGAGGAGCACCCTGAGGCTGCCCCCCACCATCCTCTAGGTCCCCTGGCCTCCGCCAGCCCGAGGCTGACACTGGAGCCGGCGGCCGGGGGAACGCAGTGCTGCCTGCAGGGCCAGGATTGTTTGTACATTTAAGGAATGCTCCACAGCCCGGCTGGGATGGCCATGCTGCCAGCTCCGAGGGTCACGAGTTGGAGCCCAGCCACACAGCGGGAGCAGGCCAGGAAAAAAAAGAGGCTGAAACCTGTACAGGTGCAATTCTCAGCGGGAAGTTTGCTTTGGATAAAGGGAATCGATGCTTTGACAAAGCCACGTGACTGCAGGCAGCTGCCAGCATCCATCAGTGCTGGGTGAGATCTCCATTCTCAATGCCCAGGGTGCCCTCCTCTGCCTCAGGGGTGTCCTGAGGGGCCAGTGGCCATCAGGAGGAACCTGTCTGCTTTCCCCTGGGATAAGGCAGAGGAGAATGAAATGGGAGCCTGGCTTTCCCAGGAGCCAGGCATGGGCATGCTGGAGGAGAGCCAGCAGGATACGGCTGTAGTCCAGAGGTGAGCTCATGGCTGGGGGTGCCGCCAGTTGTGACCATTCAGCTGGGACCTGCTGCAACATCTGGGTGGTGGGACTCAGGTGGGAAGAGCTTCTGATGGGAGCAGGATAGGGCAAATAGCACCTTGGGAGCACCCACTGCAGCTGCACATGGCATCAGGGTCTCTCAAGGAGGGGACACAGTGGCCCTGCCCATGGGGCACAGGTGGCCATGGGGCTGAGCAGCTGTTCGTGGGCAAAGCATTTGGCACTGGGCTATTTTAAGAAGAAAGCAGGGGAGGAGGAATGCCGCAGAGGAATGGCAGCTTGGGTACAGCCCTCAGGGAAGCTGAGGCTCAGCAATGCCCAGGGAATGGCACAGGATCTGGTCTTGGCTGCATAGAAACACCCACATCCATCCCCAGATCCTCTGCCCCTCACACCTGCGGCTCACGCCCATGTTGCTGCCACTCCCCGGCCCCGGCCTGGGCAGCGAGACAGCCTCCCACCCCCAGCCCAGTGCACTGGGCCGGGGGCTGAGTCCAACTGGGCAGGGATGAGACACTTCCCACTAGTCACGAGAACAGATTCTGGGGCTCTCCCACTCCTCTGCCAATAACCCATCCACAGGCGATGCACATCCCAACTTCCATCTCCCTTGGGATCATCCTAGCTTTGAGCCAGCACCTGTTCTACTTCCCTTGGGAACATCCTGGCTCCATGCTGGCATCCACCATTCCCATGCTGCTGGCTTCGTGCCCAAGAGGGCCCACACATCCCCCACCTCATCAAATCCCTCCCATCCTGGGAAGCATTTGGCTTCCTCCTCCGCACGGCCCTTGCTGCAGGTAATTAAACAGTGGTGGGGCCAGGACAAACTTCCCACTGGGCTCCACGCACGTAAATCAAACGGGAGGAAGAGAGAGCAACAGGAGCCAGAGCCAGCGGGTGCGTTTCCTCGGGGGGAAGTGGCCGGCAGCTCCCTTCCGCCACCCGGCCGGGTATTGTCCTGCCTGGGGACAGGAAAAGCCTCCTCTGCCGAGGCCTGGAAGCCTCCTACACCACTCCAGCAGCAAAGGTGCCCTTTGCACCAGCAGCCAGGAAAGGCTGCTTATCACCTGCCACCTTCTGCAGCCCCTTCAGCCAACCTCAGCAGCTGTGTCCTAAATGTGGGACACCCTCCCACTGCTCCCGGTCCCCATTTCTTTTGGTCTGACAGGATGGGCTGGACAGGGCAGGAGCTTCTGTTTTCACTCAGTTCCAAAACAAGGTGATGGAACCTGCCAGCTCTGAACCACATCCAAATGTCCCAGGGACCCTCCTGGAGTGCCTGCGAGGTGCAAACACTCCCCAGGCTCCCTGGGCTGTGCAAACTGTCCCTGGGCTGGGGAAGAGGCATGGGGCTGGATTGGAACAGTGGGGGCAGATGGCTCCAGTGTGAAGCAGGTTGAGTCCCCACACCCATGGCCCAGCCACAGTCAGCACTGGCCAGACCCAGCTGCTAACCACCATGGCACCACTCAGAGCCACTCTCCACCTGGACAAAGTCTTGGTGGGGTCGATTGTACCAGCCACTTTGGTACCAAAGGCTAATTTTCAGCAGCTTCAGCCATCCCCCTGGGCACTGGTGCTGGGGGCCGAAGGAGCCTGGGTACATGGACCTCCGGGTGCTAGAGGAGAGGACCCTGCATGATCCCAGCTCCCTTCGGAAGCAATGGAAGTGTTGTTCCTACCCTGGTGTTTCGACAGAAAAGCAGGATGGTACAAGGAAAGTGTTGTTGAGGAGGCTTGGCAGTGAGAGGAAGAGGAGGAGGATGAGTAGGGACCCAACCATCCGCGCGGAGGCAGGGCTACACTTTGCCCTGGGCTCACACCTTTATTTTCCCCTCTTGTACCGATGCCAACATGGGAAACTTGGGGCCAAAACTGGAACTGCTCTGCTCAATTACAATAAAAAGTCACGTCAGGGATGGGGGAGGCTGGGCATCCCCATCTGATCCCCATGCTCCAGGCAACTCCCTGGAACCCCATGCCTCATGGTCCAAAGGGCGATCCCCCCTTAGGGTCCCCAAACCCCCAGGCTGCCAAGGGAGATGCCTGGCAAAGCTGTTCTGAAAGCTCCAGAGACCTTTGGGCCCTTTCCCTCTCCAGGAGCACAGCTGTAGCAGCCCTCAGCCTGGCTCAACCACGTGCTGTGGTGCAGCATGAGCTGCTCCACCCGTGGGGCCGGGGCTGGACACGGGGAGGGCTCTCCCCAGCTCTCCTCCTGAGCCAAAATACTGAGGTCATGAGGAATGTGAGAAGAACAGAGTCCAGAGCAGCCCTGGCCAGCACAACTTGATTTATCTCAGCCAGACACGCTTCCCTTGGAGCTCTGCGCAGGCGATAAGCCCCGAAGCTTGGAGCTGAGGCTGTTCCAAAGTTAAAGGGAAACCACTGAACAAGCACACGGCTTCCTCCACTGCCAGCAACCTGCCAGGATTCAGGCTCCTCGCACACAGCCAGCTGCCACACATGCCTGTCACCTGCAGTGTCACTCCCCAGCACGGCGGCTGGGTGCACCAGGAGGTATCCAGGGCTCACCACACCTTCCTGCCCCTGTCCCCTGCTGTGGGGGCTGGGCCTGTGCTCCCTGACAGCCTGTGCAGATTTGCCCAGGCCACCTTGGCCATGCTGGAGCTGCTCTTGGAGGAGCTGGATCCAGGTGGGTGGGTGCACCAGCACCGACGCAGGGAGCAGAAGGGAAACGCTTCGATCATCTCAACAGCCTAATTTCAGGGTTGGACTGTTATTTCTGGAGTTGTCGTCATTGACGGCCCAGTTGGCTGGGAGGCCAAAGGGGCTGCCCAGGCTCTGCACCCACTCCAGCCCCTCGGAGACCTCCCTGAGCTCACACATCACCTGCACAGCAGGTGTAGAGTCCATACACAGACATGGGGATCAGCTCTACCTGCCCCTTTGCACCTACAGTGCTATAGGGTCCCTACAGCTCCATTAGGGAACATCAACCCCTTTCCTCACACTCTCACCACAGCTGCCCACCAGCACCTTCCACCAACACCTCCCCATTCCCTCGGGGCTGCTGACAACACATGGGATCAGCAGTGATGGCCTGAGCTCGCCCTGCTGCGACAAGGGGCTTGGGGATGAAATGTTTAAATTTACACCTGGGGTGCCCAGGCACAGCTGGGGTACACACACAGCACCATGCACAAGCCCATGGTGGGTTCTCCACGTGCACAAAGGGTGCAACCCAAACCCTGCAGCACCCCTGTGCCCTCCAGCACCCCAGAGGGCCCTGCAGCCAGCCTGGGGTGACATGTCACAGCCTCAGCCCTGTGGGTCCCAGCATCCCCAGCCCGAATAGGTTCCCAGGATCCCAGGGAGTCCCCAGAAACCCCAGCCCTGTAGTTCCCCAGTTCCCTGGGAGCCCACCAGCGTTCCCAGCCTTACGGGTTCCCAGCATCCCTAGGGGACCCCCAGAACCCCGGGGTGCTCGCAGCACGTTCCAGGCATCCACACGTCGGGGCGCCAGCCCGCCCCCAGCCCAGGGGACCCCCGGGGAGCCCCCGCCGCCGCCAGCCGGAATGGGGGAGTCCCAGCCGGCCCCGCTCACCTCCCGCTCCCGCCGCCGGGGCTGCTCGGGCGGAGCCCCCGGGGCTGTGGATGCCGGAGCCACCCCATCCCGCCGCGGTCCCGGCGCGGCCCCGGGGGCTCT
>WBMZ01014217.1:33746-102172 GCA_013400975.1 Atrichornis clamosus | reverse complement strand
AATAATTTTAAAATTAAAATTAATTAAATAATTAAATAAATTTAATTTCACATAATTAAAATAAAAGAAATAAAAATTACTTACTCTGCCATGTGAAATTTTCTGAGTAGCAGCCACTGATTATGGAAAAATAATTTGGTAAGAAAATTTCTCTCTGTGTGTGCTTGTAAGAACAATTCATGAAAAGGACACCTGCCCTCCCTTTTGCTAAGTGGTAGCAATTTTTTTCCCGGTTTTCGTGAACATTTTGTTTAGAGAAAGGAAGCAATACTGTAGCATCAGTTCTTTGTCATCTGAAAGAGCTTCTACTCACAGATTCCATTTGATCTTCAGATACTGAGCTGCAAAGACAAAGAGTAAGATAATTTGAGTACACATTTCTGAACTGGTCTGTTTAAGAAAAGACATTAAAAAAAAAGCAAAAACAAGACCCAGTAAAAAATTATCCCCCTATCTATTTTGTTTCCCACAGAGAAAGCAATACCTTTTTCATACAGAAACAATCCAGCATAAAAAATGGACTCTGAGCCTTGAATGCACTGAACTGCAATATGATAGCAGAAAGATGCTTATAAAGCTAACCCAATAAGTGAAATTTCACAATGGACTGTTAAAGTCAACTGTGTGAAAATGTGGATAGGAGAGCAAGGCAAAATATTGGAAAAAATCTATGTCCACCAAAGGAATTATAATAGAGCTAATACAAATTATCCCTCTGCACCAAATCAATGTGAAATCATCCTGAATGTTTGACCCCTAGAAAAAGGGTAACAAGGGATTTGAAGCTGGGGTCCCATTGAGCTCTTATCTAATTCAGTAACATCTGATTTTTCAGCCTCAGTGTTTGACTAAACCTTATCACGTTAATTCTCCTTTTTGGATGGGCAGTGAATGCTCTGTTTATAGGATAATTTTTCAAGGCTTCCTTTTTGCCTGCTCTTACAACTTTGTATCATTTGCAGAAGCTGCTGATGGAGTTGTGTATGTGCTAAACTGTACAGACCCATATTTTGCAAAGAAAAGAGGAGCAGAGATGGCGCTATGACCCAAATAACTTTGATCTAGTATTCATTTATCAGTCTCCTAGTCTAAAGAGTTTTATCATGTAGAAAAACTATACTAGTCCTTCATTTTTAGGAGCAAAGAGAGAGCTGATTTAAATTTAATTCAAGTGTGAATTTCCTTTACTTTTCAGGAGGATATTTTAAATCAGACAGCTGACTATAAAGTAAAACTAATATAAGAAGAAAATGAGGAATCTAAGCCTTTTAAAAAAAATATAAAAAAAAAATTTTTTAGGAAAGCTGTATTAAGAAAAAGATCAGGCTTTTTAAGCCAAGCCAGTTTATGTCTGGACAACAGAACAGAAAAAACAAATCCTATCTACTTAGAAAAATGAATAAACATGCCCAGAAGCTGTTCACTGAGAATGCTGAATGCATTAAGACGTTACAATAAGAAGAGACTGTACAAAACTCCCTTCTTTACTTTATACGCAATAAAAGAGTCAAGCTTCATACTTGCCAAAGTATTATGAAGTAGGAAGCATTATGACATTTTTTTAGGTGAACTACATCTCAATATTTCCTGTTGTTCCATCATGGATTATCTTCTGCAAGTGTCAGTTTTAAAAGCAAAAGAACACCATTTACATTGGATGTTTTGTATGAAGAACAGAGGATTTCTGAAAGCATAAGAGGGTGACATTTGAATTTTATTTTGGAACTTCAGTATTTCTTACTGGAATTGATTGTAGGGCACTCACATATTTGCAGGTAAATAGGAGTATTCATCTGAACTCAATTCAACCTTCACATAATAAAATCAGCAGCAATAAAATTTCACTACATGATCATAAAAGGAAAATGGCTATAATGTATTAAGATGTAAATGTTATATAACTTAGCTTAATCTAGTGTGGCACTGAAGATCTAGTGAAGCACTGGAAAGCATACTGATTCAGTTTCTTCCCACTGAAGTTTATGCCAAGACCGTCCTGCTTTCTAGAATATATGAAGTATTTAAAGGCCAAATTTTGCTCTGGAGTGTCAAACTTGGACTTATGTGTGAAGCTGTGCTGCAGTGGGCAGAGGGACTAGCATTTTGAAGTGTACAGTGACTTGCCATGACTGGCAGTGAAGAACCCACTGAAACCCAAAACACTGTACCCTAACTACAACTTTGTCATCTTATGTGATTATACCTTTCTGCTAACTACCACTCATTTCAAAAAGTCAGAGCTTATTCTTTGTGTTTCACACAGGTATGGAGATGGCTGGACAGGGCAAAAAAAAAAAAAAAGTAAAAAATGGAAAAAAAAAAGTCGTCTGCTTTCTTAGTCGTGTCATCACTAGAATCATGCTTACAACAGTTACAGCAATCTCTTCTCATCTGTTACCATGGCACGTTACCTGATCCGTTTCTACCCCACACACAAGGCCTGGAGGCTTCTAGTTTTGCTGGGTATTTGGAATTTGTAACCTGTGAACAGCCATCTATACTGTACTGTACCAGGGAGTGTACAGAGCCTTCTTTAACCTCCATTTTCTTCTGAGATTCTAGACTCAATTTTTTCTTTAAAAAATTAAAAAGCACCCATCTCACCAGAAACTAAAGTACCTAAATACCTCAACCTGCAATATAAGATGGATAATGCTAAAGGCCTCACTGCTGTCAAAGGAGTGGTAGAAAACTGCAAGGATTATTTTGCTGTCCTTGTAGACTTTGATGAGCGTGAAGTCCTGTGAAGGAAAATCTGCTTATTCTTTACTGATTTTATAATTTTTTTCTTTTACTGTTGAGACCTAAAGACAGAATCCAAAATATACTTTCCACATGTACCTATTCTTTTTCTTATTGTAGAGGTTTTATTTTCACAGACAAAGAATGTGGCCTTTCAACCTGAAGAAACATACATTTTAGAGAGCTAATATGTGAAATCAGTAGATTTGCTCTCACCTGGATTTTTACTTCCTCTAAAGTATATACCATAGTTAAGGAAGAAGTCCCTACATTTTCTGCACAAAATAATGTGAGGTAGTGTGGGTTGTGGTATGCAAGTTTTCCATGGACATGTTAATTTCCTATATAAGAATATTTCAGCTGATCTTCTCATTGTGAGAGACTCACCAGAAACATGTTCTTGACATGTACTTCCCTACTGTAAATAAATATTTGCAAATAAACTGGGCTTCTCTGTTTGCTGCTTCATAAATTTTGCCTACCATCAAGAAAACTACATGAGTTAAGCATCAGCCAGTTAACAAGGAAGAGAGGATGAATTTGCAAACACTTCCCTTCGATGAGGATTTGTCCTCATTGATAAAATCAGAAACCATTCTCAGAAACGTATTTCTCTGACATGATGCAGCCTCCCAGGAAAGACAAACCATGAGTAATGAGGAAATATAGGAAAATGTAGCTCACATAATCTTCTCAGAGAGGCCATTTTTTACATCAGTGAAACTTACACCTCTCACCTCTAGAACTACAGTGAAAGAGAATATTTCTAAGCGAAAATCTGGCCTCACATTTGGAAGAAAAAAAATAAGCAAAAACTCAAATAATACAATGTTGGTTTTTTAATTTTTCCAAAGAATGAGAAGAAAATTATCAAAAAATCCAACTGTTTGTTGGCTTGTTTGGCTTTTTTTTTGGTCACAAATGTACTCAAACATGATTTTCTTCTCATATTCTTCTCTGAAAGGGTTTCATACAGTTTTACTGATCAGTAAATTACACACAAAATTACCCTCTGGAGCAATGACAGATTTTCTATTTGAGATATCTTGGTTATTATGTTAATAATTTATTTCATCAGTGGAAATTAGGACTGGAAAAGTATATTAATAAATCTGAAACATCAAATTTTGGAGCTTTGTTTCACTTTAAGAGATAAAAAAAGGATGGAATTAGAGACTATCTCAAGAATTGAAAGGAATTTAGATACTATGGTCAAGTGTGTCTGAAACACAGCTTACAAAATCCTTTGAGGAGCTGTTTTCATGCATCTTCTCCAAGGTACCCATGCTTGCAAAACCTAGCTTTGCAGAACTTTCAGATTCTGGTGCCAGAGTCACAGAGGGTACAGGGAGGGCATTTTTAATAGTTGACTGTTAACTTTCCCTGCTCAGTGTTAACAGATATACTGATTATATTTCTTAACGCAGACTTCATTACTGAAACATAGTTTAGTCCAACGTTCATTGTTTCAGACAGAAAGGCTTTCTTGATTCTGTGGATGATATTTAGAATTTCTTCTCTTTTCAGACACCAATGATCTGCAAGTTCTTCATAAAATACTTCTAATGAGTCAGGTTCTCTAGAGGGTTTGTGGAGTCTCCATCCTTGGAAATATTCAAAAGCCTACTGGAAATGAATCTAGGTAAGCAACTGTAGATGGCCCTGTTTGAACACAGTGCTTGACAAGATGACTATCTAAAGTCACTTCCAACTATTCTGGGATCATATGAGTCCACCTCTAAAAATGTTTGAAGTTTGACAAGTTAAGAGCAACTAGACTGGAAATTCTCGAAAGAGTTAAAGTGAATTTGAGCACCAAAACACTCCTGCATATTCCAGCTACAGTTCAGAAATGTCTGGGAGTCACATGAAAAGCCCATGGCCAAATTACCAATGGAGGGCACAACTCTGCCCCCACAGTCCATTTTTCTTCATGCATGTGCAATTTTATTTCCCTTCAGGGGAAAAAATAAAAGTCCTAATCTCTCCTTCTTCAGCCCTTAAAGTGAGATTGTCAAATACACATGTAGGGCATAAAAAACAAAATTTGTTTTTAAAATGTATTAACCATGCAGAAAACAAGAGCTCCTGTTTGTCAGCTCTGGAATTCTGGTCTGGATTTGAAGCTGGCTTTTAGCATCTAGGTGACACCTTCTTTATCTGGTAGTCTGTAGTAATAAATGTCCCTTCATGCTTTATGAAAACCTGACCAAGATATGCAAGTTTTCATCTGGTGTGTATGAACTTTAACTATATAAATTTCTATAGCAAAAAAATCTATAGCAGAAAATTTCCATTAGCTGTGCTTTACCTCAATTTTCTCTGGGAAAAAAATGCAGAACAACTCCACACCAGAAAAATTACCCCCAAAGTCAACAAAACAAAATGTATCACAAGCCTTTGAGGCGTGTGGCAGATTACATCTACTTTTACCTGAGGCATAGTGAAACAAATGATGCTATAGTCACTTTAATGAGAACTGATGTCTTGTTTTGGAAGCTAATAACAAATTATTCACAAAATCGGAAATTTTTTTTAGCACAATACAACTTTTCCCAACTTTTCCATGTTTTTATTACTGAGTGACAAAAATGCCTTCAACATGTATTTTACATCAATGGAGTTTATATATTTCCTGTCACTCTGTGTTAGTCTAATGCAATCTAGCATAGAAAATATCTTCTTACTGCCCTTACAAAGAATAAACTGTATGTTTTTACAGAAAAAGAAGTGTGTTTTTTGGATGTAGAAAAGAATTGTAACTTATTATATGTATATAAGAAATGCTTAAAAGTTTCTTCTTATAATCAGGGACAACAGGACTTAGTTCTGCTACATAGATGCTGTAGAGATCATGTAGCAAATATATACCAAATTAAGTTTCCTGGGGGTGTAAAGTCAAATTAGTAGGAAGTACGTCATGTTTCCTCTAAAGTCTGGAGACTGACTTTTACCAAAGTGGAGGAAGCTGACAAAAGTTGTATGGCTCTGTAATCCAGGAAGGAAGAAGCCTGTAACACCGTATTAAGTCCCTTACTTATAATACATCTATGTGTCCTGGAAAAAACATTTGGTCTCACTGTATAAGTTATAAAGCATCTTATCTCCACAGAAAAATTGTGTCTTGATGTGAACATTGTTCTTGTGTATTTTTTTTTCCATAGACCTTTGCAATTTTTTTTCTTTTTCCTACATATTTTTGCATCATTTTAACAAGACAGGATTCTCAGCAACAACCTGGGTTCTTAGGCTGCCCAGTGCTTGGCAGATGAGTCTGAAACTTGGACTCTTTCCAGGTAAATTCATGTGCTTTTCAAAAATATTATCAACAAGGTGAGGTCCTTGTGACCACATACAATCAGGTTTTGAAGGCTGCAGACTCCCCATCCTTGTAGGGCTATCTGCTCCAGGGTTTGGTCACAAAGTGAAAAACCTCTGGTTTTCTTGCGTTTAAAAACATTTTTCCATTTTCCCATTTGTGTCCCTTGTCTTCTGTCCTATCACTGGGCACCACTGAGAAGAAAGTAATTTCATTTTCTTTACATTTTCTCATCAGGAATTTATATTCATGAACAAGATACCCCTGAACTTTCTGTTCTGTGGTTGACAGTCCCACCTCTCTCAGCCTCTCTTCTTGTGAGAATTGCTCTAGTCCCTTCAGCGTCTTTGTGGAGCTTCACTGGACCAGTATGTTCATGTCTCTGTTGTACTGAGGACCTCGGAACCGGACTCATCATTTCGCCTCACCAGGACTGAGCCGAAGAGAAAGTTCACCTCCCATAACCTGTCAGGCCTCCTAAGGCATCCCCGGACAGTTAGCTGTCTTTGCAGCAGGGTCACATTGCTAGCTCATGTTTGAGTTGCTGTCCATCAGAAACCCCACCTCCTTTCCAAAGCTGCTTTCCAGCTGGGTGGCCCCCGGCCTGTGCTGAAGCCTGGGTTTGTTCCTCCCCAGGTGCAGGAGTTGTCATTTGTTTGCCTAGTTGATGATTTAACAGGGGAACACAGAGCTGTCATGGTAACAACAGCTTATGAATTACAGTTAAAATAAAAAGAAAATAGAATTTTTTTTCTTGTTTTTTAGTGTGACATGCATGATAATTAGTTTTTGATAGAGACCGTAGTTGCAAACTTTCACGTCTTGACACATGAACTCTTTACGTGGCAAAGCTTGATTGGGCATCTTAAAATGCTGTTCCCTTGGGCATGATAATAAAACCTGATTTTATCTTTAATTGTCAATAAATCAGCTATTATTTTGAAGTAATCATAATCCCACCTCTAGAAACGGCTTTAACATTTCCAAGACATTCTGCAAAATCAAATTATGTAATTGGACTTACCCTGAAGCAGTAAGACAAAAAGGGGATGGAGGTGAAGCAAGATTTAGCCACCCACTTACTACACTTTTGTCTAGCTCACGCTCCTTTTCCGATGTATTATGCAAAATCTACCTGTAAGACTTAAGTTTTGAGAGTCAAAGTGCATCTTTGAGAAACTGTTTGCTTCAAGATCCACCAGATTGGCTTATCTCTGTTCCCAGAATGTAGACCCGTGCCATGGCATTCCCTAGCTAAAATTATTTAACAGAAACTGGTAAATTTATTTTAGAAATCTAAAGAAACCCATACAATGGAATGGAGGGGCTGTATTACAGAAGACTGTAGGACACCGATGACCGGACACCAATAATAGGTATCTTATTAATTCCTGACAATACCATTGCCTTTACTTGGGTATCAGATTCCATTGAAGATTGAGGCATTTGACAAAGAAGGACTTGCTCTGGTGAATCTAAGCAAGACCAGAGTACTCTTGGAAACAGTTTAAAATAAACCTTATAAGATTCCTCTTCTCTCATTAGAGGCCTGATGCACAGGGACACAAGGTCTGTGGAAGTTTCTAGGTCTTTTTTGATTATTTCACATGACAAACCTACCCATTTCCATAGAGCTTTATAGAATTTTGAACACAATATTCTCATGTTGTTCTTCTGTCATATGAACTGCATTCTTTAGAATTACTCACATTTTGACAATTATATGTTTTGGGATCTTACTTTCTGGGTACAATTGTTGGTAATTCAAAACAGAATTTTGGTGGTTTTTTTGTATATGAGGAATAAGTATCAAAAAATTTGAGAAAAAAATAATGTCATTCCCCTTTTCTTTCGTCTCTACTCTAGTTAGAAGGCAAGTGGATGTGTAGGAATAACCTGTATCACGCTCATTGCGACAAGAAAAAACAAACGTCAAAATTTTTAAATTATGCCTCCTCCCTCATATTTTCACTTAAACAAAAAGGAAAAAATACTAAAATGTTAATTTCATTTTTTGTTTTAAACATTTATAGGTACATTTAAAAAAATAATTCCTTTTTAACTTGGATAATTAAAAATGTTTCAGTGCTCTGTTTCCCCCCTCCAAAAAAAAATTATGAAAATTTTCTTCAACTACACATTTTGGCAAATCTGTAAAGGACTTCAATTATGGAAACTTTGAACTCAATCCTTAGTTTAAACATTTAAAAAAAAATGTTGTAAAGTCTGTTGAAACTTTGGTTCAGAACCAATCTAACATTTCCTTTGTACAAGATTACCTCACTCTGCTGATTTCACTGAGCAATGCTGACATTGGGATGAGCTTAGATGAAAAGATATTATAGACATATTACAAAGTATAGCACAGACCACCAATACAAAACTTATCCTAATTTTGTTATTTGAAGGTAATACTTTTCAATGCAGCCTGATAAGCTGAAATGGGGAGATATATAAAACAAAAAAAAGATTACTAACATGGCTATAGTTCCAAAACTACTCTAGATTTCTGGAAAAGCTGAAGCAAAGCCTGTACTTGGAGTCACTGAAATCCTCATACATAAAGAATACATCCAATGTTATTCAGAGTGAACACCAATTTAATTACATTCTGAAAGCTGGATAAATAGCAAGGAGTGTATGTCAACAAAATTTCTACATAGAATGGTATCCTGTATGCAGGCTGGAAAAAAAGCAGACTCTGAGAAAATAAGGGTTGTGTGAAGAAAACAAAGAAAGAAACTTGCCCCCTCAAAACAAATACTTTTCTTTCAAATAGAAATGGCCTTACAACAAAACAATCACAGAAAATTATTTCTTCTAGCCATGAATAGCTGAAACCATTTATATCTGTCATAATTTTTTTCCATGTTGAAATCATGCAATGCAACGGTGATGGGTTTGGAATCAATGTATATCAGAAAAACATCATATTTCTATTTTTAGAAAAAGTTAATTTCAAAAGGGGTTGTGATATAATTAGTGCAGATATCAGAATAATGTTTTAACCAAAATAAAGTATGCTATTCATTCATCATTTTTACACAAGGACTTCAAAATATTCTGCCTATCCCTAATTCCTAGACACATACATTCATGCTAAAGTATGTGTGTTTTAACTCTCTTCAGAAGATCAAAAGGAAAAATACATAATAATTACAAGAAATTATTATCCTTAGCAGCATAAAAATAAAAAAAGGATATTGATTCAAGAATGGGAATGCAAGAAACAGAACTTAGGCATCTATGTGACATAAGAAAACCTGTGTACTATATTATCCTTGCTAAAATATATTGTCTTATTGTAAAAGTGAGTGGAATGATGCTTGGATTTAGAATGGATTTAGAATACTATTGATTTGTTTCAAGTACATTTGGATATGGATGTCCAAGCTGAAATAATTTACACAAGCTGTTACCCTGAGAAGTGCTGTGTGATATACACACACTCTCTTCTGAATTGGTCTGACGTAGGAAAAGTAAACAGCAAAATCTTTTTTCTACAGCTGGGGCTACCAAATCACTGTGAAACAACCTGCCTCTCTGAATATATAGGCACCTGCATACAATGTGGCACATATACATCCTTCACACCTGCAAACTACTGCTTCAGTTTCAAATACCATTGCAAGTGAGTCTGCATTAACGGTAAACTGCATGCTGGTGGACTTGACAGTCAATGTTACAACATCACAATATTGTGTGTATTTATTACCATAATTTGATGTTTCTATTTGAATCAACATTGTGAATGATGGATTTTTTTGGGACAAATCATAGCTTCTGTTCTTCACCTTATTAAATTAAAAAGAAAACAGGAAAAACAACCCGAAGGTTTTTTCACCTTTAACGGCCTCCTACAAGACCCAGGAACAGCATAGCTTCTTGTCTTATCTGCTCACCTGAAGTAGTAACCAGAGTATTTTTGCACAATCATTCTAGTCAAGATATAACATTTGGTGACATGGACTCACATTCTCAAATGGCCTTAATCTAAAGATTTGGATTGCTGGTATTTTGTCTGGGGTTTGTCAAGTGGACAAGAAGTTGGTGTGCAAACACTTGAGCTTCATCACAGCAAAGTGACTTGCAGTGGAATAGAAGGCAGTTTGTATTTATTATCCAGGTAGCTCATAATTATTCATACTCATTTTTTATTGTTTAGAGGGTTGAACACATGGAACCACTTGATAGACTACAAGAACACCATTTTAAAGGTCATATCATTATTTACTTCTACTTTTGCTCATCATAATGACATAATCTGGCCTGCCAGTGTTCTCTTCTGCTCAGATCCAGTATCAAATAGAAGAACTGCAAATCTTACATTTTACTGACACATAAATTACAGGCAGAAAGATCACAAATAATTTAATATACTACCCAGGCTAAGATTATCATGTATGACAAAACATTATTTAAGCAATAAACAAAGCTGACACTTTCTCTGTAAGCCCACTCATTTGTTTATTTCACCTTAACTGTGAGAATGTAAGCTGTGTTAAATAGTATTTGTTTAATTATCCTGAGATGCTATATTTTTATTAGGCAAAATAATTTGTTGTTAACATAATGATGACTTTATTATGCTAATAAACAGAACTTGTGCCCTTCACATCTGCTTAAACTTCTACTTATCTAGGAATTTTTCCTTTTTTTTTTCTTCCTTCTTTTGTAAAATTAATTACCAAAACATCTTTCTGAAAATATAACTGTTATAATGTTTAAATTAATTAAGCAACCTAATGTAAACTATGGTGAAAAAATTACTGTGCTGAAAGTTGATGGTAACTCATAACATTTTAAAGGTTTAAGTAAAGAAAAGAAAAAATCAATCAAGGGAATAAAACACCTAGTTTCATCATTTGCATGCCTAAATCTAAGAGCTTTATGAAAGGGAGGACACATTACAGATGAATTTTTTCTGATTAACTATTCCTTCTGAATTTCAGTGCCATTTTCAGATACATTTACAGTGTCTGATGGAACACATACTTAGCAGTGGGCTAAATGTTGCCCTAATTTTTTTCTTTTGTGTTGTATTGAACCCATTTCTAGCTTGATAATTGGTCAGTATTAAAGATGGAAAAGAACTGTTCCTGGTGGGAGGAGTTAGCATTCCTGTGTCACCTTTTCATGAAGTATCTCCAGTACACTGGAGATACCCTTGGGATACTCGTAGTAATGCTTCTCTTTTCTTCTGTTAGTTTGGATGGCACGACAGTTCTGAGCTGCAATTTTTCTGTAGCTTGAACTTACTGCATCCAAATTGCTCCAAAGGCAACCTGACCAAAGGCATTATGCCTCTGTCTTTACTGTCTTTGCCATTTCCCTCTAATAGGAAGATTTTTTTTTACCTATGTTGGTCATACCTGAGAATGATAGGCATTATGCCTCTGTCTTTACTGTCTTTGCCATTTCACTCTAATAGGAAGATTTTTTTTTTTACCTATGTTGGTCATAGCTGAGAATGATAGGCATTATGCCTCTGTCTTTACTGTCTTTGCCATTTCACTCTAATAGGAAGATTTTTTTTTTACCTATGTTGGTCATGGCTGAGAATGATGGGATATACAGGGATAATCCTGAGTTTCTTTGTGCTGAGCCAAGTGTGGAACAAGTGAAAGGCATAATTGACATCAGCTTATCTTATCCTACTTCAGTTTACCTATCTATCCAAATAAGTGCCTGTACCCCTTAAAAAAAATGTTATGTAAGGATAGATAGTGTCTTATTTTCAGGATCCCATGGTAGACTGACTGTATTATGACAGTCTAGTACTGTAGCAGTTAGGCATTTATGGTACATTATAACCTATCCAAGAATGGTGGACCTTGTGGTGTCCTAGGATTAACTTTGCAGCTGTTTTCTTGCCGGTCAAACACAATCTCCCTTCCACAAGAAAGTAACATGCAGGAAGAAAAGACTGACGCCCACTTGAGTCTCATTCTAGCATGAATCCAAGACTCAACAGTGGTTTGAATCCTGTCGCAAAAGTTTATTAATTTTTCTACACCTCTCAATTCAGATTCTGTAATCTGAAGTCAATGAATGTTGTAAGAAGCTGAAACAAATGTATTGGTTAATTATGACACTTCAAAATGAACATCATGTATTTTTTACATACCTGGAAAGCACTTTTACTGTTTTATTTGAAAAAAGCTAAGTCTTTAACACGTGACAGATGAGGGGAAGCAATACATAACTTTGGTGTAAGGGAACAGGTGAGTTTAAGTCCCAAATAGTTCTTCAGGCAGTTGCACTGTGGTTTCTGTTTGATAATCAACAATGCCAATTAACTCGAGAAAATATTAAGTCCTAGACTTAGGATGACAATTAGCATAAAAATATCAGGAGTTTGCTCTGAATATTTCAAATTGTTAAAAAAATAATTAATATGTCAATGTTACTCAATTTCACTAACACCATGAAAGATAGAATTACAATCATATTTTGCAACATAAATTTTTCAGTACCTTAAGAGAGCAAGAAAAAAGACTGAAATAAAGCTATTTATGGGAACTTACCAAGAAAATGTTACTTTGATTTTTGTTTCTATTTCCAAGATGATGTATTGGTATTTATTAGGGATCTGATTCAGAAAACTCCTTTGATGAGAGTGTAATTTAAATAACACAAGTGGTTCTGTCCTTCAGGTAACTACTTATGCATGCACAAAGTTTAAGATTTGGCTTTAGGTGTTGTGGTTTATTCTTTCTTTCTTTCTCCTATTTTTAATTACATATTTTACTATAACAATGAGCTCATGACTCATCTTCCGTGATGGCTTTTGGAGGATGCAAAAAAACCAATATATGGTTAAATTTGACTTTTAAAATGTCAATGTGATATATTTTGGAGACTGTAGGGAATAAGAATCTGTTCTTCCCAAACCTCTTCTCTACTGGATCTGATCTCCATTTTCTTAACCATCTCATGCTTCAGATCAAGAGAAAATGAATCAAGGTGAAGAATGGACTGTGAAGTCCAGGTAATGACATAACAACTGTGGCCTAAATTTAGAAAGTGACTTTACTGGTCTCTTATAGACTTAACATTACTGAACAACTCAAGTCTTGATTTTTTGGAATCTAAGAAACTAGAGAGAGTTTCAGTAAGAAGACAAGAAATAGTCTCAAGAACATGAACATCTATGTTAACTACATACCTTCTTTTGAACTCAGATGAACATATATGTGAATTCACCTTTTGAACACTCACCTTTTGAACATATATGTGAACTACTACCTTTTACTTTGGAAGGGATTAAGGTACCACTGATTGGCTTGTGTAAATGGAAATCAGGTTAGTAATCAAAACATGACATAATCCAATGGACATTATTTCCTACGCCCTTTTTATTAAAAAAATATTTACTTGATGACTCTCATGTAGAAAGTATTTTCACTAATCCCTAGGCACATTATTTCATTAGTTTCACTTTCATTCAAAATCAAGATCTAAAGGAGTGATGCAATCATTCTTAGAGAAAGTCATAAATTCTCAAGGACCTGGAATTCTATAATAATTCAGTAAAGGTAGTGACCATACACATGAAAGAACTGTTTGATATATTGTAAGAGAACAGTAAAAAAGAAGCACATGCAGACTTAATTTCTACACTACCTGAATGCTTATCCTATGTCTATTAATTAGGCTTATAATTGTCTTATGTCTATTTAGGAGCCTTATAATTACTTTCAACATTGGTTGCTTAGTTGTATTTGGTGAAGATGGACAGAAATTATAGAAATCTCGTGTTTGTTTGCTTGGTTGGTTTGGTTGTTTATTTTTTTTCCCTCTGTTTTATTTTTATGCTGTTCTCTGCTGTTACAAGGCAATGTACTAGTCCCAATGTCTGTGCAAATCTATAGGGTTTTCTTTTGTCTAGGTTCTCACATTACATTCCTGCCTTAGTGTTGTGGGACAACTTGGCTTGAGCCTTTGTGGTCAGCATGGTATAACCTGGTCTCCAAAATTTTATACTGGGATCTGTAAAACCTGAATCTTACAATAGTGTAAGGCCACACTGTTTGCATCTCTTCATTTCAAGATAATTACAGACACCAAATTACTACTTCTGCTCAACTTTCATGTTTTCCTGTCTGTCATGATGCTTATACTTCTTTCTCATGCATAACACACCTTGACGTGTCCCACTGTCATGTCTGGGTTATTTGAAGACAACGTTCTATTACTACTTCCAAATGGAGGACCATGTCTTCTGGTTCCAGGGGTGCTAGTTTACATTATAATAATGAATTTCCAATATAGCATCTGCTGGTGATCAGTCTGCAACTAACTAGTTTTAATAACACACTTTGTTGAAATTGTCCCCCTCTTGGTTGCCTAAAACATAGCAGCAACCATTGGTGATGTCAGTCAGATACCTTTCCCTTGAATGCAAAGCACTGATAAAACCTCAATAATTTGGAAAGGTCTTTCACTGCACAACTCAGCCTTTCATAGTGATCTGTATTTTCAATCTGTCTCTACTGAAATTTTCTCTTCCTCTTTTTTTATCCATATGTCCTATTTTTTCCATCTTAATGTGAACTCTTTACAATCACCTATATCTGCATATGCAGACCCAGCAGCAGTTGTGTAGCTGTGAACAGTAAATTTCTCTCTTACAGTATGAGGGACATGGTTAGACAATATGATTTCTACTGAGAGCAATAACTTAATTGGTGGCAGTTTTACTGCAAAAGCTCTGCTTCACTTTGTTCTGAATTCTGTCTTTTATATACAAAAGCACTGCCTCACAGGCAATGGCCCAAATACGGTGTGATGTGCATGGTGTAATCCTGCAAACAACATGTTGAACAAAAACTACTAGACAATTTAATTCAGTGCAATACTGCAAGGGAATAAAACCAGATGAGTTATTTGACAGCTGTATTGCTTAAAAAGCTGCATAAGTAACAAAATCCTTTTAACCAGCTGACAGACAGTAAAACACTTGTGTTTCTGCTGGCTGATCAGTAACTCTCTGAGCACAAACTCATGCTGCAATTTGCAATGACACAGCTGCAATGGACAAGCCACTATAAAGCTTTTTGGTCACGATATTGACAAAGAACCGGTGCTGAAATTTTGATAGAGCTTTGTGCATTTCCTACCAAAGCATTACCATTATATCTTATTGACAGTGGCAATCCTGGTGCTATAAGTTCTCAAGTCAGAAAATCTTTTCTGAACTGACTTCATTAGGTGAGGTTTGATTTCAGTTCATTTGTTTTATTCTTCTGTTTCAATCAGGAAGCTCTCCCTTGGTCTCTTAGCTAACTTGAAGAATACTTTCATAAACACTTCAAATCATCTCACAACAACTGGCATTAAATAAGCCTAAATTCAGAGCCCTAAATTTAATTAGCTACTCCAACAGTGTCAGCTTTGCAATTTTGGCAGCAAAGACAACAAACCACTGCAACTCTGCCTAAAATGAATGGCAGTTTAGTCTTTGTGAGAAGCAGGGTTTTTACTGCATATGATATTTGGATTGGAATTTCTCAACTTGATTCTCTTTAAACTTTTATTGTCATTGTACCACAAATTGCCATACCTGCTGTATTTAGATACAGAAATGCTTATTCTTTGTAACAATGTCCAGGCTCCAAAATAAATTTCCTGGTGTGAGCAGTGGTTACTGTCTAGCTGAGAAATTTTCTTGTCTATACTTTGGATGCAGGATAGACTACTCTAGACAGAGGTTTTGTGGATGGGCTTGTATCTCAAAAAACACACTCCTACTTGCAAAACAGATGTTTTCATTTCTTTTTTTCCACTCCATGCTGACAAAATCTTTAATAGGATTATGTGCAAAAGAGACACAGATCTTTGGTCAGAAGAAATGAAGGTTCTTCCAGGTGGAGCAAGGTGCAGGGGCAGCTTCTTGGCCTGCACAGGTTGACCCTTTGCCACACTTTCCACACTGCTCTGAAAAATTCTATTTGCAGGCATACTCATCCTATGTGCATTACAGAAATCCCTTATGAAAAGAATTTTCTCTGCTATATTTCAAAGCTAGTAAATCCCTTCTAAATAAAACTTAAATTCAGCTGTGAAAATGTGACTTGTTTTCAAACAACAAATTTATTCATGCCCATAGTTCAGAGCTCTACAGAAATATATCCTTTGTCATTTTTATTTTAGTAAAGACTACTGGAAAATGGCTTCACTCACTTTTTTTTTCTGTGTTGGTTGGTCCCAGAAGAACATAACATATTTCATATTTCAATCACCAATAATATTGGTAAATTTTTACAGCAAAAGTACTCATAAAAACTACTGTTTCTACATTCATATCTATCACATCTCTAACATGAATTATTTTACCCCTGGGGAAATGTAGCTAATACATGTATATCTTTTTTTCTTGTCTCCCTATTTTAGGTACGTGATCAGCTCCAATGGAACTCTGATGTGTTAATTACAAAATTTTAAAAAAAGAAATCCAGTGGTTTTGAAATATGATTATTACTAGAAGGTTCTCTTGGAAGGATTTCATCCCTACACCCACAAATATCTGTAAAGGCAAGTCTCAGCTGATGAAAATAAATCACTGTCAGAGTGTTGGTCTTCCACAGTCTCTGAATCCTAAGCAGCCTCATCCTATACTATATATGTGCATGTGTGTATGTATATATACACACACAGGACATATAGTAGTCTGCTCTGTTTACCTAAATGAATGTCTTTGGAGTTCCCTAGCTTTTTTTCCTGTAGTGTTGTATTTCATCATATACATCTATATAAATATACAGCTCTACCTCTCCAGGGAATTATATGGGGGGGAAAAAATCCCATCATTCTTATACATGTAGATTTTCATGTGTGAACAAGGTACCAGTAATCAAAATGCTTTTTTTGTTTAATTGTGTATTCTATTACTTATGGAATAGGGATTTGAAGACTTTCCTATGGAGAAAGATCCATACTCTCTGCATGTCTCTCTAATTCCTACATGGACATCAGGGATTCTTGATGATTTGTATTTGTCCCTAGATACAGACTTCGGACAGAAGAGCAAATATGGTTAAGTACAAATGATGAAGTAAAAATCTATATCTGAAGTAAGAACTAGCAGCTTCTGGTTAGGACAAAGTAGAAGTTGTTGTTTAAAATACATTAACATAGAAACAACTCTTTGACAAGCAAAATGCCAGGTCCCTCTTCCCATTGTTGCTAGGAATGGAATAAATGTTG
The DNA here is from genome assembly GCA_013400975.1 of Atrichornis clamosus. NCBI lineage: Eukaryota > Metazoa > Chordata > Aves > Passeriformes > Menuridae > Atrichornis > Atrichornis clamosus. The sequence goes on along the minus strand of WBMZ01014217.1, from coordinate 84,903 downwards.
CTGTCATCAGGGGATGACCCTTTTCTCTTTGACTTTCATTTCTGCATCTTGCTGCAGCCTGCTGTATTCAGCCAAGCCCACAAAATGCTGAGGGGAAACACAAGGGAGGACAGTTACCCCTCCTGAGGACTGAAAAAGGAAGTCACAAACCTGACCTTGACGACTGACGATGATATGCCTAAAATTCATGCTGGGAACGGCAAATACTGGCCCTGCCTTCTTTCCTTGACCAACAAAGCCAGTTTAATAGGCACAGTAATTATTTATTTGACAAAAACAATAGACCAACAAAAGCTGATCTTTTTCCAGGTTCTCCCTTTGAGCACATCTGGCCTTCACCTAGTAAACTATTGCCTGCTGTTTCAGTCTTTGTTCCTCATTTGCCCTCCTGGCAAAAATGACCATTCAATGGTTCCCGTGCTCTCAGTATGCCATGTATTTCTCCAGTGTCATATAACTTCACTTTATTCTCTTTTCTCCCCTTTAATCACAGGTCTTTCCTTCAAAATATTTTTCCTTTTTTACTCACTTTCTTCCTTTAAGGAAGAATAAAGGAATACAGCTTTGCACTGGGACTTATTCATACCGTGGGAGGCAGTAATTTTTACTCCAAGAGGGATCAAGTGCAGTTTAATTTCATTTTTTCATTTTTTTGACAGGGGTTGCATTTACATTGTCTTTTGCAGGCAGACGCACATTCACAGTTCTCATGTGCTTGTGTATTTGCAATTATATGGTATCAAACTAACTCACAGGATTAGCTGGGATCCAATGTCAAGCCAATAGTAGTTATACGGTCTTGGGGTGACTCTGAGTGCAGACAAAGTGAGGCAGGATATCCTTCTCTGCCTCCTACTCCGAATATCAGATTTGAATATGTTTGACTTGCTTTGAAAAAATGCTATCACCATTTTAAAGTAGAGAAGATTGTGCAGAAGTCCTGATTGAATAGAAAAAGCATAGAACAATTCAGGAACCCAAGAAGATGCTTGTGAGACTTCATGACCCTTTCAGGGCTTGAAAGCTGTGTAAGCAAGCAGGACTGAAAATGAAATTTGCTTAAACCTCTGACAGTATCTTCCTGGACAAAATACCCAGCACACAGCTGGATAAACACATCATGTGATGGGTGAACAACTGTCTCATGGGTTGGGCACAAAGGGTTATAGTGAATGGGGTGACATCAGACTGGAGATCTGTCACTAGTGGGGTTCCACAGGGCTCCATCCTTCTCCCTGTGCTCTTCAACATCTTCATAAATTACTTGGACACAGGATCCGAAGGGATACTAAGTAAGTTTGCAGATGATACAAAATGGGAGGAGCTGTTGACTCCCTTGAAGACAGGAAGGCCCTGCAGAGAGGCCTTGTCCAACTAGGGGTCTGGGCAATCATCAACCATATGAAGTTTAACAAGGAAAAGTTCCAGATTCTGCACCTGGGATGGGCAACCGTGGATACAGGCTAGGGAATGAGATGATGGAAAACTGTGTTGTGGAAAGAGACCTGGGGGTTCTGGTTGATGGCAAGTTGAACACGAGTCAGCAGTGCCCTGGCAGCCAGGAGGGCCACCCCTGTCCTGGGGGGCATCAGGCCCAGCATCACCAGTGGGCAAGGGAGGGGATTGTCCCGCTCTGCTCTGCACTGGGGCAGCCTCACCTCGAGTGCTGGGGGCAGGTTTGTTGCCGCAATGTATGAAAGATATAAAACTATTAGAGAGCATCCAAAGGAGGACAGCAAAGGTGGAGAATGGTCCCAAGGGGAAGCTGTGTGAGGAGTGGCTGAGGTCACTTGGTCTTTTCAGCCTGGAAGAGACTGAGGGGAGAGCTCACTGCAGTTACAACTGCCTTGTGAGGGGAAGAGGAGGGGCAGGCACTGATCTTTCCTCTGTGGTGACCAGTGACAGGAGCTGAGGAAACAGAATGAAGTTGAGTAAGGTGAGGTTTAGGTCAGGTATCAGGAGAAGATTCTTCCTCCAGTAGGTGTTTAGTCACTGGAACAGGCTCCCCAAGGAAGTGGTCGTAGTACCAAGTCTGACAGAGTTCAGGAAGTGTTTGAACAATGCTCTCAGGCCCATGGTGTGATTCTTAGGGTTGTCCTGTGCAGGGCCAGGAGTTGGACTTGATGATCTTGTGGGTCCCTTCTAATCCACAATATTCTATGATTCTAAGTTCAGTGTTACTGTACAACTTGTTCACATTCTCAGAACCAGCCATCTGGATCCTTTGGTATGAAGCAGGGCCACGTGGGAGATCACTGGATTTCCCAAACTTTCTCAAGTATTTTATTTTTCCCTGTCATGTAAGATTTGATGAACCACAAATAAGAATATCTTGAATGAACTCTGTGTGTGAAACTTTGTTAAAACAAAGTCCTTAGTCTCAAACTTACAGAAAAAGGAAATAAAGTCTGATAGACATTGCTACTTGCAAATATGTTGAGATGAGAGCTAAGGCTTACCCTACCTCTGGTACAAGTAAATGAGTTATAGTATTGTGACTTTAAGTACATTGTAGTTTAGGCAGTAGACAAGTTGTCAGGGTATGTTTTGAATATCATGCACCATAATTCTGGTTTTTGTGGGCCTGGTAGGGATTGCTGAGCATCACCCATAGCATTCCCTTTCCACTTTCCTTTTCCCTTCATCTCCAGAGCTCTTTCTTTGCCTCCAGTGTCTGCTACCAGATCATTGCTCCTCGAGGCAGGGAGCACTGATGTTTCCTGGTGCTAAGGTCTTTCACTCTCCATGACTAACACACAGGATTAACTGGCTCCAAAAGCAGTAACCTGGAGAATTCTTTTTTTTTTTTCCCTCCTAGAAGTATTTTAAAGATTGATTGATACATTGAGATCAAGGAGACTCTCTGAAAGCTGAAGAAACACAAGAGATGCAACCACTGTTCACAAATGCACTTTGCTGTGATCATCTTCTCTTTTAAAGCACTCCTCATTTTTTATTGTAGGTCATGCATACCATATGTCTTGCTACGCACTTGATTCCTTATATTTGTCAAAGAGGAACCTACAGACTCAAAAGTGGCTGTTTTGAAAGTGTTTGAGACCTGCCACATCAGTTTCTTTTTTATCTGAAAATTACACTTATCTCATTGCGTATCATGTAATTTGCCTTTAAAGAATGGAGAACCTCTCCGACAAATGCCTGTGGCAGATGATTGCCCTCTGATACATGTTAATTTTAACGTCCTGCAGTCTTGTTCCTGTATGTAATATATGTACTTGGACCCTGCATTATGTTCTTTGCTTGTGGAGGGAATCTTACTGATTGTGAGGAAACTAAATCAAACCAGTCTTGCAGAATCAGATGGGATATTTCACAAGGTGTGATTCTGAGGGCAGTTTTGGCGGTCCTTATGGCAGGCACTGAAAGAGAAAATATGCTGACTCGACTTATGGCATGTTAGTCACTCTAAGGAGGTTTAACACCTATAATTTTGGGGTTTGGTTGTTTGGGTTTTTGTTACTTTATGTGAAAACTAGCTTCTGTTTTGTTGTAGCTTTTCTGTACACTGTGGCTAACTGATGAAGTAAATGGGTTTCATCTTGTGCATTCCAAGCTGTGGAATCTAAAACTGTTCATACGTCAGATCATCAACTATTTGTCTGATATTTGTGATCCAGAGACAATAGTATTGGTCTTAATCAATATTAAGACTATAAGAATTCTTTTTTCTTCCTTATTTTGAAATTTTAAACATTTTAATAGGACATAACTAGACACCTAGATGAAAAATATTATAGGAGCCAGCTAATGCTTTCAATCCAGATTCAGCATTTATTTCATGTGTTAAATAAAGTTCATTTTGATCTTACAATTAATTCTATTTTCCTGTACATCAAAAGATTTATATTAAAACCAATGATCCCTTTCACATGATTCACTCACTCATGCAGTTTAGAAGAGCAGATGATTGACCAAGCTGCACTGTCTTCTGATACCACTTCACTGAAATGTATTACAATTTTACCAATTTATTCCAAATGAGGACCTCTTGCAGAAAATACTAATTCACTGTAATTCTCACGAGACAGTGCATGAGCATTTTATGGGGATTGAGATCTGGATCTGAAAGATTATGATCAGGATATAATTGTAGGGATTCTGTGCACTGGATAATGCTGTCAATTGCTTACTTCTAGTTTCAATTAACAATTTTCCAGGGACACTCAGATAGATCCTCCACTGGTGTGGATCAGCATAGCTGCACTGAAGTGAGGAGAGAAATACCATTCATTTGCACAAGCTTATTTTCTCACTTGGGGCAAACAACATGATAATGAAACCCACAGGATATAATAAATGGGGAAAACATATGAACGTCAATAAGGATAAAGAAATAATAAGAAGACAAGATATCTGAATGGAAGATTAAATGAGATTTCAGGTTGGAAAATACAAACAAATCCATCTTGGGAAAAAAAAAAAGCTGATACAATACTCCAGCAACAGAAAGAAAAACCTAGGAAGTGGCAATTGTTTGCAATTTGGAGGAAGTACTCAGACTGGAATTTGTCTCTCAGTGCTCTTTGACTTTCAATAGGATTGGGATACTAGCTCTACTCTGTACGTTGAAAAATCAATTCATCATCTGGCAGTAATTTATGGTAGTACTTTCAGGTTTATTTTGTTTGTTTGCTTTAACACCTCTAGTAGAATATGGGGATGCAAAACAAAGGATTTTCTTTTAGGAGAAAAAAAAAGAGTTCAGGTCTCTCCAAAGAGTTTTTATATGCATCCAGAATACCGCTTGTGTTTCTGGAAAAATCTCTTATTTTAAACTAACTTACAAAGGAACTAAGGATACCTATACCAGGAGAAGGAAGACTGTTACTTTCCAAATGAATGCCTCATGTTTTCTGTTATGGCAGAACAATTAGGTAATTTGGGCAAGGTGTACTATGCATTTTTAATGTTATGTCTCATTGTCCATAGAATAACGGTCCAGCATAAACTGCAGGAAACCATGTTTTAGGTCAGTATAACCTCAAGTGTACAAGCCACTAAACGTATGTCAAAGTATAGAACTTGGTAAAGGGGAGGACTGGACAGGCCTATATTATCTTTTCAATGTCAGTTTTAAAGCAAGTACCCAGATACAATGCTTTAGTTTCTTAACTTGAAAAAGGCTTTTACAAAGCAGAGAGACTCTTTTGGTTGCTGACGTTCCCTTCTTTCTGGAAAATGACTCCAAAAGGATGAGAAACAGGATTAATGGAGAAACTATTTAACCCTGTATGTCTTAACAAATAATGAAACTGAAAAAAGATCTGCTTCTGGCAGTCTTCTTGTTCAACCACCCATGTGCCTTCAAAAATTTACCAAATAATGTTTTTTCCAGTTTATTCCATGGACTCGATATAGGATTGCAGACACTCATTTTTACTTCTCTATGCCTTTGTATTCCCCTCTCTAAAATAAAGATGATATTATGTACCAAATGATTAATTTATTCCTCTTCTCCAATTTACTTTCACATTCAAATACTTCTTTTAGCTATTCCAAAACAACCTAGCCAAAAAACTATTTTACTACAGAAACACATCACCTGTGAAGAGTTCAGAGAATGATAAGAAATGCATGGAGGAGGATTAAACAGGAGTTCTCTGTAGCTTGCTGGGATATTAACATATATTTTTTTCAATATAATGCAGACAGTTTTTCCTGTAATGTTAGAAGAAGGTTTTCTATTCCCTAACATTCTTCCCTTTCTCACTCTTTCAATATGCATGCATTTCTGATATTACTTGCTGCATGCTGCTATTCAAGCTTTCCTTACATGGTTTAAAATTGCTACCGTGAATCCCTTACCCACTTGTAAGCTTTTATATCAGTGGCTTCCTAATTTCTTACACCTAAACTATGACTGCCTCCTCTCCAAGCCACCCTCATTGCCATCTGTGTCTGTGCATACTCCTGGCTTTTACATGGTTTAAAATTGCTACCGTGAATCCCTTACCCACTTGTAAGCTTTTATATCAGTGGCTTCCTAATTTCTTACACCTAAACTATGACTGCCTCCTCTCCAAGCCACCCTCATTGCCATCTGTGTCTGTGCATACTCCTGGCTTTTACATGGTTTAAAATTGCTACCGTGAATCCCTTACCCACTTGTAAGCTTTTATATCAGTGGCTTCCTAATCTCTTACACCTAAACTATGACTGCCTCCTCCCCAAGCCACCCTCATTGCCATCTGGGTCTGTGCATACTCCTGGCTTTTTATGATTATAACTGCCCCAGTGTTCTACAAATAGCTTGCAAATGTTTGCCCTCAATAATCTACTCCACTTTCTAGCAGATAGCAATATTTTCTTCCTCCTCAGTAAGGCTGGTGTGCATAACTTGTTCAGAGAGACTCTTAAACACTAGATCAGTTCTTTGGCAGTGAAAAGGTGAACAAGGCATGTTTCCAATGTTTCACAAACTGCAACTGGCCACTGGTAAAAATCAGGCATTGGGTGAATTTCAGTGACAATAATAAACCTATGGTTGGAGGTAAAAGGAAGTGGTTTTGCTTGCACATGCTTAGATTCTCAGTGTGAATAACCTGACTGAAATGGAAGGTCTTGTCTGCCACAGTCAAGATAGACAGAAATGCTACATCCTTTGTGGGAACCTTGTTGTCTCTGTCTCACCAGGCACTCTTAGTCAGAAAATCCACATCCTTCCCTTTTCTTTGCTCTGTAACAAATGCCTGGTGGAAGTTTACAGGAGGAAATGGCAGGACCCTGGCCACTGAGGGTGGGAGAGATCAGATTTTAGAGAAAGTGGAATTGAATGATCACTTTTCTTAGTTCATGTGTGCTGAGGTCAGCCTAAGGTGATTTGGGAAGGCAGATGCTAGTTTGTTCTTTATTCAGGTGTCAACTTTTGATGTTTGTCTAGATAACTGCAAAGGAAGATGAAAGATCTCCATAGAAAAGAGCTTACCTTGCTGATGAGTCAGGTCTAGATGCAAGACAAAATGTTCTTACATGATCTTGGGACACAACCTCTTAGACTGATGAATCCTGTGTGCAGTTCCAAGCACCCAGAAATACATGGGAGGAGTTGGAGGATGATTCCAGTGTGGGACATCATGGGTTGTCATGGGGCTGTGAAAGTCTTACTAAGCAACCAGCAGCAACAATGGCTTTAAAAGACACAGAAAACAAAACAGTCATAGAGTTCCTACTTTGTATTATTTTCCCCTAGAGCAAATATACTTTTGCAGAAAAATGAAGCAGAAAAACCGTTCAGAGCCTCAAGAGACTTCATCTGAGTACCAAGACATCTTGCTTCACAATTTTATTCAGATATTTCTCAGGAGAGATGTCATTCAGCTTCTTCATTTCTCAGCTGTTACCTGGAAATTTCTTGGATTTGGAGCCAAATCAGAGCTGTTGTTGTCACAAAGCCCTGAACGCTGGTGACATCCCAGGTTGGACCAAGCTAAGTATTTGAAAATTAATGGAAAAAATTAATGCATTGAGGACAATAATCTCAGCTATCATTATTGTCCATTGTCTAACAGCTGTGAGATGCACAATCTGAGAGGATATGTGGCAACATGAACTTGCTCTGATTTTGATGGCAGCCCCAGAAGTCGGGCATTTTACAGAGTACAGTTTGAACTTATTAACTCTTTGCAGAGAAATCTGTCCTTGTCCAAGTAATTTTCTCCTTGCCTTGAAGTCTTCCTTTTGTCTTCAGTTCATGACAGACTCTCTTGATACAAAGCTTTTTGTGTTACTACCTCTGAAGGATGCTGTTTAAGAACAAAAACTTCTGTAATGTATTCTTTATCTATTTCCTCACATACTATGCTGCATTTTAAGCAATGCTTAAAAAATCCAGTATTCAAATCCTATAAAAATTCAAACTTATAATATTTGCAGTGTAATGCTGGGTGGTGCATTAGGGTATACTTGGGGAGTATGAATATCTTTTTTCCTTAGACTGAATGATTTCACTGTATGATAAATTAAATCTTTTTTAAGCTTATAACAACATTGTTATTTTGCCTCTGTATGCCTTTTTCTTTGTCTGAACTGTAAAAGGTGTCTTCAATAAAAACATTCAACGTAGTACATTCAGAGCTACTATTGCTCCTGCCTAAAATTTCTGGACAGTGTTTGGATCTATACAGGCATGGATAGTGTCTACATTGCAATCCAGGAACTTATTTTTCTTCAGTAGTCTGGAGTATGTACTTTGTTTTTTGTTGGAGTATAGCAACTGTCTTTTGTTGAAAAAGGCAAAATATAAGAGATCACAAAGCTCTGGAAGTTTGAGGGGTTTTCCAGTTTAATACAGAGAAGACGAGTGTGACTGATTTGGAAGAGTTACCAGGAATTCTTCAGTCCCTGTGTCAGCTGCAGAGCCAGATTTCAACGACCTCAACGACATATATATTTTGCCAGTCATGCTTCTGTTTTAAATCTACTTATCTGCACAGTGTTTCAACAAGAAACAGGGCCTGTCTTTCCCCTTTTAAGTCTGATCTGTCACAGGTGTCTATTAAGGAATCAGTGTAGATATGCAGCCATTGCTGATGACTGATTGTTTTCAATAATCTCATACAATTTTGCCACACTACGGTGTGTGGGTAGGTAATGCCATATTAAAATTGTACACTCTGCTCTACAGCTGTTTTCTTCAATTCCATTAAACCAGCTCACGAACCTAGTTGTGTAGATCCAGAAAAGTGGATTGTTGTGTCTGCTTCCTCAGTATCTCTAGATGTAATGACTTGGTAGATGTGTGATCCAGTCACCTCCATATCTGATATGAATTCTCTTCAACACAAGAACACTGGTTTTCCTAGATACTTTCTTTTCTCTCCTCCTACACAGATATTACAGATTTCTACACTGGTATTACAAAAGACACACCCTTTTCTACTTTACCGCCTGCTTCTATTGGTAAAGGAAGAAAGTGGATATTGTTAAAAACTATCTGTGTAACCAGTGCACATGTAATTTAGTTATACATACCTTATATGTTGAATGAATATATCTGCTGGGGCTAGAGGGGTTTGACATTCACAATTGATTCAAAATCATATATTCATGAGGCAAATAACGTGGTTAGGTGCATGTGTGGATTTAGCTTTTAAGGAGAAATGTTGTAATTCACCCACAAACTTCTTCATCCATCCCCTTTCCACAACTCAAGGCTTGAAACTAAGCACCAGAATGATTGTAGATTTTACAATGCAGAGGTCTCACTGGAGTCAGTAGAAACACTTGTGAGGAGAAGCCTACAAAAAGGGTAAGTTTTCAAGGATAAGAACTGAATTGAAGTCTCCTTGCTCTTTTCCTCCCCCATGCTTTATGGAAGGCTGTCCAAGTTTTCCACTGCAAAAGTATGCTTTCTCTGGTAATTTCTGGATTTAGTCCCATATTTATTCATTTTGTGCTTGACTTTTCTACAGCACATAATTCTGTTGATATAAATAGAATTAGTCACATTATTCAAGTCAAATATATGCTCAAACATTTGTAGGCGGCAACTCTAAGACAATACAAAAGAATTTGTCTTATCTAACTCTTCCTGTTCCTATGAAATTATTTTTTATTTATCAAAGGACTCAACAGCTCTGAAACATCTAAAGGGATGTGTAAATCTTCTGACTATTTTTGGCTAGAAAAAGAAGAAAAATTACTAACCATCTTGGAAATAATACAAATATAATCAGAGTGTTGTTATTTTTAAAGTTAGGAAACCGAAACTTGAAAGTTGGCAGGATTCACCAGGGATAAGGAATAAATAAGTTCATTTCCTCAGTCCAAGGTTCCTGGGTCCACAGACTTCTCCCACCCCCAGGCTGCACCTCCCAAAAGCTGTCTTCTCCACATTCAGACCTTCACACCTCTCATTTCTCATTTCAGTGCTTTGTTGCTTTGTGCTGACTATAATGATAACTCCATATTCAGAGAACTTTCTGAGAGATGTGATGCCTACCAACACCTACCTCTGCCCAGGTTTCAATAAATATTCCTTTCAAAAATTGCTACAGCTTCTTTGTGAGAAGTGAATAAAATCCTCCTTCTCCTTCAATTTTACTAGAAGTACATAAAAAGGAACATATATTAAAAGTTTTAACAAGATAAACACATTTCAGAATGTGTTTTCACGTTTCGGGTTCTGGGAAGTGAAAATGAATCTTTGAATAGAAGTTCATCTGCTAATTTGCCATCTCTGAAAATGTGGCATTTATACGTTGGTTTTGTTATGTTTTTCTTTTTATCTGAAAAAACATTTGGATTTTTTCTTTTTTCTTGATTTGTGTAACATACCTTTCATACCAGTAAATGTTCACCTTTTTAACATGGAGAGTTCTTTCCTCTGTAGGGATGTTCCGATGGCAATAGAAATGACACACAATTTCTAGAACTTCTGAATAACCTCTAGACGTTCTTGTTCATAAACAACAGCAGAATTGTTGGAACCTTGTTAGCAAATGTAATAGTTGGTGTGAAAGAGTCACTGAGATTTTTCAGTTATGTATCCCATGCTGCTAAGCAAAGTGTCTCTACTTAGGCCAAACAAAAAAAAAATAGTCTTAATTTCTGAAACAAATGTGTAAAGATTCCTCTCAAAGCCTAGAAGGCATGGTTGATGTAGAAGTAGACCCCTTGGGAAGTGTTTTGCTTCTGATTTTGACAGATGTCTGATTTAGCAGTCGCCCATGTGTTCTCCTATAAGAGTCTCTTGACCTCTTTTCTTAGCGTGGAAGTCCTATTAATGCTTGTGGTCTGTCTTCAATTTGCCTGATCAGTGCTATAGTTTAGTGTTACTGATTTATGTAGCAACAGTGTGCATATTTTTGAGGGGCTTCTTTTACTTAGCCGTAGCCTAACTGTTATTGGCTGTGCTTAATTTTTACAATGCAAAGCACCTTCTTAATGATTTTAAATATTTCCACAGTATTTCGGGTGTCAGGCTCTTATTTCTCTTGCTTTCCAGTGAAATTAATATAGAGTAGTTTATCTACACACAAAAAAAGCAGATCATATATGATCTTAAAACTGAATTCTACCACACTAGTACTAACTCGCTGTCTTGTTGATTTTAGTAGGGATATGTGGATGAAGAATTATCAGAGCTGTACTAAAGAATAATTTAATTTTTTTTTCTTTTTTAAATATGTAATCACGGTTAACTCTAGAGAGGTAGAATCACAACTGCTATGCTCATTATACATTAAGTTAGAGATCTTGTTCAAAGTTTTAAAGAAAGCTCAGAATGTGCTCCAAGTCTAAATGAATTTGCTGAACAGATTCCTATTTGCTTCAGTGGAAGCTGAATAGGGCATTCACAGAAAGAAGTATTTCTTTGAGTACTTGAATAAAAATAAAGATCTCAAGAAGCTCAAATTATCAAAACCTAGAGCTGCAGTTCTTAAAAGAGGATGTAAAGATCAGTGATCACTGCAAGACACTGAGGATGAAAGAGACATTCTAATGGATGATGGATTTGCCTTATAACACTTTGCATAACATAAGCAACATTTATGTTAAAATCACTGTTGATTTTGGTCAGAAAGACCAACATCTACTTGAAAACTCTAAGAGTAACCACCCAGAAATGGGTTATCAAATGTCTGTGGACAAGTAATGATAACAGACTTAATTTAATGTCAGCACTGTAAGAAGAAATAAACAAAAACACAAAGTAAACCCCTTTGATTTTTTTTCAAATTTTCTAATGAAAATAGATCAGTAGCTCAAGGCTTTCACCTGATATAGATTATATATGCATACACAGGTGTTTAGTTTTTTTGATTCTTTTTTTTAGTCTTTTCCATTCTTTTTTTCCCTTGTTTTTGTTTTTTTTCCCCCTCTTGGTGTTTTCTTTAGTCTTTTTGGTTCTTTGTTTCTCTTGTATCCTGCAGTGTGGAAAAACTGTTTTGTGTGATTCACAGATGATTGAAGCTAATGCAAAGATCCCTGTAGGCTTATCTATATTGGGGTCAATTTCTGGTTTTATAGGTAAGTATTTATTTTCAAGGATTCTTGGCTGCTTTCAGACGTGACATAAGTAACCTTATAAATATACAACATTCTGGCATATTTTGCCCTGAGGAAAAGGGTCAATGAGGAGTAGAAGATTGAATACAATCTAATATCAGTCTCAGCTGGAATAATTAGTGTTCTTCAGCATCTCTGTATTTACTCAGGATTTCTTTTGTTAAATGCTGATGGACATTTCATACCACTCTGCTCAATCAGAAGTCCAAATGAAAAAGCAATATTATGCAAATTTGTAATACACTGTGAAGACTTTATGTCTACTACACCAGCACGAATAAGTGTCTTCATAATCTGTTTTACCCTGTGGCAATTTACAAACATTCTGTTGATACAGATGGTAGGACTGTCCTGCTTGTGTGATCTAAATGTGTTTGTTCTTGCAGACACTGGGACTGTTGGTTTTCTGTTCCTTGTTTGCATCAGTCTTGTCTTTTTATAAACCTAAGAAAACGAAGATTCAAACTCAAATAGAGCCCTGTCTTTTGAGATAGTGGAGACTAATTCGCATATGGGCTGACAAATAGTGAAAGTTTTCATAGCTGTCGACTTGTCACAGGAAAACAGTCTGGCTTGCCCACCAAACTTTCTGCAAATATACAATAGACTTGTTTTGTTACAGATAAGTCCTAACACCACACAAGCAAAGTGCTCTGTGATACTATTATACACCCACAGTGCCCATAAAATCTGGATCCAAGGCAGCCTGCTTAGTGGTGAGACTTTGTGGGTAATGGTCATAAGCAGGTTGATTGCTCATGAAAGAGATTTGGGAAAATCAGATTTCTGTGTCATTTCTTATACTGTGAAATGCATTTCTGCCAACGAATGTAATAAAACAAATTTGGTCCTATGAAGAGAGAGCCAAAAAAAGAAAGAGAGAATATTAGCTAGTCCATGAAAACCTGTAACTAGCCCAGGTGCTACCGAGGCAAGAACACCTTTAGAAGATTGTAGGTTGGAACCTTGCCCATGAATACAGAAGCAGATAACAGAATGTTACAGCGGATCTAACAATTTTTAACACATGGAAATCAGACATCATTACTTTTTGAACTGCTCAATTGGATATAATCTGAGGTCAATAATTTGAAAGAGAAACCTGTAGGAAAGCATTGTAATCGTGGTTTTGCTAGACCTGGTTTTTTTGGTAACGGGGGGGCTGCAGGGGTGGCTTCTGTGAGAAGCTGCTAGAAGCTCCACCACCATGTCCTGCAGGGCCAATGTCTGGCTGGCTGCAAAGATGGACATGCCGCAGGCCAGTTAGAAGTGGTAACGCCTCTGTGATAACAGATTTAAGAAGGAATTCAAAACAATTCTGGTTGCGCAGCTAAAAATTGCAGCCAGGGAGGAGGAGGATGTGAGCTAAAAGACCAACATGGAGAAGCACCCAGGCCAGGTCGGAAGAAGATACAGCAGGGCCGGAGTCGAGATTCCTCTGCAGCTGGTGGTGAGACCGTGGTGAGACGGGATGTCCCCCCTTGTAGCCCATGGAGGAGCACGGGAATGCAGAGCCCCCCTTTGCAGATGCTGGAGCAGGGGGCAGTTGTAAGACGGCTGCCTGTGTGGGAGTGGCGTGCGCCGTAGTAGTTTGGCGGCCGCTGTGGCCTGGAGGACCACGGGAGCGCAGAACCTCCCCCCTTTGTAGATGCTGGAGCAGGGGGATGTTTAAAGATTGCAGCCTGCGTGGAAGTGACCCGTGCCGCAGCAGTTGGAGGGCCGCTGTTGCCTGGAGGAGCACGGGAATAGGAATACAGAGCCCCCTTTTGGAGATGCTGGAGCAGGGGGATGCTTAAAGACTGCAGCCTGCGTGGGAGTGACTTGTGCCGCAGCAGTTTGAGGGCCATTATTGCCGGTGGGATGGACTTTGGACTTTACTTTCCAAAAAGGGGACCCCACCATTCAGCAGAGGAAGACTCCAATCCTTGAGAATATGAAGACCTGGCCTAACCATAAAAAACCCCCTAATTCCCTGTCTCCCTGTGTCGTTTGGGTAGGAGGAAAGCAGGGAGGGGGGAAGTGAGGGGGGGGGAAGAAAGAAGGTGCTTTTCCCATAGCTCATATTGCTTCTCAATAATTTTTTTCTTTTTCTTTCTTTCTGGTAGTGTAATAAAATGTAGTTTTCATTCTATTCTTAATTAGTGTGCCTGTTTTTGCCTGTGTGTTTTCCCTTTTGAAGATCGTAATCTAATCACACACCTCGTTTGGACGCTTTGAATTTTTTTTTTTTCCTTCCCTCTTTTCTGTCCGGCCGCGGGAAGGGGGAGGAAGTCCGTGTGCTGGGGGGTTTTTGGCCTCTGGCCAGGCTCAAACCTTAACAATTTATTACATTTTTGTGAATATTTTTGCCTCAAGAGCTTATTGTGGCTGTAAATTTGATATTTTAATCATGGGCTTGTTTTGCAATAATTTGTTATTGACTCTACATTTTAACTTAAATGAACATAGTTGCTTGTCCTGAGACTGAAACAGCACTGAAATGTTGTTTTGATAGTATCAGGAATTTTTCTGTGTGTAAGTATTTATATTCTTTATTTTGGTCACCTGTGGGACTAAGGCAAAACTTACATTTATTCTTAAAATATGGACATGAGCTCTAATTTTCACCAAGTCACACTTTGATGGTGATTTGTGCTAATCATTTGTAGCCTACAAAATATGTTTAAATCATGAGACAATTTTTCTTGTTTCATCTAAGTATGTGTTGTTCTTCTGGGGCACTTCAGATGCAATCTTCTTTGATAGACCATGCCTTTTGCTTATTTATGTACAAATGCTTAAATGCTTGATAGTGGTATTTACTGCATCTTTTGTGAACCAGTATGGAAAGGCAGGAAACCAATGGTATTGGCAGTTTCAGAATGGCATGTTTTAAACAGTGGCATGTGAACGGAGACATATAATTTCTTAAAATATATTTCAATCACTGAAGTTTTTCTGAGTATATTTGTATACGTCATATTATTTGTTGACAAAGTAATGACCTTTCAGGACTGTCTTGTACAACCCATATACACCATGTATCTGGGCATTACTTCATAAATCTCTCAGTATTCTTAAGAGGAAGTATTGTCTCACTACTCTATATTAGGAAGATTTTCCAAAGCTTTCCTTGTTGCTATAGCTCTTTACGGTTACCATCTAGAACTTTATGTCTTTGAAAGACAAAAGCATGCTCGTGCCATACACAAAGCTCTAGACTTTTATGGCATTTGAGCTTTTGAGCTCACCAGTTTCTCAATAACAGCAGGACCGAGGAATATATCACACTGGGTTTGAATCTGAATTATCTCAGTCATAAAAATGGTAGCACTGTCTAACAATACCTATGACTTGCAGTAGTTACTTTCTCAGAATTATAAGCACTGCAATGTCCTTTTTTTACATAGCTGTTTGATAGTCAATCTCAAGAATAATAAAACAGCAGATGAAAATTATAGTTCTGCTAATTTCTAGCAGGTAAACAATTTTCAACCCCCAATATTTTATGTAACATGAAATGGGATTTTTGAGAAGGCTCAATTACATCTTGAAAGTTATTTTTCTGAAAAAAATGAAAATGTTATTGTAAATATACTGCAAATTTGACCTTTATTTCAGACTCATTAGAAGGTTTGTTACACTTCCATCTATTTAGATGGTTAATTGCATTATCATTGCAACCAAGTGTGTGGTAGTCACAAGCTTTTTATGGCATGAAGAGTTGTGTTCAAATTGGGTAAAACATCGTATCTTCACCTGAGATTTGTGTTGGCTGGAATAAATAACTTAAATCGTAGCTGAGGTTGTGCAAATACAGGTGTGTGGTGGTGAGACAGTGTAGGAAAGAGAGTGGTGGCTTACCTGCCTGTGGGGAGATTAGATAATTGCACTGAGGGTGAAAGATTACATCTACCCTAGGGTAGGACTTCCTGAGAACCTTTATTGGAAAAGTACTTGAAGTAACTCGAACAAATGCAGATAACCGAAAATATCTACATATAAGAAACTTTTTCAAGATCTCAGGAAATAAATAATGATGGGACAGATTTTGCTTTTAGATAACACTCCTCAGTTTGGCACTAAGTCATAATGTAAAATTAAGATGAAGAACAATACTGAATAGAAATCAGTTGAGTGGTCTTTCCAAGATAAAGCTCCATTGTAAACAAACAAACAAAATAATCTGGGAGAAGGTAAATAAACAAGAACTGTTTTTCTTACAAGCTAGTGGAAATAAAGACAGTTTTATATGGGTAAATGTTCCTAAAATTAAATATTTACTCTCAGGTGGCATCAGGATTGGAAGAAAATAATTAAAACATGTAGATATAACCTGCATATTTTCTCAGAGCAGTGAATCCAGACACCATTGGGCTAAATCTCTTATAAACAAAAGAAGGATTTTTCATAGTATAATTAGCTAATTAATCAATAATTGTGTAATTATTTAGTTACATAAAGCAATACACCGTTTGAATTTCCTTGTCATGGATCACTATAAATTATTTGCAATAGCTGTGAAAGCAGTATAAGGAACTCATAAAAAAGGAGATAGGCTTGGAGGTTTATGAGACAATAAAGTTAAATTGGCTATATTCCATTAAGACTAAGAAATACCCATGTAAAAGTGCTAAACAATAAGCGATTGAGATCTCAGGTATAATTTCATTTACCTTGTAGTCTACCTCTGCAGGCACATTCTACACTGTCTATCAGAAGAATACCAGCTTGCAAAAGCTCAACTGTTTCTCAAAATGCCGAGTGTTGTCAGGTTTCTGTGCCTTAAGTTCTTTCTTTCAGTTCAATATCCTGTTACTATTCTGCTCTTTTGCTAATATTTGTCACAGTTTTCACTCTAATTCAGATGCCTAATGCATTCTAATTCTGGTATTCTGTTAAATGCATAAGAGCATCTTGATGTGTTTCATCTTTCAGTGGCATTGGTGGGGTTATAGCTTATAAGAAAGTCAGCTTACTTTTGTAACATTTACACTTCAGATTTATTTAAACTTTAAATTAGAGGGAATAAATTAATAAATATTACTTAAATAATATCCAGTCTAAAAATAATAAAATGATTAGAATGATTTTAAAATACATTTGATTTTACTAATAAGCCTAAGAAGCTGTTTTACAAAAGGGAGAGAGACAAGGCAGAATCTGAACAAACTGGTTTATACCATATCACAGTAGCAGAATTTGTTTGATAAAATAACTGTTTTGCTGAACATTCACTGAACTATTTCCTGAAGAATACGTGAAGAGCAGGGTTCAATAATTTCTCAGAGATGCATTTGGCATCTAAAGGTAATGCCTTATTGTACTGTTGTCTAGCAGAGCAGCTACTGTGATTAATAGAAAAGAGTGGGTGTGGAGAGGAGAAAGCCCTAAGTTATTGTAACTTATTTTGTGTGCTTGTTCCAAACATGTCTGCACAGCTGATATTTTAACTCTCAAAGGTTGTACCAACTTATATTGTGCCTGACGATGAAATTATTCCTTTGAATTTTGTCTGAGACAATGCATAGACTTTTATTTCTGTCACTCTCTCTCTCTGTGTTTTTTGGGGGGTTTTTTTGTGGTTTTTTTGTTTGTCTTTTTTTTTCTTTTTTTTGGGGTTTTTTTTTTTTTTTTTTTTTTTCTTTTTTTTTGTTTTTTTTTTTTGTTTTTTTTGTTTGTGTATTTTTTGTTGTTGTTGGTTTTTTTAATGAATCTAATATTGGAGAAGAGTTCAGAACACTTCTGTAGCGACAATCCTGGCAATGATGCCAAGGACTGTAATTTCTTTTATTTGCTTAGGCAAATTAATTAAGCACTGCACAGATGAACTTAAACATAAATAAACCCAATGTCTCCTTCAATTTCTACTTGGGAGGCTAAATGTAGCCATCAGCTAGTGTGTTATTTCTGTCTTTTCCTCTTTCCCTTTCAAGCAGACCAGACAGTAAATTTAATTAAGTTAATATATAGGGTGCTTCCCACCCAGAAAGCATAAAGCTATCCCCATTTTGGTCTCTGTTTGTGCAGCTAATGACTGCAAAAGCTAGACAGTCTTAAATACAATATTGACATCTTGTACTTAAGTACAAGTGCTTAAAAAGTGTATGGAGCTAAACTGTTCCATATCCTACCGAAGTGTGGAAGAACTTTATACATCTTTGAATTAGTTTTTTTCTCTAAATTTCAATGAGCATCTGATTTATACTCGTGAGTTATACATGTTAGCATTAGATAGTGTGTATCTGTGAGAAATTGTTTATATCTCCCTGATAGCCGTTTTCCCATCATCACATACAAGATTGGTTTCTGCTACTAACTATGGACAGATGTTGATCACTTCTTGGCTGCTACAGAAAGGGTCTAATTTCTCTCTCCAGACCTTACAAATCCCACTACAGAAGCACAAATACAATGTCAGCAGATACTACGTGTGCTATGGACAAATATTAGGTAGTTTTAAGTTATTAAGTGTTATGTTATTGGGCAGAGATGAACAGAAGAATTAGAGACTAATTTGGGGATATTCTTATAATAGTGACAAAACAGAATTGCACTGTTCCCTCATCCCTGGTTCCTTCTGCAACAAAGAAGACATCTACCATAGGCTTCTCTACATCAACATAACCTGCTACAAGAGAGCTGACACAAAAATCTCCATGTGAAGTATTACTATACTTTTATTGAAATATGAATTTGTGTGTGTGTTTGTATTCAGACAAATGAAAAAATAAGTAATTGATGTTGCTTGTTAGAAAAAGTGCAGAAATGAGTTTCTGAAACATTCTTAAGTCTGGTATCAGTTGCTCTGTATTCTAAAGAAGTACAGAATAAATACAAGGAAATGCGTGAAGTAGGATCCTGAATGTCTTAATGGACTAAGAAAGAATACAAAATAAAAAAGTTAGTATAGAAACTACTTTCTGCCGGGAATCATCACCTTCTAATTTATTCCCAAGTCAGATTTCAGTAAAACAAACAAGCAAATAAACAAAAAACCCAGACCCCTCTCCAAATCAACAAACAAATTAGCAGTTGAGCAAAATACTTTTTTTTTTGTTAGCATTGCTCTTGATTACTCTGGGCAAGCCTCCCAGTTTTATGAACACCTAACAAAGTCAGTATATTTCACCTCAACCCTCTATTATGGACCAGAAAGTATTATCTAGGATCTCTCACTGCATTCTTTCTCTATTATTCAAACCTCAGTTGAGCTTTCTGATATTGGGGTTAAAATCTGTGTAGGAATTTTTATTGTCTCTTGTGTTGATTTATTTTACCATTCTCTAATTTTTCTTAAACAGTTAAAGAACAAAGTAAAATATCAATGACTACCTATTCCATAGCCTGAATTATTTAAAAAATATTTTAGTTTAATTTATTTTAAGTGTCAAAATAATATAGTCCCAATTGCAATACATGTATTAAAGAGTAACAGTTTTACTATAGGAAAAGGTAATTAAAGAAATTATATTCATGTTAGGTACTGCTTAATGTTGAGAAGCTTACTAGACCCTTGGAAACATTTGGCACTTTCACTGGACCTGTTATTTTAAAATGTAATAATGGAATCCTCTACATTGACCCACTTCCTTCACTTCAGCCATAGATAGTCTAAGTAAAATTACAGGCAGAAAATTGTAAGGCATTGAACTCATATGAAATTTTCACTACTTTTTCATGTAACTAGAGTGCAGTATAATTGTGTAACATTATTCATATGCATACAATTGCTTACTTTCATTTGCAATGAGATTTTCTGTCTACCACTAAGTTTTTCCTTTTCTGAAGTCTTCATTCCTTAGGGTCCAATACTTCCTACAGAAGCAGGTGACTTAGTAAACTGCTGTATGGTAAAAACCACTCAATTTAAGGTGTTGTTCTCCAAGAAAGTAACAAACCAAATGAGACACTCCAGGGGATAAGAATAATTTTCAGAAGTACAGTAAATACAACCTAGAAGGAAAACCTGAATATTTTGCTTTGCATGTAAGGAACAGTGGAAAACATATACTCTGGACTGACTAATAGAAGAGTTGCCTCAAGTGGAAAAGAATGATCTGTCTTCTATTCATGTGGATAGTGAATACGGTAAAATTTATCAGCCATAGAAAAAAGAGACAGATGTAAATTACATATTAGGACAGCTTTCCTAGTGGCTGACAATAAGGCAATCAAATACATGGTCTGAGAGTGACATGGAGTTTCTCTAATCATAACTTGCACAAACATCAGTCAGGAATTAAATCAATATTGCTGAGTTTGCCTTATGCAAAGACAGAGGCTAGATGAGCTTTAAATTTCCCCTTCAATTTTATCATTCTGTGGCAGTAAATATCGTAAGAAAGAATCATGATTTTAATAAGGAAAAGTATATTCCCTGTGTGGTGTCAGTTTATGTGTTTAGGCAGAAAAATGTGTTTTCCTAACACAATTAATTAGTTTTTGGAAAGAGTGGTGTAGGGTGGACTGCTACCATTTAGAAAGACAGAGTTATTTGGTTCAGGATTAAAGTTAAAGGCTGTCTTTTTACTTCCATATGGTGCTAATTTGTAATCAGAAACCAGCACATGATAAAACCATCTGAAATATGTTAATGTTCCAGATTATATAAACACTCCTAGTATATGGCCAGTGTTACTTACTTGCTACCAGCACTAGAAAGATTTGAAGTACCAATGGTAAGATGTTCTCCAACTCTTTCTTCTGGGACTTTTTTTCTGACTTTTGTCATGAAAGAGGTAAATTCTCATGGAACTAGCCAGTCAATAGTCACCAGTTTGCATTTCAGAAGTAAAGTACTGAAGAGCACGCTGCTTATCATTAGCCTAAATTATAGACTTCTTTTTAATTTCTTAAACAAACACAAAGCCCCCCAAAATATAAGATAGAACATCTCCACAGCTCTTAGAATATGATTCATGTATCGTTTACCCTAGACTAGACTAAACTAGATTAGACTAGTTTGCTCTGGTGCCTACTTCAGGACAAATAGCTAGTCTTGTTAAATCCTCTTATATTCAATGAAACATTAATTCTGTATTTAGACATAAGAATGTTTCCATAGGACATTGTCTATAAACACTGCTTCATTAGAATGAAGTGGTGAGTGTATGATGTTATTAGAATATGCTGTCAAGAAGCAATAGTCATTAGTGTTGTACTAGAAATCACATTTGTTTTGATATAATTGAATTCTCTTGTCCTGCACTTCAGTTTCACACTGGATAATTAGACACCCAGAACCACAATTTAAATAACTTTTAATTTATGTGCTGTGCTTTCTTTTATTTGCTTGGTGACATTACTAGTAGAGCTTTAACTTTCTCTAACTGTTCAATTTTTTTAGACCTGAGGTGTTAGATTTTTATAATTAATGACCAATTATATATGTAGCAAATTGTCAAATAGAAGGGGATTGAATCACAAGTCAAATTATGAAATAGGGTTAATGGTTCTGAAGCGCAAAGCAAGATCTGTGGGTTCACTTGTGCTAAAGTTGTAAGAATGTGCAAGACAGAAATCCTTTAGTCACTCAAAGGCCAGAGATGCTCTGAGAGAGGTGCTTTTGAATGGGGTAACGCTGTGGCTGCTCGGAGTATTAGTGACCTTGAGTGTGTGCTCATTGCCTTGAACAAATATTCTGATTGATACATGGGCTGCAGCTTGATATCTGAAGCAAAAATTTTATATTAAAATTTCTTGGGAGCAATAAAATATTTGCTGTCGTAAGGCATTTGTTAGATAGTTTTAAACAACAAAGGCTGTTGACATCTGCTCTGACTTTGTCAGTTTCCTTTCTAGAAAATATCAGAGCCATAGTCACCGTGTAAGGGGTTGCCCTTTATTCTTGGAAACTAAACATTTACTCCTTTCATTAGTGAGACTTTTTCTAAAAGTTTTCCACCAAATTTCTGTACCCAACTTTTTGCACTGCACTTCTATTTAATATTGGAGGACAAATAGTTGTAATAACTTTTCTGTAAGACTTCTGATAATTTCCTTTGTGGCTCTGATAGCAAAAATATCAGACTTTGAAAAAAAAAAACCACCACAAAATGTTTTTCTAATCCCTCATTTTCATTTCCAATATTTCTATCTGCTCTAAGCAGTTTTCTTCTACAATGTCAAATAGAACAGTCATGGTTGTAATCTGCTCGGTCAAATAAAGTACACAACAAATGAAGTATTCTGTTTAATGTTCAAGAATATTTGTATTTCCTAAAGAAAGAACGTTATTTTTCCCTAATATGATTACTACTGTTCAGTTTTCATGCTTACATGAGGATGTAGCCCTGTGGATATTTTACAAAAAATGTAGTAACTTCATGCTGCATAGGCAAGTGAAAACGACATATTTGTTAAGATTAGTGTAGATCAGATGAGACCAGACGCTGCTTAGAGAACACAAAGTTATTGTGAGCCTTTGAAATTCTCATTGACTGGATTTGAAAAAAACCCAGCATTTGCTTCTTACAACAGGAGCAGCTGGATGCTTGAAAATCTGGTCTTTCATTTGTAGGCTTTAGGCCTTTTTCTAAACAGAGAATTTACTCTGGCTTTGTTAAAGTAACCTCAGGGCTTCTCTACATGGGTATATTTGTGAGATATAAGCTAGGATATGAATTTTTAAGTATCACAGCTGGCTCCCATAGAGGGGATACTTTGGGATGTAAGTGCCTTGCTGTAGTTAAGGTTCATCTACCAGCAGAACCAGTTCTTTCTGCATTGTGCAGCTATGTAGTCAATTACTCCTCAAAATTTCCTCTTCTTAGTGTTTATTTATTTCTTTAACTTATTATTTCTTAGCTATTGAAATTGATTTTTTATCTCTCCTGACAAAGTTTTTTCATTATTATCTAGATTATTTCAGTTGCAACTACAATACTATAACAGGATTATAACAAGCTAGTTTTGACTTCTGAGACAGCTTGTGTGTTTCTGCATTTATGTATTGTGTTAAAAAAAATGAGGATTTATAACTAATTTCTGCCAGATGCGATAAACAAATTACTAAGTTGAATCTGAAATTCTTTTATATTCAATTTCTTGAATATATCTGCTTGCTTTGTGCTGATCCCTGAATTAAAGAAAGTATCACAGAGCACACTCGTATATTTCCAGTTCCATGGAAAATGCGACATTTACAATTGTCAATAAAGTGCCAAGCTGCTTTAGCTGGGACACAGTCCCTTTTTTTTTTTGAAAGCAGATGTCAGCTTCCTGTATTTTCACTCTAAATTTGCTAGGTGGAGAGAGATGAAGATGTAGTAGGAAATTTATGAAAATTACATCTGTATGTTAACTATTTATTTTTGTTATTCCCCTCATCTCTTTAATTTAGAAATAAGCAACCTCCCTCAATCTTTCTCTCTCTCCCGTTTCAGTGGGTAAGCTTGCAAAACACACAAAATACTGAACTCCATATGTAATAAAAATATTTACTTTGTGTGACAGAGAGCACCTTTATGTTCATTATTTTCCCTACTTAATAAGATTTTTTCACTCCATGTGTCAACTTTTAAGTATAGTTCTGCAGATGTACAGTTTTCAGGTAATGTAAGAAAGAAGATAGAAATCTTCTACCTGGTGTTAGATCACTGGACTGAGAGAAAATTATGCTGGTGTGGCAGCATGATGGCAACTCCAGCTAAAAGAAGTAGACTTGGCTGATGTAAATCTCCTCCTTTTTCTTTATTGGATGTGCCATCATACCTTCAAGTGATGGAAACAAACCAAAACAATACTCTGTGCTAACCAGTTAAAAATCAGAGAGAAAGGACAGGTGCTTGAGTGGGCAAAAAGAAGAGTAATTAAAACCAAATACCCGTCTGCACTTACAACCTGTGAAGTGATTATTTATATAATTGCAAAGACCGTGTTGGAAAACTGTCTTGCCCACCCCTCATCCCATGTCTCCAAATAAAACATAGCCTTTTTATGTCTATTCTACAATTACATTTTAGGCAGTAATAACTGATATTTTTCATTGTTATTTAGCATAACAGAAGTTCTATCACATGGTTTGGGATATTTTTGAAGGCTAGATCTAACAGAGAAAAGGGAAATTATCAGTCCTAAGGATATACTTTGAAGAATTACACAAGACAAATAAATTAACTTTTCCCATGGGAAATAAAATCCTTTAAACAGCAAAGTACATCAGTACTTTTTCCACATTTGAGGAGGGAACTAGAAGTGCATGTGGGAGGAGAGTACCGACTGCTTTAAGGTTATCTGGACAAACCCATTTTTAAACGCAACAAGATGATAAGATGGAGGAAGACAGAGACAATGTATATAGAGACAGAGACCTAGGGCATGTGTGCTCACTCGCGAGTAAAGCCGGACCACTTGGCAAGTTGCTACACAGCTTTGTTACCATTTGAGACTACAACCAGGGAAGTGGCAGCCCAGGTCCCTGGGGCACTGGGCTGGACTCCAGTGTCTGGTGAGGGAACCCCCAGGTTGGAGCAGCTGGAGCAGGTGGCCAAGCTCCTAACATCCCTTAACCATATCTTGATAATTTCTCACTCTTTTGAAATTGCATAACTGTGCAGGAACTTGTGTAAACCCCTTCACATTGTATGCTATTCACTTGTTTATTTGCGACAAAGTTTTTTAGCAATGTGGCTTCACTTGCACAAGGAGGTGTGGTAAGCAGTTCAAAGCTGTTCTTATCTGTGGTTGTTGTGGTTTAATCCCATCTGGCAACTAGAGCACCTCACAGCCACTCGCTTATGTCCCCACCAGCAGGGCTGGGGAGAAACTTGAAACAATAAAAATGAAAAAAGCCATAGGCTGAGATAAAGACAGTTTGATAGGTAAACACTTCACATACAAGCAAACCAAAACAAAGAATTCATTCACTGCTGCCAACGGGCAGCCAGGTGTTCAACCATTCCCAGAAGAGCAGGGCTCCATCACACGTAACGGTGACTTGGGAAGACAAACACCATCACTCCAAATGTCCAGCCTTCCTTCTTGTCATCCCAGCTTTATGTGCTGAGCACGATGCCGTATGGTGTGGGATATCCCTTGGGTCAGTTCCAGCTTTGTTCCCTCCCAACTCCTTGTGCAGCTCTAGCCTCCTTGCTGCTAGGGCAGCACAACCAGCAGCAAAGGCCTTGACACTGTGTACACACTGCTCAGCAGTAATGTAAACACCTCTATACTATCAACACCTTTCTCAGCACAAACCCAAACATGGCCCTATACTAACTACCATGGAGACAATTAACTGTATCCCAGCCTCAACCAGAAAAATTATAATACAAATATTTTTTCTGAAGGCTCACCTGAACAGGTGGCTGACGAAGAAAATTCCAATTTATCTCCCTTTGTGCTGAATCCGTTATAAGGGCTAATTCAAAGACTGATTCCCCCTGGTAGCTACCAGCTATTTGAATTAGTTCCTGCTAAACGACATCTGTTTTACCATTACTGTAAAATATGACAAACTGAAAAGGCATGCCCAAAGGATCTTTCATTCAATTATGCACAGGGCAGGCTTTTCTCAGCTCTTTTGGTAACTGAGTAAAATTAAGGCACTGTTGGTTAACAGAGAGGTGCAAAAGTTTGAATGTTCATGACTACCACACTTTCTGTTTTGAGTTAAAAATAGATTAGGGAAGATCAGCTAGAAAAAGCACAAAAACTCCTACACATGCTGTGCCATGATGAAAAGTGTCTTTTGCAGTCTAATCTTGAGATTCAGGAAATATTTTCTGACAATTCAAATATTTGAACAGTCAAAGAATTCATTATTTCCATTATTCCCTCCCTTAGTACAGTGACATTACTCCCCTTTCATTCCCAAAACTTCATTTTCTTAGAATTTCATCATTGTTTTTTCTCACAAACACAGAAACAGCCAGCTCCCTTTGCTGGTTCATCTACCAAGCCATAAGTATGCTTTCAGAGCTTAGCAAATAGTACACTTATGTTGCTGCTTTTACTCTGCTGCATTTTCAGCTTTTATGACTGTGAATGTGCTGGCCACAGTAATGACAGCCTGGAGAGTTCCAGCCATTTATTGCAAGGCTGCTTCTTTTCAAGGCTTGTGCACACCCACAGAGACTCCTCTGTCCGCAGAAACAAGAGGCTGATCACACTTCTGTGAACCACACAGGTGCCAGCAAGATCTGGTAGTGCTGGGCAACTGCTGTGGTAGATTTCTGCCAAGAAACAGACTGAGACTTCCAATTTTTATCACAGAGAGTTTTGATTGACTTGCTATCACCAGTTATCATTCTGGGCTAGCTTTGGAGCAGCACTCGATGCACAAAAGATTATAATCACTTTCTGGACAACTAATCTTTTGCAATCCATCCCACCTTATTCACTTTAAAAATGCATTCCCAATCACTTGAGAGCACATGGCTAATTCTGCTAGCAAACCCAAAGGTTTAATCAAAACCGAGCAATTCAGCAATAACAGGAAATGAACTTTTCAGTTTCTATTGCTTCACTCTGAAATTGCTGCCTGTGCCTCTTGTTGGGGAGAAAAAAAACAAACCCAAACCCAATTGTCACTTATTTTAGATGTGAATGATATATCTTTTTGAATGTGGCATAACCTGTTAGGTTACATGATTAAAGCTCTTTGCACACCTACAGTGGAGCACCACAGCTACCAGTAACCCAAATTATGGACTCAGAGAAAACCTGTCTGAAGCTCAACCAGCCTCAGCCCCATCATTCAGGCTTGAGGTCTATCAAGACTGAGATCAAGGGGTAGCTACAGGGTAAACACGATATCTGACTCCAGCTGCTGGATGGGTCCACTCATATCTATGCATACACATACGTGTTCCCCATTAGTAGATGTGCATCCTGTTCAGACAAAGAGGACCAGGATGAGGCCAGTGGAGCTGTCCAGATTTGTATGACTGCTCTGTGTGTTTGCCTGTGCTGATCCATGTGGCTGGCTGTGTATATATGTGTGCTTCTGTGCACATGCACATTGGTATTGCATGCTCAGTCTTGTTGCTGGTCATACCTGGAGTCATGGAACTGAAGCAGCCTTGGCTCTTACCAGGCTGCTGAATTCAGCCCTGTTTCCCCCAACACAATGCACAGACCCTTCAGCTTAAAAAAAAAAAAAATTGTAATTAAAGAGACCTATCTCTCTTCTCTTCTCCCTCCCTGTTTTGCTCTGTGTTCATATTTTTAAGGCTTGATATGATAAAAATGTACTCAATAGTTACATCAGTGACAAGAAATGTCCCTCAAGGGTCTGTACTGGGACCTATGCTATTTAATACCTTCATCAGTGACATAAACAAAGGGATTGAGTGCACCCTCAGCAAGTCTGCAGATGCCACCAAGCTGAGTGGTGCTGCTGACACTCCTGAAGGACAGGATGCCATCCAGAGGGACCTGGACAAGCTCAAGAAGTGGGCACATGGGAATCTCATGAGGTTTAACAAGAGCAAGTTCAAGGTGCTGCCCCTGGGTCGGGGCAACCCCCGGTACCAACACGGGCTGGGCACGAACAGCTGGAGAGCAGCCCTGTGAGAAGGACTTGGGGTGCTGGGGGGTGAGAGGCTGGACATGACCCAGCCATGTGCACCCACAGCCCAGAGAGCCAAACGTGTCCTGGGCTGCATCCAGAGCAGCGTGGCCAGCAGGGAGAGGGAGGGGATTCTGCCCCTCTGCTCTGCGAGACCCCACCTGGCACACTGCATCCAGCTCTGGGGTCCTTGCACAGGGAGGACATGGACCTGTTGGAGCAAGTTGGACACCTAGATGATGAGAGGGAGGGAACACCTCTTCTATG
The DNA here is from genome assembly GCA_013400975.1 of Atrichornis clamosus. Classification (NCBI taxonomy): domain Eukaryota; kingdom Metazoa; phylum Chordata; class Aves; order Passeriformes; family Menuridae; genus Atrichornis; species Atrichornis clamosus. The sequence goes on along the minus strand of WBMZ01014217.1, from coordinate 57,113 downwards.
AGGAGAGGCTGAAAGAATTGGGATTGCTCTGCTGGCAAAGAGACAGCTTCTGGTGACCTAGTTGAGGCCTTCTAGTACTTGAAGGGAGCCTGCAAGAAAAAATATATTTTAAAAGGATGTGTGGTAGGACAGGACAAGGGGAAATGGCTTCAAACAGAAAGAGAGCTGGTTTAGATGGGATATTAGGAAGAAATTATTTACAGTGAGAATGGTGAGGCCCTGGCACAAGTTGCCTGGAGAAGTTGTGGATGCCCCACCCCTAGAAGTGTTCAAGGACATGTCGGATGGAGCTTTGAGGAACCTGATATAGTGGAAGGTGTTCCTGCCCATGGCAGGAAGGTTGGAGTTGGATGATTTTTAAGGTCCCTTCCAATCCTTGACACTGATTCCATAATTCTATCTTTAAGATCCCTTCCAACTCAAACCATTCTATGATTCTATGGACTTTCCTATGCTATCTCCATCACAATTTCCAAATTAACCTTCCTGGCATTTTAAAGAAAACTCAGATGGCCTATAGTTCCTGAAACTTTTTTTGCCTTCTTTTTACTTGTTGCAAACTAACTTTCCCAAGGACGGTTCACTCTGTCACTGGCTTCGTTCACTCTAGACATTCAACTCTATACTGAACTGCTGAGAGAAAAAGTTGTTGATGTACTAGTGGGGTGATGAGCTAGGGAATGATCCCTTGACTGCCTTTTGCTTTCCTAGGTTCTGACCTTTCCTCCCCAGGCCCTGAAGGGCACATTTTATCTTTCACTAACACAATTTCTTATCTCAAGAATATTTAAAATAGAGTGAAATGGACTAGACAGATATTATTATAGCTGGAAACTTCCACTTCATGCTTTAAAAGGCTTTAAAAGTCTTTCTTATATAAACGCTTTTCAGATACAATTCATGCAAAACTGTGCTTCAGGCCTGCCCATGGCATTTTTCCACTTTTTCCCTTTGTTCCTTCCAATGCACCACAATGCTCTCCACGCAAGTCTGCACTCTCATGTCTTTACCTTTGGGATATCTTGGGGACTAGGTCACCTGGGGCTTATACTTTCCTTTATGCATTTATCACTAAGTTGCACTAGTCTAAATTACTATTTTTGTCAAATGATGTTATTCTAGGGCCATTAAGATGGCATTTCTTATAATTTTTTTCTCTTCTGTTGTAAAGACTCATAGTCTTACTAGAGCATTCTGTAGTGGTACAGAGCACAATCACACAACAACATGCTGATGTGTATCTACTGGTATGAAAACCCAAACTTCTGTCTAGCTCTTTAAAACATCTGGATGAACTACTTGATTAATGAAGCATCACAGATTTCAAGCATTTATTATCATCCTCAACTCCTCCACCAGTCCTTGTTTAGTTTTGATGGATTGTCTGTTACATTAAGAGGGTTATAATTTCTTCAAACCCAGATTCATTTTGCTTCTATGCTAAAGTGATGTTGCATAATAGAAACCTCAATTGTTGCACTTATTGTCATTCAAATCATATTGACAGGATAAAAGCATCTGAATCCAGGCAGAAAAATATATTTTATAGTTCATCACAAGAAAGCTAGATTTCATGTTCTTTTATGTAAGAAAGAGTTTATATCATTTTGGTAAGTTTAGATTTAACTCCTTAATTGACTGGCCCAAGACTCAATGTAAACATGCAGTTTTTAAAATGCTATTTCTACTTTGAGTCCTTTAAAAATCTGGAGAAAATATGTGCATAAGCTTTTATTTTCATACTATAGTGAAAGATTATTGCATCTAATACAATAAAATATAGTGTAAGGTAATAAATTATTTCAGAATTTTTATTTTCTATTTTGGGTTGACATATGTTATGTCTTTTTTTAATTATTATTTAGTCAAGCTGTAGATGTTAACATTGTTTTCTCTTACTACAGGAACCTGGAGGCAAATCTGTAGCTCTCTATGATGTAGTAACGATGTTCAATGATTCCTTCTTTAGTTAAGGTCTACAGGATAAGAAATTGATTTCTGCATTAGTCCTTTTGTAGAGGTTGATGGGGAAAAATTGCTCTTTATGGAATTTGAATGAATAGCAATATATAACTTGGTGGAGAGGGTGGGGACCCCTAAGCATAATTTATTCATAAGAAGAAATCTATACTAAGGAACTAATAAATCCATGAAATTCTGGAGAACAGAAGTTAAAACAGGACAAAAATTCACTGTGCATTCTGATAGCTGTAATTCATTTCAGAATTGGAGAAATATGGTGCAACTGAAATTTTCACAATCTCTTTTGTAATCTGTATTTTCTAATTTTATAAAAGTTATTAATTGCTGTTCAGGGAGTGCTATATAGAATAAAAAGGTTTAATTTAGGTCCTGTACAGAAGAATGAAATATACTACTTGTACTACTACAATAAATATACTATTTGTACTTCTCCTCTACAGTTCCTAAGAGGGCAGTGATCAGGACAAATAATTTCAGATGAATAGGTCTGGGAAAATCCAAATTTCTCAGTCAAATGCTACAGAAGCAGTGCGGTAAAATTTGGTCTTAATGGTAATCGATATTTATAATCCACTGGAAAATATGGGGGTTGTTAGAAACCTAATTATTCTTTATTGCTATTGTATCCTAACATTTTTGACAGGGAAATAGAGACCAAGGATTTGTAAATGAAATAGAAGGACATATTTCCAACCCATAGGATAAACCCCCACCCCCAAAATATATGTCTTTGTGAAAGACATTAGAAAGAGTTAGAAAGAGACCTGAACTAGTTAAGGCCCCTCTGAAGAAAGATCTTTTTTCCTCAGCTATCTATTCTGTAATATGGTTATGATCATGCATGAAAGAAGCTTGGAAAATGCAGCTCTCTTTGCAAAGAGCAGCTGTTATGCTGGAAACTTACCTGGAACGAAATACCCCAACCCTTTCCTCAGACTGAATTTACCTTCTCCATCCAAGACTCTAATTCTCCATATCAATGCAATTGTGAAAAAATTATGTTAAATGTGATAAAATGCTGGGATGTTTTGGATACTGGGATGCATGCTAAATGAAGAAATCAGGACAGGTAATTCTTCCTTCTCAGTAAGCAGACAGGCTTTGACCAAAATTTTGTAACCATGACTCTGTGTGGAAATACATTAATCATATGCAAGGTACTGATGTCATTTTTCCCCACACCCTGTGGTTTGACAGATGAGAAATGCTCCCATCACTCCAGCATGATTGTCTTGCTGGCCCCAAATATCCCTTAGATCAAGGCAGAGGTTTCTAGGACTCAAGTAATGTGTTTGCTTTGCATGGGTAATCTCTCTGTTAGTAGGGGACTTAGTAGGTAGAGCAGAAAGAAATGTGTTACATAGAAGAAAAAACACATTTTGCATACTTTCTCTCATTTTTACTTCATAGTAAAGTGTGAGCACACCCTTAGAGAGATTCTTTCTACACAGTCTGTGCAAAAGGCTTTTCTGTCAGCTGCCAGAAAAGCAAGCCCCACAAGAAAGGCTCCGAAAATGAGCATTTTTCATGTGCTAGAGGACAAGTTGTAGGTTCAACACTGATTTAGAAACACTGGGTCCTACTCAGCTGTGTCAGAAGAAGGGACCTGTGATCTAGGAGTGAGGTTAACAGACCAGGAAACACTTACTAATGTTGTTTAGACACTTTGGGCTTTTCTGGAAAGAAATACTTCTATTCAGATATGGGGGCCTTGGGAGTCACTAGCTGTGTCCAGTTTTCTCCCGTCCAGACAGCAGTATTACTGAGTGAATTTGTGGATAGTTATTTTGTGTGTGTGTTTTGTGTGTGTGTGTGTTGATGTTTTTAAACAAGAAGCTTGTATGTATATGTTCGTATTTTTCTAGTTGTATATACCGAAAAGTCAAGGACCGTCTAGAATGGTTTGACTCGTCTGAGGTTACTCACGAAACTTGCAATACAGGGGTGAAAGGTTCTTTACATTAATTTTAACTGTAAGGCTATGCTATGTTCCGTCTCCACGCAGTCACAATCTTCAAAGTCTTTTCCACCACAATCCAAGAGTGGCTGTTTCTGATGATGGGGAATAGCTGAATTTGGGGAATACCCTAACTTGTTCAACACACATTACTTTTGTAAGAGGTTAATACAATGTGCTGAACTGGTGAATTTTGACTGTAATTATGGTTTAAATTATGACGCTTTTTCACCTGACAATAAGAAACCCAGCAGAAACCATTTGAAAGGCAAATGTCTAAATGTCTATCATGGTAGTAATTTTTATGTGTATGATCCTATTTGAGGCCCCTAGGGATTTAGGCGGCAATTAAAAATGCATTCATATGTAATGTGAGCTTCACTGTGCATGCAGGAACAGAGGAAATAAGCTGCTTGTAGGTAAACCAACTGTTGAAAAGAGAAAAGGTCTTGATTTCCTGTTAAACACAGACCTTGTATATGAGTTCAAACACATCCCTTAAAATCTCTGCCTCAGTTACTCCTTCCTCCCAGTCCTCTAATATGTGCATTTACATCCTGAGTTTTTGAGGGGAAAGCACAAAACTTACCATTAACAGCTGTCCTACCGTACTGTGACTGGGATTTCTAGAGTTTACTGTGATGCAAGCAAAAATTGCTATGACGCAAACAAAAAACTAACTGTGGTAGGCAAAACAACTACAAGAACAAAAAAATATTAAGTTGTGAATGATGACTGAAAGCAGATTATTTTCTGATTTTGTGAATCTGCGGGAGAGACTTGAGTGAGTGTGTGAGATGAGCAATCAGAGTAAAAGGTCTGAACTTGCTTGCTCCTTAAAGAAGCCTCTGTAGGCAGATAGCCTATGGATGTGCTTGAGCACTTAAGTTTTGTGAGAAAGAACAAGCAAAAGAGCGAATGACTTTGTCACTGCAGTGCTTTCTTATTTGTCCAGAGTTACCAGCAAAACTGCATTAAGAATACTCCAAATTGATGTCTCTTGCCAGGTAGCAGTGGGGTACAAGAAAAAACAGGAAACATGAACTGATATGGCATCAAGTCATATGGACTAAGGATGAGCATACTGTAAAAGCAAAATAAGGATTGATTTACTGTGGCTGTCAGGAAATAATCCTCTGAATTCCAAATTAGTCTGGCTGGGTGCCTGTTTCTATCTGGACAGCATTTTGAAGACACTAGCCTGGCACAGTTTCAAGGGAGGCTGGTTAATTATAATGGAAGCATGGAAGCAGAAGTTAGTGACACAAATTTTATTTTGTTAGTGGAATGTCTTATGGGAGATCCACAGAATTAACAGTTTGCCTGTAATTCAAAAGTTACTGTAGGAAGTTACAGTCACAAAGACATAGGGATGTCATGGTGGTGGCTCTCAGCTGTCTAAGCACAATTATTCTTGAGATATGTGACAAATTCTGCGGGTCTCTGGTTTCTACCAGGGCAGCACATATCTTCCACACGCTACTGATACGTAAGGGTCATAAACAGCAACCAAAGCTCCTTCATTCAGACTAAATCTCTGAGCAGCATTTAATTTCTATGGACAGATTGAACAGGGCTTTCTCACCCAGAGCTAGCTGTCTCAACGTTCATATACATAATACAGATGTCCAGGGAAATGACTTTAAAGACAATAGAAAGCTAGTGTTCTACCAGTTTTTAACTATATTGTGTGTGCTTTCTTTCAAGTTCTTGCAGTGCTGGGTATATGAAGGTATTTGACAATAATGATAAACCTCCATGACAGTATAATACAGGTACATATAAAATACAGGCATGGATCATCAACACTGCTTCCAAAAAGTGGTCACTGCTCTATATTTGGTCCTTTGGAAAAAAAATTCCAACAATGACATGACAGCTTCTGCAGTTACAATCTTCCTTCCTATCCCTACTCAGTGAATCTGAATGCTGACGTAGAACAGTTTGCACAGCTTTTCCAGGACTTTGCCAAATAGTTGTGAATGTCTGACAAATCAGACTAGACCTCTTGCAAATAACATTGCTGGAGAATATGGATAATGCTGTCACAAACATTCAGAAGCAGATCAGCTCAGCTGGAATTGCCAAACAACTGAGATGCCAGTTTGTGGGTTTTCAGAACTTCATCTTGAACTGTGTGGTGCTTTATATGTGTACTGCTCTAATAAGACTTTGGTGATAAATTTGTAAAGGAGTGATACATATCTACTTTTTCATATACTAGCCCTTTTGCTTTAATAAAATATTTAATAAAAAACAAGAGGTGAATCATCATTTAAACATCAACAACATTTTGTCGTGAAAAGACAAAAAAATGTTGTATTTTAAGTAATTACATACATGCAAAGTAAGGAAAAGATTCTTAGGCTTATGTCTTAAGTACAATGGAATAATATGGAGGCTATGCCATCATGTTCGCTTATTCACGCTACAGTATTCCCCTGTTATCCATCAGACTGCACACCAAAAACTCCCCCGATAGGTTTACATCAGCTGATTGTTTGACACTGTTCAAATTTTAACTAGTGCTGGAGTTCACAATGGCATTGTAACCTACTTTTAGAAGGCTATCTCCCCAAAAAGCTGCAAGCAGCTTGATTTCTACACCACTTCTGCTGTATATTGGCAGCCAAAGGAAATATTTAGCAAATTCATCATACTCAAGAAAGTTAGGTTTAATTGAATTTGACAAAAATAAGATAATTAGAGTCTGGAAAGGTGAAACAAGCAGGAACAAATTACCCTGCTGGAGGAGTTAGAACATGATCACTAAGACACAAGTCTATGTGAGCATAGCAGTAAGTTTGCTTTGCATCTGCAACAGGCTGAAAACATACACTGGATCTGACAACTCAACACAACCAAAGTGGCTTGTTAGTGCTCATGGTGGCATGAACACTCACTGAGTCAGGGTGGGGAATCTCAGACACTTTCAAATGCTCATTAAAGCAAATTACAGATAAACAGGCTCCCCAATATTAGGAAGGTCCATTCTCTGTGTTGCAATTACAATTATCTGTTAATTGTGTGATGTGACAAGTGTAGAAATGTATTCTCTGATATACATTCTCATCCAATATTCAGGCCTGTACTGTAGCTGCTTTTCTGTCTGTCAAAGGCTCCAATCTCTACCTATACCAAATTACATCAGTGATTTTCAATTTCAAGCTACAACTGTGGGTCTGACTTACATTTACGTGGTGTGTCCGTTATCCCTCCAGCAGTGTGAACCTCTGCAGTTATATAACTTGCATTTCTAGGGATTAGCACTAAGTTCCAATGCTCTGATGACTAAATGAAATTTTCAATCATCTTTCTGAAATAAAACACCACGAACGAGGATTAAGAACTGTTTCTGAATTCATAAGGGTGGGGAGTATTGCCGTTACAGTCAAATTTCTGGTGTCAACACTACCGTGCCAGGGAGACAACTGATCCATGTTAAATATATGTGACAGAACACTGACTTCTTATGCTACCTTGGAGTTACCTTACTGGAGAGGGAGGGGATAACAAAATACAGAGGAGAGCAAGTTGTGGATGTGTTAAGTCTGGAATGGGAAGCAAAGAAGAAGCAGAGCAAGTTAGAAAGCTTTGCTGTTCATATTTCCCTCAAAGAGGGTATAAACTGTACTACACCTGAGTGACACTTAGAGGGAAGGTAGGCTTTTGAGGTAAGAGTAGGCTTTTGAGGGATGAGAGTTTCCCAGAGAGCTTCTATTTAGTTCCTACTACATGTCTGCCAATGTAGTATCAGAATGCTTTCTTTGACGAAAGGTTTATCCCCTTCTTGGTCTGTTTGTATGTGTTGTGTAAGTGATACATTTATGCATACTCTGTGAAGTGAGGGCTTCTTGTGGATGTTCCCAGAAGGTATTTGAAACCTGTTTGCTCTCCTGAAAATGAAGATTTTACAATCAGTAAGCGTGATTTGTTAGAATTTTTTTCCAAATTCAATGTCAGTGGTTTCAGAGTTATCATGGATCATATGACATTAAGTACAGGGATTTACTTCCTGAAGACTAATGCATATCTGCCTCTATTTTCCTTGGAAAAAACGTCCCCTTCTAGACAGCTACCTTCTTCACCACGTGCAAAGAAGTCTTTTCATTAAAATGGACATTTCCTAAACTGAGACATTGAAAAGCTCAGAGAAATAAATCCTGTTGCCTGCTCAGAGATCTGGCCAAATCCCAGTCACCACACTTATGAGGAGTTACTTCCCCTTCCTCCTGTTTCAAAGGACAGTGAAGAAAAGGAGATACTTCCACTGAGTCCACTTTCCTATAGCCCAAAACCAGTTGGGCTACTGGTATTCTGGACTTGGTGATATATATATGCAAACTTGTAGTTAAATATTCCAGCACATCTAAGGGTAGGAAAGTCAACCAAGCATTACAGAGTATTTTATTTAATCAGCGAAGAAAAAGAAACAATAAAAATAAAATAATATTTGCAAGAGGATTTTATTAATGCTGTAAATTGCATTCACAGAAGCACTCAAGAGCTCTCTAAGCAAAATGGAAAACATTCTTTTTTCTTTTCTGACAGATTACTTTTAATTTTTTATGATCAGGCCTTGAGATCAATATCAGCAAGCTTTATCTCCTTTGCTTTGCATGTGGAAAAAGACAAATCTAGGAGACAAACTGCTCCTCTGAAATTGCATTTGTGTTGACAGTTTATTTTGTGGTTTTGTAATTTTATTAAAACCACTTATATGCATCCTACATGATTCCACACACACTCTGTAAAATGAGCTATTTAAGCTGTAGTGGTTTGCTGTGTAAACATATTTATCAGGACTAAATTGCCAGTCAGCATGTCCGCTGCAGAGAACCTGTTAGAAAAAAAAAGTACATATATCTCCTTTCATATGGCATTTTCCTGTATTTTAATCAAATCAGACTTTTAAAACTGGTATCATTGCTCAATCAAAAGCTCCAGAGTCTTAGTAAAATCCTTGCAGTGCCATTATCCAGATTAGTAATAAGCGGCTTTCCTTACACACCAGTTAATACATGTATAGAAGTACAGACAACCACTGAAGATATCTCAGGCAGTCACATAGGACTCAAAGTTCAAAGAAGAAATACATGTATTCTAGAAGTTTCATGCCCTCCTTTTAATTTCCTGTGTAGGGACTAAAGAACCCCAACATTCTACTTTCTGCAGCAAAACAGAATCAGCAGCTTCTAGCTCCTGCTGAGATGCAGTTCTGATGCATAGTCTCCTCATTCAAAAATGCACATGGTCATTTCTCTTGTGACACTGTGTATATACATGAACAGGAAGCATAATGATAAGGCAAAAAACAATGGGCACAAGTCATGACATGGGAATGTTCAATAAGATGTAAGGAAAAAACTTTTTCAGTGTGAGACTTGCCAAACCCTTAAATAAGTGCCTAGAGTGGTTGTGGAGCCTCCAACCCCTGACACTCAAAAATCAACTCAACAAGGCCCTGAAACATCTGATGTGACTAGACTTACCATGAGCAATGGGTCAGACTAGTTGACTCTCAAAGGTCCCTTTCCACATTAATTCATCGTTGATTCTGCGATTCAAACTGGGAACAACAAAGGAAAAAAAGAAAGAAATATTTCAACTTTATGTCTATGTGTAAAATAAGTAATCTGGAAATCTCATACTGTCCTGTAGCAAAAATAAATTATCCCTTGGTGTTGAAGCACCATATTTGGCTTCTAGTTTATATCATTCTATTTCATATAATTCTATTTCATTTTTTAGATGCCTTGGTGTATGGCTATTCCCAATCCAACTTTATCCCTTTTTAGTTATGTTGTTCTGATTGCCTTTCAGGTTTCCCTGCAGATGGTGGTACATCGTCTTTTCCTGATGATTCTGCCTTGATGTCTGCATTCATGTGTTTTGAAACAGGGTAATCATTCATGGCGCTCAAGTAAGGACACTTTAATCTCTCTCTGAAGAATGCTGCATAGAGTTGACGAATGTAAGCTAAGGACTCTTCTTACAGTCAACATATCTGAACATAAATATTTTTCTCTACTGCTAACAAGACCTGCAAAAGCTAACAAAAGTAGCCTGGTTCCCAGCTCTTTCTTTGTGAGACATCCTCCAGAGCACATATCACCAGCCCTTTCTGGAAAGGCAGTTACTTACATTGCTATCACTTTTATTATGAGTCAGCTTTTGCCTTTCTCTCAGGATACAAAACAATCATAGGATAGTACCAGCAATTATGTTCTTTTTTTTCCCCAGATGCATCTCCTTCAGGGAACTGTTTTGTTTGGTCTTTTGTTTGTTTGTTGCATCAGCCTTTTTCCAAAATGCTAATATGTGTTAGGCCCCCAGCTTTCACATTATTTAGCCCAGGAACAATTTTCCATATTCTTGGCAAAGGTTTTCTCCTCTTGCATTGTGATGTGAGTCCAAAGAAACTAAAAATAGTGTAAGATTTCCAGTACAGAGATTGAGACAGAAGAATGCTGAGAGAGAAATAAATGCGGTAAACTGTTATCTAAGTTCACTAACTGCAGTAAAAGACATGCAGTATTGCAGATACTCCTCTAATCTTTTTTTTCCTTTTCTAAACATAGATAGTAATATAAATAGTTTTAAATAGTGCTGTAAACCTAGCCTTAAAGCAGATGACATTTAAATTATACTTAGGCTTTTTGATTCAATTCTTCTGCGTCATGAAACTATCCTGACCATGTTGTTAATCTATTTTGTCCTTCTGGCAAATTGTTGCCTTTCATGTATGTAGCCTACATATATCCTGCCTTAGAGCTCTGGATCTCTAGAAGGTTAAGGCTGGAAGTGCATACTACAAAAGTTTCAAAAGCATTGGGTTTTTTCTCCCAATCTCATTGTGAATGGCTTCTTTAATGTTATTTCAAATGTCCTAATGTCCTTCCAACACTGAAACATTGGTTGGTGATTTGTTTTGGTTTTGGTTTTTTGTTTCTATTTTTTGTGTATTTTTTGTTTTGTTTTGTTTTGTGGTGGGGTTTTTTTGTTGTTTTGGTTTTCTTTTTTCTAGTTTTTCGAGGGTTTTTTGTTTTGTTTTGTTTTTTTGTTTTTGTTTGTTTGGGGTTTGTTTTGTTTTTGTTTCTTTGGTTTGGTTTGGTTTGGTTTTGGGCTTTTTTGAAAAAAACAAACCACCAAATAAAAGTAAATGATGTCTGCATACATCTAGCACCTTTTAAATCTTGGGTTGCTTCACTCTAAGGCACAAGACTGTGTATTTCAACCAAGTGTAAACCTGCACATGGTATGTATATCAGAACTGAAATCCATAGATGTCTACACTAGCATGGATGTGTTTGTGCGTGTGTGTGTGTATACGTATTCTGCACTGCCCCTAGGTAGACACACTATTTCTTCTATCAGATGAGATCTTTGTTATATATGAAATTCCAGCAGTAGAGAGAAGATTGCATCAAAGCCAAGGAGCTCATTAAGAATAAGCAGTGTTCCAGCAGTGTGTCTATACTGCAAAGAAGTGAGGAAGATTCTCAAGAGGGATTTGAACAAACTTCTTAGTTGTGAATATATAAAAGATTAATATAAGATTTATTTTTTTTATTTTTAAGAAAGTGCCAGGCATATTTTTTCTTTCAGTGTGTAGATAGAAAATGGAATAATTTGTTAAGATTTGCAGAAGTTCTCCCTGTACGGGATTTTTAACAGAGTAAGTTACTTTGTACTCCATCCAAAATGCCATGTCAAACTGCCTTGAGAATCCAAATTACTGCTTCTACATCTAGTATGAGTACGTCTACATCCTGCTTCAATACACAGGCCCTAGTCATTAAAAAATGTAAGAAGACTTTGTGTCAGAGAGATAAAGACTCATTGTTAATATTTGTGGTTATTGAGCAAGTTTTCTTCTTTGTCACAACTTAATACTTTCTTTACATTCTGGAGAATAGTAGCTCCTCTTTTAACTACTTTATTTGGACAGGTAAAACACTTGGATTATCTGCTATGGTGATATTTTTGTTTTGAACAATTGATTCAATAGCAGTATTTGTTTCACCCCCCTAGCTGGGCACTATGAGAGAACGTTTTCCACATTTCCTTCCATTTCCCTCTTCCTCTCTGCAATTGTCTGCTGCTTCTGCCCTACTCGTCTCCCCCAGACTTCACCTTGGGTTTATGTGTATGCTCTCTGAAGGCCAGAGTATTTTAAATACTGACAGACTTTGGAAGGATTGTCTGACATGTAAAGTGTAGAGGATGATAGGATTTTTTGTAAAAGTTTATAATTAATCCTGTAGAGAAGGATAGAAGAAAACATAATTTGTTTGTATGTAGGAAGCTAACTAGTGTTTAATTCACAGCTGAGAATGTCAGAAGAAATATTTTATCTTAGTTAATTGGATTGTGAACTTCACAAACCTCAAGAACACAAAAGGTTATTCCCTTCATTGGGGAATAGTTTCAAATTTATTTTCTGCTTTCCTGGTATAAACCGGTTTGGTCAATATAATGTCAATTAAGATAGATAAAAGAAAAAATTATGCATAAATAGATAGTTATTGCAAAATACAACTTTGCCACTGTGGAATCCCATGTGGGCATCTGGTAAATATCATCTCCAAGCAATATTTCTCATTTTAACATAGAAAATCCCTGATAGAAATCTAAAAAAAAAAAAAAAAATTAGGAAAAATAATGAAAACCAATAGAGGTGAGGAATTGGAGCTTTTATTCCATATGCCTTATGAAGAATACTTTTACATTGGACTCAAGTGAAAGGTCATAAAAACATGACCTCCTTAAATTGAAATACTGAAAGTGAGAAAGCTGTCATGATTTACTTATTATGTCTGGCAAGCCTTCTGGAGAGCCTTCAATTATCTGTCTGTTCATGTTAATATAGCTCATGTGGCCTTCTTGGAGACATTAATCTGTTTTCATAGGGGTGCTTATATTTGGCTTTCTACCTCTTCTTTTATAGATGAAAAAATTTCTTATCTCTGACTTTCTTGCACACCCTGAGCTCAAGGAAAGTGTGAACGACTCGGTCTACCAGACAAAGATTTTTATTGTCAATGAACACGGATCTCTACCTCTAGGCATTCCATCCTATTTTGCTGGTACTGACCATGGCTTAAAAGATTCTAGTTTTTCTTAGGATAAGTAGCATTTACATACCTTTTTGAAAAACAAAGCTTCTGCACCTGGGACTGCTTAAACTGGCATTTATGTACTGTGAAAGTTACTGTGAAAGTTTCGTTTATTTTCTGTGAAAGTTTCTATTTCTTGAACTGCTTAAGCTACACTGTAAATAAGCAAATTAATTTAATTTCTTTGCTGGATTGTTAAAATATCTCAATGTATTTCTCTGGCAAATTTCTCTTGGTGCAAGAGATCCTAATCTTAATTGATTTTTCCAACACCTTCTATATTGGAAATTCTAATATCTTAGAATCAGAATCTTCAATAAGCTAAGCAGTTCTTTAGGAGAAAAGAAATTGACTGACTGCTTCCAGAAACTCATTAGTCATCCTAAAAGAAGTACTTCGGAGTTTCTGAAAAATCATATTCTTTCTAGGTATCCAGTGTTCAAAAATACACTTTTGCTAAGGGAAAACCTGAGCTTCAAATAGTTTTTAAAATAGTTTTGATATCTGTGAAGGAATCTTTGGTGGCTTTGAATGGAAGGGTGCTTGAACAGATTACCAAAAACAAGTGATTGACAAACTTCAGTTGCATTTCTGCATAGTGCATGCACTCATGTAGATGTCAAGAAACAGACGTACATGTGTGTAAGTTTACACATGCGCACCTTTCTTCCAAAACAAGTATTGATATGCTTTAGAATGAAAGGTTTGATATGTGTGTATGCATGCAGCAAAGCCCTTGACCTTGGAGTCAGATAAGCCTTTGTTCTCCTGCAAAGGCATGAAGCTCAGAATAGATGGGGTTTGAAATCCTGCTAAAAAAAAACAATCTTGAAGCCTTTACTGAGATTTCCCACAGGAATTCTGAAACCTCCAGGAGTATTACAAGGGAAGAATCCTTCCTGTTCTACTTCCCTCTGGATTCTAACTGAGCCCCATAACAACTGAGGTTTTACATTTGGTTTCAGAGCATCTCATCAAATACACAAGCTTCCTCACCCTCATTTTAACTGAGATGTAAATTAGTTTGGTCAAGGTCAGACTACTTCAAAGAAATAAAGCTTGAAAGTCCATACTCATGCAAGCACATTATTTCTCAAAAATATTGGAAAAACATTTTATTGAATATCTGAGTTCCTTGTTTTTGAGTTTTGAGATGCCTGTGGGAAGTTCTGCAATTATGTGGGGTTCCCTTCTCTCCAGTCTGATGAAGGCTTAATTATCTCCATCACTGTGTATCATTCACAACCACATAACCAGGAAAAAAACTAGATTAACTATTGCATTTCCAATTTTCTTTTAGTGTTAAAGCCCCTCTCAGCTACAGCATCTTTCATTTTACTACTTGTCATTAGATTTATAGGTACACTATAATAAAGCACCGGAAATATTTTGTGAGTTGAGGGAATGAGAATCAGACAGCATTAGCCTTATTTAAATAATTACTGACTTGAGATGAAACTTTAATAAAAATAAACTAATACCGATAGTACGTCTCCTCACTTTGCTATCAGTATGTTAGTGTCCACTGTCTACGTAATTTTATCATGGCTGTTCATAAAAAATGCCCATGAAAACACCATATTTGAGAAATTACTTCTGTGGGGATCCAGACACTTTATATATTTCTTTTTAATGGGGTTTTACTTCCAAGCATATTTTCAAGAAAACCACAAATCACAGAAACGAAGTTTCAGGCAGCTAAAGCCTTGAGGTAGATGGATCACCTAAGTGATGACGGGTATGCTAAAACGTCTGTTCTAGTAGATTGAGGTAAATGAGTCATCCCTTCAATGAGCAAACCATGTCCCTGATGAGTTCTCCTTTCTCCTGACAGTAGCTCACTGATGAACTGTGCTGTTGCACTGACTTCAGTTTGGGTCCTTATTTCCATGGACCTTGAATGAAACAAGGAAAATTGAAAACAGGCAATTCAAGAGCTTCTAGGAATTTCCCCAATCTCGGGTCATACTCCAAATATCTGGTGAAATCCTTACTCCAGTGAAAAAAATCAAGTTAACTGCTCATCAGCTTCAGCTCAAAATGCCATCTTTTTGAAAAAAACTTGACACTAGTAACTTTGATGGCTTAGCATTTTTGTTGCAGCTTTGCAGTTGCTTGGGCATCAACTAACTGGACTTTATGACTGAGACTATTGTTTTCCAATAGTTCTCCAGATGGGGAATTGATCAGTGTGGGAAGTGGGGAATCTCAGACAGAATTATTTTTTAAATAAAAGCTTATGTCTTGATGCTTCATAACCTCATGTTGCTGAAAGCTTGCCTGGGTTGTAAAAAATGTCCAAGTACACATCCAGACACCTAACCTAATTCAGAAAAGTTTTCAGGCACAGATCCTTTCCTACAGAGTGATGCTTTTCCTAGTCCTTTACTAGTGCGCTGCAGGGGCCAGGGGCTTCTTAGGACTGAAAGTGTCAGGGGGTCACCTGGGGAGGGCCACCAGGATTGTCCCACAGTTCCACAAGGTAGCAGGGCAGCTGAGGGGCAGCTGGGCAGCCCCAGTCCCAGGATATTGGCATCGTCCTGGAGGTAGGGACAGACTGAGTTCATCGCGCTGCGATGAGTCTGTGGATGGAATAAAGAGCAGGTGTGGTGAGAGGACCCAAGGTCAAATACAGCCCCAGGGTGGATGGACAAGGTTGAGGAGACCTCTGTGGTCAGAGACCTGAAATGAAGGATTCACTAATAAAGAAGAGAGAGAAGGAAGGATGGAGAGAAGGGAAGAAGAAAGGAAAGAAAGGAGGAAGGAAGGAAGGAAGAAAGGAAGGGAGGGAGGGAGGGAGGGAGGGAGGGAGGGAGGGAGGGAGGGAGGGAGGGAGGGAGGGAGGGAGGGAGGGAGGGAGGGAGGGAGGGAGGGAGGGAGGGAGGGAGGGAGGGAGGGAGGGAGGGAGGGAGGGAGGGAGGGAGGGAGGGAGGGAGGGAGGGAGGGAGGAAGGAAGGAAGGAAGGAAGGGAGGAAGGAAGGAAGGAAAGAAGGAAGGAAGGAAGGAAAAGAAAAAGGGACCTATAAAACTCCATTGAAAGCATGAAAACCTGAAAGTCAACATGAAACTTGAACTTCAGAAATTGCATGGTTACCCTGAGCCTGAACTTGTGCATAGCTCTAATCACCAGCTCTGAATTGTAGCCCTGGAACCATAGACTTGGAGTCTTTGATTCCGCTTGAGGAGCCAGTTGTTGAAGGCAGAATGGGCTAAGGAAACAGACCGGGGGTGTCAGTGAAGTGGTCTGTCTGCTTTCTGCAGAACTTTCTTGCCCCACTCATCCTCTGTGCTTGAGGGAGAAGCTTTGTCAGCTAAAGCATCTGACTCAGAAGCAGGGGATCCTGGAGACAACTCTCAATAGTGCCTGTTTCAGAGCTTTCAGTGGGAAAAATGAATGTGTGTGTGTAATGCCCAGGACACACCCTTTCCTATGACTAGGCCTGAATGACTACTTTGGTCTGGAGGCCATATGTCAGGATGATCCTTTACCAGTATGCTGCCCTCCTCTTCCTCTACCTCTCACATTCCTGAAAGAAATCATGCCTCTCCATCCCCAGAAGTCCCTGCACTCTTTGCATGCAATTGTGATCCCACACCATACATTTCACTAATATTCCTCATGAAACTGCTGTGTTTTTGTACCCAAGCACCCCCAGCAGCATTGCCCTGTCATTAGGCCTCTACTGGAGCAGCAATGCTCGGAGAGGCCCTGAGGGCAACAGCACCTTGTGTAACTTGCAGAGCTGGGCCACCTGTGTATTGGAACTGGAGGGTTTTTTGGCAGTCTTCCTGTAGCAGCAAATGTTGGGGACTAGGATAGACCTGTACTCAAGTCTCCCAATTCTCTCTTGGTCCTGGGTTGCACTTCAATGTCCAGGACTAAAGTTTGAGACAGAGCTGCACTCTGAAGTTATACCTGCTTCATCATCGTCAAAGAGTCCATGGTTACAGAGATAATGAAAAACATTGCCATAAGGGATGCTTTAGAGAGCTTTGGCTATGGAAATACTCTGCCTGTTTCCTACATGAATTGCAGGACAGAGGACTGTCTATTCTCATGCTTCCCATTCCCTCCCTAATCAACACCATGGAATAACTCCAATGAAAAAACTGACTTCTGGGATGCAGCCCCATGGCCCATAGGAAAAGGATCACGATGGAGGTGTCCACCACCACCTGGAGGTACGTCTCACTTGCTTTTGATATTACAGAAACCAGAAGCTGACAATTTCTATTCAATATGCGTTTTTGACAGCTGGAGTGTTGGTGTCATCATGGGAAGCCGGCTGGTTTGAAATGGAATTCTCTGGGGTAGCCAATGCCTGACTCTATCCCCTGCAGGGGTGTGCATGCACAGACCTTTCTTGCAGGTTGTACTGGGGTCTGGAAGGATTTTAATTGATGTTTATGACCCTGGATTTCTAAATACTTTGATGAGGCAATGAAAAGCCACCCATGCCCACCAGAAGCAGCTGTGGTTCAGTACACATCCACACCCAAGACCCAAGGAAATCACAGGTTTAGAGGCACAAATTGGTCCAAACTCATGAACAACAGCTTCAAATTGACTCCAAACCATCCACTGGCTCCCATCCCACAGCATGCTGTGCTGCTTATGGGTATCTCCAGGGAATTGACAGTTCCCTAGTAGTATTGCCTCTAATGGATGCTCTAGCCCAAGGGTCTGTGGCCAAGTGCAGTTGGGACAAATGTAGTGGCCAGGTGGAAGTGGGGTGTGATGCAGCTCTGAAGTTTCTATGGAGAGAAAGACCCCTCCACTATTCTGCCACAGGGCAAAGAGTTCCCACTTTTGCACCTTCCTCTTTGCTTCCACTGGTTCTCTCCTGAAAGGCTATGGTGATGAGGCCCAGTGCTGGACCACTCTTACTGTATGGTTTTTAAACTTGCTGCTGTAATGAAATCAGGAGCTCATCTTTCTAAAGTATTACTAGAAATGCTCTTGCCTCTACAAAATGCTATTTACATGTATATGTATCTCTCACTCACATCATATCACATAAATATCAGTGCAACTTTCCTGTACAACATCTTTAATGGGACATGAAAATCAAAACTGAACTGCCCCCAAATGGGGTTTGGACTTTTCATTAGTCAGGATTTCTGAGTAAATGTAATGTTGTGTACTCATTGTTACAAAGGAAGATAGAAATTGTCATATAACATATATGAGTATGCAATTCAATACCCTCTTGCAAAGTTATCCAGGAAATACATGATCAAATAGAAATGGAAAAAAACCCCATAGTTAAAATCTTGCAGTTGACCACTTCTATCTCAAGTCAACATTTGGTTGATGATCCACAGCCATTCTCTTTCTTAGGTAAGTTTTTTGTAAATATATGACCAAATTTCACTAAGGAGTAACTTGGTTCAAACTGACAAACCACATTCCCCTAAAGAAATTGAAACATTTGCAATCCTCAAAACTCACATCTCAGTTTCCTTTTATTGATTTATTTTCATGTAGACAAAATGAGACAAAAAAAGAGTGATTTGTCTAAAGTCAAGGTGGGAGTCACATGTGGCACCAAGCCCCAAGAGAATGAAAGAGAATCTCCTTTTTCTTTTTTTGGTAAGTCTGCAGATCAATCATCTTGTAAGTGATAAAGCTAAGCTAAGCTCCTCTCTGCTATCTTAGCATTTACTGATCTAGTGACCCATTGCCTTATAGGTATTTCAGATAAAGAAGATGCTTAGCCTTAGGGTAAGATGATGTTGGTCCAGGAATGTCTGACTGCTTCAGTACTCTTATTTTTCTATCCCATGCCATACTAGAAGAGATTAAAAGAACAAATGCACAAGGTTGAGGAATGGGGAATAAAAAAGACATGTCCATTCTTCTTACCATTCATGGGTACTGTGAATTAAATGGAATAAATATTTGGAAATCTTGAGAGGTATATGTGTATACCCAGAACTTCCTATTTTAAAAGACAGGAGAGTGTTTTCTTGCTTTAGAGCACTGGGGGGATTCATTTAGGAAGTGTTGCACAAAACCAGCTCAGTTACTTAACTAACAGGTCTTTCATGGCATCAGGTCAGAAAGGAAAACGCTGTCAGGTTTGTTCTCTTGAGCAGGTGGCCGAACACACAGGGAGAAACACTCCTGCCCTGTGATGGGGCAAGGTAGCCAACTGGAGATTACATCATGTAGGCACTGGGCTGCTCTGAGGGATGTAAAATTCGACAGGACCTTTCAGGCTAATCAGACTGTTTCAGATCTTGATCTCTAATGCTGGAAATGATTGTATCTTTTTTATGGCAAGCAATAAGACAGGCCTATTTTGCTCTTGGGGACCAGTACCTCCTTCTATCTTTCCAATCAGATTGCCTCGCATGATTTTCCTTTTACTGCACCTTAGTAACTCTGCATGAGGCTGCTCCTCATGTGCCTGCAGGTGGGCCAGCTCTTCTGCTTCCATGATTTCTAGAAGAGTTTCAGTGTTTCTGCAATCAACACCTCAAGCATCAGTCTGTCTTCCATGTTAAAGTCCAGCATTTGAGACTGGGAGCCAGGAAAAGTGGTAAAGGAATCTTGATCACAGTCTCTCTTAACAGCTTAACAAGGAGACAGGAGGATGAAAAAACTGCTTGTGCCAAAGGGTGAAGTGGAGCTATCGGCCACTGTTAGCTGTGCCAGAAAGTATTAGTGTAGCATGGGAGAAAGGCACAAATATGTCAAAGTGGGCTGAAGGATTTGTTCATGTCACAGTCCCCCCCACAACTGCACTGGGGGCTACCAGAAAGAGGCAGACAAATTACCTAGGATCCACCTCAGTTCACATCTGTGTTCTGACTTCTGCATTAATATTTTCAGGACTCCAAAGCTGTCTGCATTTTCAGAGAGTCACCTCAGTAGCAGATTCAAGGGTATAGAAGACCAGCCCTGCTTTGTGACAGTTCTCAGATTGTCCTCCCTCCTGTGAAGCTGTCCATGTGTGTTGGTGCTTCTTCCGCTGATAGACTGAAAAGTCACAGAATCATAGAATCTTAGAACAGTTTGAGTTTGAAGGGAGCATTAAAGGTTAGCTAGTCCCTAGTTCATGAGTAAAGACTCTCTTCCCCTTTTGAGAAAGGTGAATCCCATCTGATGCCAGCAAGCCTGTTGCTGTGTAAGTCATCCTATCATCAAAAACCCCCAAAATTCACAGACTGGGTCCATCTGTTTCTTCCAATGTCAGTGGCCAGAATTGGAAGGATAGAGGAAACAATAACCTGTGCTTCAGGTACCCTTATCAGGCTTCCCAAGGCTCTAAAGACCCTTTTATCACCCTTGGATGACTACATGTTGTGACTTCATCATTACCCACATGAAAGACCAGGAATGATGGTAATCTGCAGGCTGTAACAGACTAGGAAGTTTCCTAGTGATGTCCTTAAACCATGACCCAGGGACGCAACAAACCTTTCAAAGAGGAAAATCTATCCAGCATATTGCATCCTTTGTACATTTTAGAAGGGAATTACCTATAACTATAATCCATGGCCATGCACCTCCACAACACTCATACCTATTGTACAGAGGCCCTTTGGAGGCTGACAACCTTCATGTGGCTGAGAAGCCTAAACTGATTATGCAGCTGCATGATGCAAAGAATTTGATTGAGCAGGACAAGGGCTTGGCAATGCAGAGAAAAAGCAGCAAATCCATGAAACATTGGAAAAGAAAAAGGAGGAGATAGCCCAGTGGCATGCTCAGATCAAACAAATAACTACTATAGGTGAGGAATTCAAACAACAGAAATAAAAATCTGAAAGAGTTGCTTTTGAAGAGTTTGAGAGGGCTCTGGTTATTGCCCAAAAGAGAGAGGAAGTCCGGAAAAAAATTGCAGCTTGAAAGAGATGAAAAAATCAAAGTAGTAGAAAAGAAGATCCAGATGCATCACAAGTTTAGACACATCTCCAAGAGGAATTTGATCCTTCTTTAGAATAATAGGATGAACTTCTAGTGTCCTGCAAACTCAGGTGTCATTACAGAACAGAGGTTATAGAATGGACAGATAGGCACAGAAGTCTGATCCAAACAACAGAACCACAAATTCGAAGTCCAGCAAAAGAAATCAGTTTCCACAGAAAATACTGTGGAACCAGGAATCAATTAGAGTAATGAAAGTTCATATACTGAAACACTGGAAACTCTAAATCTTTTCACAGAAACCCCAGAGGATCAGCAGAGGAGACAGCAAGGCATCTCTCAACAGAACTGCTCTGATTGACCTGGAAGGATGTAGCCAATTGGTAAATTCATGGTGCCTTGTCATTTGTCTTCATTACTGCTTAGAGTGGGAACTATCTTTGACTGTGCTCAGCATATTTGCCCTGGTGCAGATGGCAAGATGGCCAGAATTCATCCTGCTGGTTAGAGAATTTTGTCTGGTGTGGTGAAGCAGAGAAAGCAACTGCTTGGGAAGGAAGATATTTGCTCTAGGCAATTGTCAGACATGTTAAGGGAACATAAATGTAGTATGCCTCCAGTGCAATCAATTCAGTGGCTGATATTTTTTTTATAGAAGTGCATTTCCATTACACTCAGAAAAATATGCTACTATCAAAAAAAAGGAAAGCCATGTGCTTTTCTCAGTGACCTAGCAGAACTTGCCATTCAAAAATCCCTACAAGCAGCTCAGCAGGAGGTTAATTTTAAGGTCTGACCAAAAGGTCAGCATTGCAAAATGCCGTATAAGTGAGTAGATCAACAGCATTAATAAATTCTATGATGTTTCACTGGAGGGTTTCCTAAAGCACTTGAAAGCTTGCGGTTTCATTGTGCAGCTTCCAAGGTATTCTAAGCCAGTTTTCAAGTCTCCATCTTTTCAATTATGAAGCAAGGTGTTCTCATTCCCACAGCTGATCTAGAGCAGAATGTCTACCTTCACTAAGATATTGCAACCTCTCTCCCCTTATAAGAGTCATTTTATGAAGTAATCTTAAAGGCCTTAAAGAAGTATTCTGACTAGTGAAATGCTTTACTATGCCACCTTTCCTCCAAATCCAACTGCACAACTGCAAGACCTAACCAATATAAACAAGGGTTAATAAATAAGGCTGTTAACTTGCAAGGAGACTCCAGTGCTCTACCAGTTACTCCATAATACTGGGAAATATCGCAAAGCTTACTCTTTCAGTCCTTCTAATTTGCCCTATTTGCTTGGCTTCTCCAAAGTTAGCATCCTTTTCTCACAGAGGATAGCTAAGAGAATTTTAGGGTGGATGCTTCAGAGGATGCCCTTTCTAGAAATGGGGGTTATGTTTCCTCTGGAACTTCATCAGGCTTTTCAAATATGATAGACAGTGTCTTTGCAGATTCATCTGCCAGTTCCCTTAACCTACATCTCAACAGCATTTGGGAGGACCATTTACATATGTGTGCTGCTGTGAAATGGTTCTCTTGGTTTTCTTTGTTTCTCCCAGTTCTTTCAAAATTGATCTTGACCACCATTTAGGATGACTGAACTGGTAGCAGAAAATGCCTGACTGGTGCTTAACTGGTTGTCAGGTTTGCCAGTTGAAACCACATCTGAAGTTATTGATGACCAAAAGCTACCCTTTTGGCCAGGGAATGGAGGACACAAAAATACACTTCTGTACCTCTGGTCCACCTTGTTCCATCTGTCTACACCCAGCCAATCCTCCATCTGTAAACCTGGCATCACTAGTGCCATGCTAGTCACTCACTGCTCAGGCTTTTCACAGGGGAAGAGGTAATTAAAAAGATAATGTGGGTACATTTTAAAAACTCTTACATCCCACCTCCTGATGGAGCCTGCCATACGCCAGAGTCCAGAGGGTGACCACCCTGAGCTTGCAGGTTGTAAGGTTTGGTGGACCCCTGCCATGTCAGAGCATCTTGCCTTGTTTTTGGAGAGAGATGAGGAGCCTGGGGCAGTGCCTCATATTCGAGCAACCTGCCTTCTGCTGACAAAAAGCCCCAAGGCCCAACATATTTGCTAGCCTTTCTGTCCTGGTTTTGACTGTATGATACCAGCTATCCCTGTTGTCTGCTTTATGCTAAAATGAATCTTGTACCTTTAAGATCCAAGAATGTTTCTGGTCAAATAATGTAAACAACAACGCACTTTCTGGGACTTGGACAGTTTTTTCTCTCTCTCTTATTTAGGCTTTAGAAGCGGCAGAGAGAGAGAGAGTTATTTTTTTTTCCTTCCTTTTTTTTTTGACTTTTGGCCAGTTTTTCTCAGCTCTGTTTCTCAAGGGAGAGAGACAGAGGGCGAATTCTTCCTTTTTTTTTTTTTTTTTTTTTTTTTTTTTTTTTTTTTTTTTTTTTTTTTT
>WBMZ01014217.1:0-33657 GCA_013400975.1 Atrichornis clamosus | reverse complement strand
TTTTTTTTTTTTTTGGTTGGTTTTGTTTCTATTTTTTGGGTTTTTTTTAGCTAGCTGAGACAAGGAAGTTTTCCTTGAGAATTTTTTTTTTCTTTCTTTTTCCTGGAACTGTTTCAACTGAGCTCTGATTCAGGACACCAGATCACATCCTCACAATGCCTGGGGGGTCCCCAGCACCTTGGGCTGGCAGAAGGGGGCACGGAAAGGACTACTGAGCTTACCCAGCTTTTGCTTTCCATCGCGAGAGGTTTACAATCATCCCTTATTCATCTGCTTGTGCCTGCAATCACTTGGACTGTTTGCAAATAAAACAGTTGTTTTTTTTCACTTTCCTCTGAGAGCTTGCTCTCCGAACCTCGTGGGGGAGGGGCTATTTCTTTCTGAGTTTTTCTCAAACCAGCACACCTTCTTAGTTTGGAAAGTGGATAAGTGGATTACTGTGGGGTTTGAATAGTTTAGATGGAGGCAAGTATGGGATTTGTGCAGAGACAACTTCAGCCAACAACTCTTACCCAGCACGTGCAGGCTGTGATGATATCCTGTAGAGCAGAAGGTCCCAAGCAATCAGAGGAGAAGCATTAGGCTAGAGAGGCAGATCATGTGAGGGACCCAGCAATGGCAGCTCAGCTCCTGACTCACCCTAGTCAGAGAAGCAGTGGCCACAACCACAGTAGCAGTGAGGTGAAGGTTGCCCAGGGGCACCAGGACCATCCCCTCAACGTGCCCGTGACAGCATTTTTGGGTGGGGAGATGAGGAAACCGGGAAGGGCTGCAGCAGGGCTGGTGTCTTCTGGGCCCTGACAGCCCTGCAGAAGTGGTCAGTGGAAAAGCATTGTATATTTCAAACTGGAGATGGAAAAGAGCCATCAAAATTCATGAGGAATATTAATTTTAATATATATGAGAAAGAGAGTGACAATATGCAAGCAGTTGCAGTCATGCTCTGTGTGATGAATTGCAGTCCACACATATGCAGTGCTTGCAGTAATATCCATTTGTAGTGATATATCATTTTCTTCATTATTTAATCTCATAGCTCTTAATTAGCACATTGAATTTTATGGTCGTTTCAGGGCTTGTGGGGACATGACTAGAAACTGTGTGTAAAATCCCTCCCCATGTGACATATGAAACCTCAGTTCAGCCAGTTCACAATTGAAATGCTCTCTGGCTTGGATGAATCGTTGATGCCACATCTCACTTTTTAAATGTGTTTTTGAAAGACTTTCATAGAGGGAGACTTTTCATTTTTTTCATGTGAAATTGGCAGTGTTCTGTCTCCCTGAATGCAGAACAGGTTCCTCCTGACTTGCATTGATGAGAGCCTCAAATGGCCTTTGAGGACACTCCTCAAGAGGCTTTTTACTGTGAGTCTTCCTCAAAGAGGAAAAGATTGAAATATGTCACATGTAAGAGCATTTTCAGACACCAGTTTTGCATCAAATCTTGCTTCTCCATTAAATGAGTGTTATAGCCCCAAATTTCAATTATGAATTGGGATTTCTAAATTAATTTCAGAGAATATGACAATCATCACATTGAAACAGATCTGCTAATTTGTTGGATGGCTTATTCTTTAATCAGCTACACTGAGCACAATGGTGTTTTTCAAATTCTTTAATAATATTAAGTAAGGTCACTTGTAAAACAGAAAAAAACAGATGAGTTTATATGGGCCAAAGGAGGTAGTTCATGATGTGATTAAAGAAAAAGGCAATGGATGTTCCAGATGACATATTAGGATAACAAAAATGTGTACAAGAGCAAGGTAAAGAATATTAAAGATTATTAAAGTAATCAGAGGAAAAAAATCACAACAATTATTATAATATTATGAAAATGTTCAATGTTAGGAAAAACAGTTTCAACAGTTGGAGAGCAGTTGTAAAATGTAGGAGTGCTGACTAAGCTTCTTGAAAAACAATTACAAAGGCAGACCTGAAAAATCTGGGATCTGTTTTCTTCCAGGTGGGAAAAGATGTTGAACTGTAAAAGCTGCAGATCTGTTAGAATAAAGGTTGGCAGCAACCTGCTTCAGTTGAATAGCTTAAACTGTGAAGAATAGCTGAGAACACAGGAATTGCTTCAACAAAGATTTGGATTCTCTAAGGACTAAGAAAGTGCTTGCAGGATGAAGTGTGGCTGAGCAATTTGATACTTCATTTTTAAGGCATACTTTCATAGCCCCATAGGAAAAGAGGCCTGTAAGCCTTGCCTCAGTTTTAAGGATAACATCTAATTCTTCAGTTTCCTTACATGCTGTTGGAAATGCTGATGCCAAGTGAACACGAAGAGCTCTGAGATCTGGACTTTGTACGGGTGCCTGTGGCCATGCTAAGTGTTGAGCGAGTGTGTTATCAGGACTCTAGGAGGTAATGAGGACACTGAAACAGTATTTAATTAAATCAGGGAGAGGGGAAGAAAATATTGCATCAGCGATGAACAGGTTTTGCATCCCTTGTAGTACCTGACAATTTAGAAACACAGCATCCCTATATTCAGCTACTTTACAGACTGGAGTACCCAATTAATTGTGTCTTGTGTATCATGTTAACCAGTAATTGGACTTGAGGTTCCAGTACTTGAGCTTCAGAAAGAACTGAAGCAGCAAGTTTGAGATCAACTATCTGTAAGAAAAATGAGCTAACTTAAATTCAATGTTAAGCTATTAGTAAAGAAAAGCAATATAGATGTGACAAATAGTTTTTGTATATGCAGAGTTGTTTTTACAGGTGTTAGAGCTTGTTTTGCAGACTTGAAAATAGATTCCTAAGTGAGGGAATGGAACCATGGATTTGACAGACATGTAAGGTTTGGTCCGCTTGACACACCAGAAGGATGGGATGCCATCCGGAGGGATTTAGACAAAGTTGGGAAGTGGACCAATGGGAATCTCATGTTGTTTAACAAGACTGTCGTGAGTAACCCAAAATGTTATTGTATTCCATAGCTATCTGTGCCCAAATTATTGCTGTCTCTTTAAGGCCCGGCGCTGTGGCTTGGAACAGGGTGAGGGGCTGCCGAGGCTTTTTAATTTGGAACATGGAAGCAGACCACTCACGGATTTGTGTTTTTTTGACTTGGGCAGAGTAACTCTCTCTTTTGCCTTTTGCTACACTTTAGTGTCTCTTGTCTTGCTTGCCCCCTGGTTATTTGTTTTGATGGAGCTGAGGCAGCTTTGAGGGTGACTGCCTGCTGCCGTGTCACACCAGGCAGGGCAGCCCTGCTCCAGTCCACATCGCTCCGGTCCGACAACAAGGCCTGGCTGAAGCACCAAAAACTCCGAGTCCGAGACACTCCAGCTGACTGCTCCTGTCGTCTTCTGCTGTGAGGAAGGCAAAGGCCCTCCATGAGTTCTAGCCCCTTATTCCGCAGAACGCCAGTTGGAGCTCCAGCTGCCTGGGGGGATAAGAGAGTGAAGGGGATGAGGGGAAGACTGACACCATCTTCTCTCCGACCTTCGAGCCCTGCGCCCGGCTGCCGAGTGCTATCTTGGAAGGTGGCAGTAACCGCCCTTCTGGGTCTTTCATGGTTCCCCTGGTGTTCCTGAGATTTAGCAATTTCGTATCTAGAAGTTATTTACTGTTATTTTTTTTTTTGCCTGTTGCTGTTCAGCTTGTTAATAAACTGTTATTTTTCACTTATATCTACTCATATTAATTCCTTATTGGTGGAAAGGCATTGATTAAACCTGTAAAGGGAAGCAACTAATTCCAGAGTGTTTCTCCTTAAATTGTCTTAAACCAAGACAACACCAAGTTCAAGGTGCTGCAGCTGGGTCACGACAGTCCCTGGTACCAACACAGGCTGAGAAATGAACAGATCAAGAGCAGCCCTGCGGGACATGACCCAGCCATGTGCACTCACAGCCCAGAAAGCCAAACGTGTCCTGGGCTGCATCCAGAGCAGCGTGGCCAGCAGGGAGAGGGAGGGGATTCTGCCCCTCTGCTCTGCTCTGTAAGACCCACCTGGAACACTACATGCAGCTTGGGAGTCCCTGCACAGGAAGGATGTGGTCCTATTGGAGCAAGTCCAGAGGAAGGACATCTGGATGAAGAGAGGGATAGAGCACCTCTTCTATGAGGAAAGGCTGAAAGAATTGGAATTGTTCAGCCTGGAAAAAAGAAGGCCTCAAGGTGACCTAATTGTGACCTTCCAGTACCTGAAGGGAACTTAAAGGATAGATGAGGCAAAATTATTTACAAGGGAATATAGTGACAGGACAAGGGGGGATGTGTTGAAACTGAGAGTAGGTTTAGATTATAAACTAGAAAAAAAATTTACTGTGAAGGTGGTGAGACACTGGCACAGGGCCATGGGAGGCTGTGGATGCCCCATCCTTGGAGGTGTTCAGGGCCAGGTTGGATGGGGCTCTGAGCAACCTGGTCTAGTTGAAAGTGTTCCTACCCCTGGCAGGAGGATGAGAACTAGACATTCTTCACAGTCCTCTTTCAATCCAAGCCATTCTATGATTCTATGCTGATTCTGTGGTTAGGAAGTAACTTTTTAAAAATTATGTTTAGGTGAAAAAAAAAAAAGTCTGAATAAAGTCAGTAATATTGCAATATGTAGTTAGCCACAATGGAGTTTGTTCATTTACTGTAATTTGTTTAGGTGTTTAATTTCAGCTGTTCCACAGCTCTGTGACTGTTAACGTGATCCATTAATAAAAAAAAGTTCTTTGTGGCTTGGGAAAAGCTGTGAAACACATTTTCCAGTCAGTCTTCCAAGTGCCAGCAGAAGGTAAGAGGAGTTTATTTTTTTCTGAATTAGATAATATGTGGTATTTACTACATAGCTAAATCACGTTGCAGAGAGAGGTAGTTAACATGCAGAAATAAACTGACAGTTCATAATCTGAAGTAAGAGCATACTTTCAGTGCTGAGTGTCAGTTAAATGCATTGCAGCTGATAAACAAAAAAGGTATTCTAGTGTGTCTTAAAATGTGACTTGTGAATTGTTTTTTTTTAACAAGTGTGTTAATGAATTTTAAGATGGAGTGGGATGCTTTAACCTACCCTTTATATTTCTAAGTATAAAAAAAGCTGTATCAAGCTAATGCTTTTCATTTTCTTAATGTGCCAGAGATGCCTAAACAACAGGGAGGATTGGGAAAGTTTATTTTGACAACTTCAGTGGCAATATCTCCTTGGTGAAATATGGAATTTACAAAAGGGCTCTTTATACATTTATTAATTTTCTGCTACATGGACACTGCATCTCATGTTTATACACCGGAACAAAATGGATTTGTGAGTTTGCCTCTGGATTTGCAATTAAAAACTATGTACTTGTATGAAAATAATCCAGATTTGGACTCTTAAGAACTTGCTTAGGTAGTGATTTAAACTGAAATAGCCTTTCTGCACATTTTTTTTTCTTGTGATTTCTCAACATTACAAACTTCGCATATCTTTAAGAATAGTATCTTTCCAGCCTCACCTTATGTAACTTTGGTACTTTAAATTCCTTCACTGTTGTGGTTTTTGTGGGGAACCTAATCTGCACATTCAGCTCTTCTTCACTTCTGCAAAGGAAAGTAGCAGTCAAATAACATATAGCCATTTTGTTTCATTCTACCTAGTAAGCAATAAAGCTGAAGTCAACCATAGGTGTAGACTTTGACTTTTTT
Source organism: Atrichornis clamosus (assembly GCA_013400975.1). Lineage (NCBI taxonomy): Eukaryota > Metazoa > Chordata > Aves > Passeriformes > Menuridae > Atrichornis > Atrichornis clamosus. The sequence continues at coordinate 28,024 of WBMZ01014217.1, read as the reverse complement.
ACTTACTTCAATAATAATAAGTAAAACAAAGAACCTTTTTCATTCAAATAGATATACAGTGTGTCGTCATGAAATTATATTCTCAATTGCAAGACTGTGGTCCAGGGATAGATAGGAGGAGAGGTCTATCAGTATTGGGAAGGATAATGAACAAATCAAAAGCACATCTTAATGTTAGGTCCTTGCTGTTTTTTCTCAGCACAGACTGAGCCTTGACAGCTTCTCTGTGAGTGAGGAATAAGTTCACCACTTTGGCAATTCCACAGGGTGCTAGTCAACATACCTCTTCTTCTCTGTCAGTTTGGCATGGTCTTTAACAAGCTGTGGACGAAGTTTTGATTTCACCAAAACAATGGGATTCTGCTCTTCCTGGTACAGCACACCTTTCACATTGAACACTACTAAATGTCTGTGGCCTATGAAGCATTCAGCATCCGACCTGGTTTTATATTTTGGACTTTTTTTCTGACAAACATTATAACATGCAAAAATGAAACAATATTCAGTGTCAAGGCTAGAAGAAGAGTGCATCTTCATGGTTGCAGTTTTCAGGAGCTAAATCTTGAGATAGTTCTGTTTCATGCCTTTCCTGGACAATAAATTTGTTCCTTGTTAGCATTCATTGTGCCTCCAGTGTCTAATTTTGTTTTTCATGCTCAGGTCTATTACTGTAGTCATTCAACTTTCAGTTGTTTCTTCCACTATATCACCAGTTAGCAGGTCACTGCCTTTTGCAGCACTCACGACAAACCTGACTGAAATACTTTTGTTTTGGAAGTTTTGGAGACAGCTTAGGTTTGCTGAGAGTCAAACAAACCCCAACAATGTTAATCTCCAAAAATGCAGATGAGAAAAATTCAGATAACTAGAAATATGTTCTTGGATTCCTCCCTTTCTGTCTCTTTTTTCCCCCTAAGCAGTTCTCCAGGGTATGTTTGTTCATTCATTATTTAAGTTTACTGTCACAAGGTATTTTGCAGGCTTAGCCAAGGTCATTCCTTAAAATGTGGAAGAGGAGATGGAGTGACAGGCAGTAGTGACAGCAGGTTCCTCTCCATGACAATGTGTTCTTGACAGTCCTGTATTTATATGAAGAATACATATGAAGAGGTGAAATACTTCTACACATCTTTCAGTAACAAGGGCAGTATGGTCCTGAGTTTTGAAGACTGTTGTGCGTACCACAATTATACTATCTGATTGCAGTATGTTAGCTCATAAACTGAGAAATACCCTTTTATTTCCTTTGGCTTAATAACTCTTGCATAGGCCTTTGCCAGGGGGCTAAGTATTTTTGGTTGAAATTGATTTCTCAGTTACCCAGACAGAAAAGAGGGAGCAGGTTAAATAAAAAGAGCATAAATCACATCTTGAAGGGAGGCAGTTAGTTTGCCTGAATTTAGATTGATTTATCTGAATATCTGAATATTTTTCGGGTTCATATGGATCGGAGTACAGTAAAAGAAATAATGAGATTTAGCTAGCTCAGCTAGCCCAGCACCATCCCTGCTATCTTTTGACCCAGTGATGTCTAGCAAACACAGAAATATATGGAGATGTATGCAGAGTGAGCTTTATTGGACCTTGACCCTCGGAGTTTGTTTGACTAAGCTACTGGAATGCCAGTAAGATCTGATGAATTAGAAGGGTTGCTTTCTGGTTCTTTTCATACACAGAAATTGCAGTAGCAATTCATCACTACTCATCTCTTGCTCCTTGCTGCACCCCTCTCTGCTCTAGGAAATCAGGGTTTGCTTGAATAAGCCCATGTGGAAACAGCATCAAATTTTCCCTTACTGCAGGGAAGAAAAAGCTCTGTACTTTATGCCTATCTCCTAGCTGCAACTGTGTAAGATCAACAGTAGCAGCAGTAAGAGAAAATGAAATAATAATAAAAAAAAAAAGGAAATCTAATCTATTAGGGTTTAACTCTGCTTTTGGAGGAGGCATCTCTAGGCGGCAGCTCAGCATTGCTCCAGGGAAATAATTATCTGAATTTCATTGAGAGTAGGTCTAGAAGGAAAACTTGTGAATGAATGATTACTTCCATTTCAGGATGTGACAGCAATCTTTTGACTGACTTCTGTGAAGACTCAAATTCCCCTTAATCCTGCAGAATATTAGACAGCAGAACATTGCTCAAATTTCACCCTTTTTCGTAGCAGCCCTTTCTGTTTCTATAACTATTTCTGCAGCATTGTCAGATCTTGCTTTGTACCCTCCATTTTTGAAACATTCATCCATTTTGTCAATTCTCAGGATCACATGAAAGCAAGTCTTTTTGACAACTCCAAAAGGCTAATAAAAACCCCTTTTCAATGTACAGCATTTTCTTCCAAAATGATCTCTCTTTAAGACATCTCCTTGATGTTAATCTTTCTGAGATTTTCTGCTGATTGTCTAGAATACAACAGTGCTTCCAATAAAGGGAATATGTATTGCTCTGCGAAACTGATGTTAATGCAATGAAGCAGTTATGAGCATCTGAATATTCAGCAAGTTGCAGCTTTTTAGTATCAGGTAGCTAACATCTGTCACAAGAAAGGAAAATGAGAGATTTTTTCTGAGAGTGAAAAAGAAACAGGGGGGAAAGAGAATTACTATCATTAAAATTCCAAATCAACAAAACTTGACATGAGTTTTTTGGAGGTTTTTTTTTCAGGATATGACTCCTACCTAGCACAGTATGCCCACATTTGAGATCCCTGGGTGTTGCCATAATCTGTGTGCCTGTAAAGCTAATTTTGGCAGGGTCCGGCAACTAGTGCCACAATTTTTTGCAATGTAAGATCTGGCACCTGGATTCCCCCTTACACAACTGCTTTTGATGGTGATAGATACTTCTGGTTCTGGGGGTGGTGGATGACAACTGTGTTGAGCATGATAAAACTCTTGTTCCTCCTCCTGTTTTGGCCTGATTCTTCATGGTGGTATAGGACGTTATCCTAATGCTTACCAGCCCAACAACCTCAGATCTTCCTTTCTTCTGGCTTTCTGTGGGAAAGGCCTGTCCAGGCATGGGGAAAGGCTTGTTGTGAGAGAGTGAGAAAAGGAATGGTGAGTTAAACTTGCAGAAAAGATTCAAGAGGAATGTGGATATTTTCATTAAACCCTGAAAGTAATAACAATATGGAGTAAGAAACAAATGGAAAGTCATAAACTCATATTGATAACATATTATTACCTCTCCTTTCTCCTCTGCCCTCCTTTCCTCCACTATTATATTAAGGATACTAAATTGTTTGGGCTCAATTAGGCTGAGTGCTGCATGGGGACAGCAGTGAAAGAGCTCCCATCCCCAAAATGTTGCTGAATTAGGAAATGCAACTTATTTATAAGTGTGTCCATCTGTTCAGTGGAGCTTGGGAGACCAGGAAAAGTTTCAGAATAAAGGTTAAATTTTTTTCTGGAATAGTGAGGGGGTGGGTGCAAGAATATTTTCACTGAAGGACAGAGATTTGAAGATAATACTTGTTATTTAATGTCTTACTTACCTGTGGATACTTGTTCAGTGTCTTGAAAGAAACAACATTAAAAAAAGGTGCTGAGGAACAGAACTAAACCACCATGCTTCTAACATGCACCTGTGCAGATGTCAAAGTCCAGAAACTGAATACTGAATACAGTCAACAGTGGATATGTTACATTTCTTCCATTCTGCTGACATCAGCTCTGGACCCACGAATCAGGCACCCACCCATCAACACAACGTAGAAAGTTGGGCCCTGTAGGGCTCTGATCCAAATTACAGCACAAGCTAAGACCCAGCCAGCTGGAAGCTCAAGGGATGGAGGAAACACATCTGAAATTGCAGCTCCACATGTAATTTCAGTTCCTTCTCAGTCTGTTGTCTGACTTGTTACGGTGTTTATCTAGCAAACAAGCACTTTTTGTTCTTCTACCGCTTTCCGGGATATATCTTAATTCATATAAAATACTGTAAGAGCTTCGTTGTGGCTATAACGACATATTTCATCTGTGTTTTCAGCTTTAAGCTGAATCAAGAATTGTGCCACATGATGAATAAATTATCATATGCTTTTCTCAAAATTTTCCTGTTTCATCAGAGGTGGAAAAATCAGACAGATTCTGCAGTTCACTGAATTAACCTTTTATATACCACAACCCACTACATTGAGCAGAACATTTTCCCCTTCTTTGGATGCGTTTCTATAGTAACACCAGGTATAAACTGGCTGTCCTACTGCTTTTGGTAACTCTGCAGTGTATTTCTAGCACTTTCTATTGGAGCTAATTTAACAAAACTCCTCACGCCCAAAGGATGGGAGATAAACCTCCCGACAGACTATTTCTGTGGTAGCAAGTGCTAGAGGGTGTACAAGGGTGATTTAAGCACATTATAACTGATGCACAATGAACTATATAAAATATTGATTTCCTGACACAGATAACTCATTTTAGAGGTGTGAGTAAGGAACAGGTGAGCACAAACCCATTCTTATTCAGAATTTATTGAGCACAACTGATTCTGGTATCAATGTCTTTCTCTCACAGTCTTTTAGAAGTGGTTTGTCTTGGGGAAGGAATTGAAAGACATAAAGTAAATGCTTTAGAAAAAAATATGAGATCAAATGATACACAGAGACCTCACTGCTGTTTTATGCCTATTTCTTCAAAAGCATCAACCAAACCCCACAACCCTCCCTCCAAAAACCAAACAAAAAAATCACAAACAAAAAAACCCCTTTGCATGGTATCAAATAATTTTACAGCAATAACTTTTAATATAAGAAATACATTTCACAGAATAATTTCAGTTGATTAAATAATGTTTCTGTATGATACACAAAATCAGGTGTTTCCATCTTGAAATGAGATGATATATCATTCATGAGATAAGATGATTATCATTTGAATAGCTAGGATAAAAAATTTCTGAACATAGCAATGACCCTTGTATAACTAAATCTATTTACTCAGCTATTAATAAAACGTGTATTTCTAATAATGAATATATAATTTTTTAAAGATGTGTAGGTAATTTATAATACATATCACTGGGGAGGCTGCCAAAAATATTTCTTCATCAACAAACCACAAATAACTATTGTTGAGAAGGAAATGAACTGATATGCATATAAGGATAATATTACTACTTCCTATCTTATGATTAAAAGTAAGAATAAATTTTTCCATCAATACTGTAGCTCATGAAGGTTGACCTCTTACTGATGTCAATTTTTCATGCACTAGGAGTGCTAGGTACACCAATTCTCTTCTTCTTCCTGCAATGCTTTCAACACTGAAAGTATTTTCTTCCTCTCTGATACTCAAATAACACTACTTTTCTCATGCAGGTGGCTCTAAACCATCTATTATAACCCCCTAAATTTCTTCTTCACTCTTTGTGGCTGACTGGCTAAGAAAGAGTATGAATGGCCTGGAGTAACCAAGTTGATAAGCCAACAAACACGTTAAACAGGATGTCCTGGTATTTAAATCATATTGTTCTCTTCTTCAATGTAAAAGTTAGGCCTTTCTGTAACATAGATGAATTTGTAGAAATTTCAACCCTTTCAGACTTCAATATCTATCATATTTTCTCAAAATATTTGAACATGACATTCAAAAGTTTTTGACAATAAATTACAGACAACATGGTGGTTATTAAAACAACGCTTATGGGAGGCAGGCTGCAAATCTTTAATGTAACCTATTGGAACAATAGATTGTGCTGTATGTTTTACAGCTGTAGTCCAGATTAGTTGATGGATCTGTTGTTTTGTCCGTTGGAGTCGTTGTGATCCATTCTAAACCTAAGTCATCAGCACCTTATCTGATTTTACTGACTGAAGACTGATGACCTTATCATCATTTTCTTCCAAATAAAAATATTGTAGTTTATTCTAGCTTCATAAAATGATTGTATATAAATCACAGATATGATACTTCATTGATGATGTTTTGACTACTACTTTTAGTATTGTTTAGTATGACTTCCTTTCTAGAAAGTAATCAGTGCATACTTCTATTTAACTCCGGTGATATAAGTGAAAACCATAATTTCTATAGCTGTTCACATCATAGTAAGGTGCTAAAAATATAATTAAAATATTAATACATCTGTGGAGTTCCTGTAAAAACTTCATGTTTCTTTTTTCAGTCAACGCAAAGCCTAATACAGAACTCAGCAGGAGTGAAACTACAGAAGACAAAACCAAGGCCTGAAATCTCTACATTATAGTCTGCCAATCAAAACAATGGAATGCATGGCTCTATAAAAAAAGATAATGTGGTGTTAGATTTCCTTTCAGACTCACAAAAATCTGATCACTCTCTAATTCTAGTCAGAAAAAGATAATGTGGTCCTACATTTCCTTTCAGACTCACAAAAATCTGATCACTCTCTAATTCTAGTCAGAAATAGAGTTGTCTATGCAGGAATCCTTGTAATTGAGGCAATGAGAAAATGCCTGTCTTTCTACGTCTAGAAGGCTTTTCTTCAAAATAAGTGAGTGATATTTTCCTTTTTTTTTTTAACTTCAGAAATTGATATTTCGTTGTGCATCTAATCAAGTTACAGATAATTATAAACTCCAGTAATTTAGAGTTCAAGTTGTCAAGTGCAAGTTTACAATAGTTTTACATGAATGCCCAATATTTTGCTTACCATTCAAATGTTTTTCATCACATAAATTTTACCACACCAGAGGAGATTAAATAAAATGCTCAGTAATTCCTCAGAAATAGTAAGGGATTTTATACCTTTAACCTGTCTCTCTTATGTGAATTGAAATGTGAAATATAAAACAGGTTTTGTTTAAGCAGTTTGAAGAAGTACAACAGGTCATGGGCACAAATTAGTGACAATTAGAATGAGTGTTTTGTAGTTTCATGTTCCATTGAAAATCACATTGTGCACTGAAATATTTTAACTTGAAGAGTATATCTTTTGCTGGGCGAGAGTCCAGGGATCTCTCCAATCCTGCTACAGAGCAGGCTTGCTTTATCTCCCTAAATGAACCAGTGTCTTCAGTACTATTTCAAGTGGCCTTTTCCTTTTTTTTTCTCCAAGAAAATATTTCACCTTGGTAGCAGTAAAACACATGATTAATATAGAAATGATTGAAGCCTTTATGTTTATTTTGTTTACTCTCTCCTTCCTCCACTTTTATGTGTGTGTGTCTTTTTCTTCCTCTGGGAAAAATTCTTCTAAGAAATTGATCTACATTTCAGGAAATCAGCCATTTCTTCTGAAATTCTGCCATTCAGCAAATGCAATAATAAGTACAGTAAGGTAAATAACCTGCCTCTACAGAAAATTGAATGATATAAGAATTTGGGCAAGAGTCCACAAGGTTTTCTGTGAAGATGCTTTCTTTCAGCCTAATACTTTCAGTTGTACCTAGTGGCCAGTGAACCAAATAATTTCAGTCTGTAGAACTCATTAACAGTCTTTGATAATCCTTTGACATCAGACTTATACTTGTAGTAATTAGTATTGGCAACCTATCTGAGTATTAATCTATTTGGTTTCCAGTGACAGACAAATCACTTTCAGGCACACTTAGAAGATAAATGGTGAGACTTACGGGGTTTGATGAGCTCCCAACCATTCATGTGCTTTTCATAGTATTTTCTGAACAAGCTACTCTTTTTCAGCTCTGCAAAAATATTTTAGAAATAGTATTGTAACAACCCTGTAAATCATTTAAATGTAAGCGGTTTACTGAGGTTCCAGCGCTCTGGGTAGGTGCATGGGAGAAATACCCTATTCTCAAGAGGTCTTAAGAACACTATTCTCAAGACGTCAAAATTACACAAAAGTTTAGTAGCGAAATATAGAAAATCAAGAAACTTTGGCAAAGGACTTAATACAACATACAATTAACATAAAACACTTATCATAGCGTTAAGTTAGCCCATTTAACCTAGCAACCTTTAACCACATTTGATGTCACATTACCCAAAATGTTTCCTGAAAAGGGGCTTGGAAGAAGAGAGAAAGACAGAAAAGATATAGAAAAACACACATATAGCTACCAACTCCTGACTTCCAGCAGGGACTCTAAGAGGGGTCAGGGTCAAGAGATATGCTGACATCGTGGTCAGCCTTTTAAACCGCAGGGCCTCCATGTACCCGTCTCCCAGGTGGGACTTCTGGTCACTCGTCCACTCAGGAGCTGGGTTAGGGTGGAGTGTGGCACTGCCCACAGTGTGCGGTGGTTGACAGACGCTGCAGGGCTGGGGTGGTGTGCACAGCAGGGCACTGCCTCACCAGAGCGAGACCTGACCTAACCACCGCTCCCACACACGTGCATCCTAAACTGTCTTGAGACATCAGTCTTTTCCAGTCTCTGACAGGTGCCAAAACTAGAAATGTTTCTGGATTTTATTAGGAGTTAGATACCATAGTTGCAATATTTCTTAGAACTCTGCAGCTCTTCTGCTTTTCAGGATGAAGTAAAACCATGAATAAGGATGAAAATAATATCAGACAAATTCATGGGAGTTGGTTAAAAAAAAGGTTGGATAAATACTGCTTTTATTTTGCTCAAAGTGCTGTGTGTATGGCAATATATTCATGTGACTTTTTATTAAGAATTTGAGGAAAGCTTCCTAAGTTGAAAAATATTCTCAAATCTCTGAAAAAAAGGACATTTTTAAAGAAATTTGTTTTCTTGAGTTATAGAGGTATAGAGGTTTCTTGTGGTATGAGAATATGACAGAGTACCCTGTTGCAACGACAAGGAGAGAAGGATGGCAAACTGCACACTGACTTTCTCTGTGCAGGAAACTGGTGCCTTGAATCTTTTTGTTTTCTTGTCATACCTTTCTACTCTAATGACACCCATTAGTATTATCTCAGGCTCGCCCTCAGGTGCTGAATATCTCCATGGTTTTCTAAGGACAGCAGAAGTCACAAATGTTTCTTTGATAAACAATCCAGCAGTGGGCTACAACACCTACCTACAGCAATTATGAAATATTTGTTTAGCTGCTCTCTGTCCTGGCTCCAGGGCAGTCTAGCTGTTGTGATTCGCCTAAGAAGTCTGTCCAGCCTGCTGGCAATACATCAATGGATTTCTCTCAAACTGTGTTGCAGCCAGTCACTAGATTAATTGCCCCAATCTTTTAACCCTTACTGCGATGTTGGGGGTCTAATATGCAAAAGGAAATCCTGATGAAGTGTACCTTTCACTGGATTGTTTAAGGCTGTATCTAAAATATATGCTGGTGTATAATAAAACTTTATTTCTGCCACAATTCAGTGCCAGCAAAAAAGTGGCGTGTGACAACTGACAGTGCCCTTTATTCTTGCCGACTAGTGACTGCATGTCAGGATGATGATGCATGCAGTGTGCGTAGTGAACAGAATAAGCATTACTGGCAAGCTGTTACAAATGTGTAGTATAATGGTTCTGCTATAAAATCTTTAATGCATTACCCTCACCATACCAGCCTGCTCTTCTGGGTGTGCTTGAAAAATTTTAGCTCGTGGTGCATTATGGCTGCTGTGTAAATGCATATCTGTCAAATTGCTGAGTAAATATTGAAGGTGGAGGAGGTGGAAAGAAGGCTTGTTTGCAACAAACATCAAGCCAAACAATAGAGCCTTTCCAATTTTTAATTAACTTCCAGGTCAGTTATATTAGTTATATTTATGATTCTTAGGCAATTCACCCCTTTTCAAAGATGTTTGTATTTAATCTTCCCATTGCATGAGACACTGTACTGGACCTGTCAGAGAATGTCCTCATGCCATACAAGTGTATGGATTGTAGTTGTACCTGCAGTCAGCTCAAAAGAAAAAAGTGCCTCTATGAAGCTAATTAACCCTGAAGAAAGGCAGATCTTGGAGGATAAGGTACAGCCCTGAACTGATACTGCATTGTGCTTCAGAGGGCCTGGGCCAGCAATTCCACCAGCACAGTGTTGCACTGCTCCACAGGAGCACACCATATCTTTCCAGCTTTGGAATACTGCATGCCATGTTTTGCCATACCAGATAGACCTGGTCCAAGTCACAGCTCATCCCGGCAAACCACCCCAACCACCAGAGTAGGCTGTCTGCACGCCTTTGTTAGCAATGCAATTGTTGTTTCCCAAGAGATAGTGCTGATTGCAGCACAAAATGCAGCTGCATGCCCTTTTTTTAGTTTTTTTCCTCACAGGCACCTACACTGGAGAGAAAGGGATATATTTACATAAGTTGAATGTGTGATGTGTCTAATGAGGACAAAAATGTAAGAATTATCAGCATTCATTGTTCAAAATAGATACTAAACATCAGTGGGAAATAAATTTAAAACTCTCCTTTTCATATTTTAAAAATGTCACTCTGCCTTCAGTCCATTTTGTAAGGGTGAAATTCTGCTGAAGACACTGAAGTTGTTACCAACTGAAGAATAATGAGGGGGTAGAAACTGGTATTTCGTGTTTCCCAGAGGAAGAAAGGCATCTGCTTTTTGTAAAATAAATACTATTAAGCATTTATATGTTTATCTCAAACATTGTTCCATGTTAGTGGAAATCCATAGCAGAGTGTGATGATTTTAGGCCGCAGATGTGGGAAGAAATGCAAGAATGATTCTAGAGTTATACAGATTCCAGCTTCTGTTTTGTCTGCTAAGACCGTTTGGTTAAATATTTCAAATTATAATGAAGACTATGAAAGGGTTAATCTTGACACCTGATATTGAGAAAATAGAGAATGTGACAAGATTGTTCTGGCACAGCCTGCTTTGAGGTTGGTTAGAAGTGGGGAGATATGCTGCTCTCTTTTTAAGGAAAATTGCTATTCAACTGTACTGCATTTGTGTTCACCTGATTTGGTTACATTCCTATTAAAATTTTAATGGTTGCAGAATATGGTGAAACTAATTGGTCTGATTTTACTGTCTATGTTCAATGAATGCAGTGGTAAATGGTTTGCGTAACTTTAGTTTAAGGAGTATCTTAGGTGCTCTACACTTTTAAAATCTGATTTTGTTACTTTTCAAGAGTATGGGACTTTGGAATTCTCAGCTTTATGGAGAATAACATGGCTGATGAGAAAACTGTCGTTTTACTTATTTATTTATTTTAATTTTTTGGTCAGTGGTAAAAGACATTAATGAGAATGGTTCTGAACTTTTACGAGTAGAGAACACGCCCCAGAGAAGGACCCATCTTGAATATCTATATTTAGAAAAATTCAACAATCTTTGAGCAGCTCTCTGGAGGGAGATTGCTCAATGAAGGAGGTGCTTGAAGAGTAGGCTTCCCGACAGTGTTAGACTCATTGATTCAGTGCAATTCTGCAGGGTTAAGAAGAAATCTCTTCTCTCACAAGGGATCTGATACAATTTCTCAGCTTGAGTACTTGCTGTTTCTGTCTGAAATCACTGTTTCTTGATTAAAACATTGTCTTTGCTTTCTTGATCTAACTGTTCTCTCATATAAGAAACCATTACCTGTGTTCATATATCTCCAGTTGAGCTAGATCTATGGGAAATAAACCAGTACAGATTTTTTTCCCCCAGCATTCATTTTGCAGTATTCCAGAAGGCTGCCTAGTTTGTCTACTCCTTCTGGAAAAGGAGAAGTACTGCAGAAAATCTGTTTCCTCTGCCCTTGGATAATCTCAGCTGGTAGATTTTTACCTGGACGGTTTGGAGCAGATTGGTGAGCCTTGTCCTTGAAGATCAGAGGCTTAAACTTCTTCATTTTGAGCCAAGGGAAGAAACATCCTGTCATGCAAATGCAAGACAGTTCTTGGTCCATATTTCATTTCCAGATATTGACAGATTATTTTCACTTTTTCCTTTGAATCACAAAAGGTTAATCAAATAGTTTATTGAAATGTAATTACAAGCAAGAAAGTTAAACAATACAACCTTGTAATAGGAGCAATGAATTTTGTCCACTACTGAATTGAAATCTGGAATGTAGGTGTTTTATGTGAGGAAAAATATAGTTCTCACAAAATGTGAGAGAAGTACAGCAAGAGCTCAGGATGTGGAAGATCTCTTGACCCCAGCTGGAGTCTAGGGCAAATGCCTATGAACTGTGATAAGATTATGATATCATTGTGTATATATATCCTTTCTAGTATTCTGTTATCAGTAAAGCTACTGTCTTTCCACTTTATTTTCTACCACCTTACACGACAAAAAAGTTCCTAGAAGGCAAATGATAAACATTGATATAAATTTATCTGTTTCAGTAGAGATGGACCAATTTGTATTCTCTTGAGGGATGACCTTTGATACATGGATACATCACATCTTGCAAAATTTTATCACTGGCATTTTGGTTCCTGTAACAAATGAGCATCTTGGAGCTGACCTTTTTCATGAAGCAAAATTCCAAGTATCACCATCAGAATATCTCATTCTCTTTCTAAAAGAACATATAGGCCAACGAAACAAACAATGAAGTTATTAAATGTTAAATATACAAAAGGAAGAAAAAAAGAAATGCCATATGACAAAACTGGTCAAAATGAATCAAAAGTTTATAAATATCTTCTGTGTGCATCCAGGTAATTTTCATCTGAAGCAGCTTCACCCTTACTGTTGGTTCTGCAGAAAATCATAGTGTGTTTTGTGTATCTGCACAAGAACTACACATGTAGTATTTGTTTACAAGTCTAAATCTCTTCAGTTTTTAATTGTGCAAAAAATACATATTATTTATACTTTATCTCTGTTTTTTATATATTACTTCTCACTCAACTATATATACAGGAATCAAGACAAGTTACTCAGAACGCTCTCAGAACCACTTTTTCCTAAAGATGTACCATCAAGTTGACATGATATTAGTAGGCTTCTGATTCTGTATTGTATGTATGTTGAGTTTAAGAACACTTGTATCTTTAAAAGGAATTATTAATTTCGTTGGATTTTCAATCTGGACCTACCTCATTAGAGGAGTTCAGGTGTGCTTGGAGAAGACCTCGGAGATATCAGACCAACCATTAACCCAGAACTACCAAAAGCAAGTGAACAATCCAGAAGTCACACAATGGATTCCTCTAGGTACTGTTAGGTACTGTTCATCCAAAGAAACAGGTAAAAATTTCCAGACAATCTCAGCATTGTTATCATAAAAGGAACCAGGACTTTATTCAAAGAGACAAATGTACACATCCACCTACTGATAAGCAGTATTTGTGCTTTTAGTCCCTGCTCCTACTTAAGTCAATCTGACCTCAAAAGTTGTTGGTAAGACTGCTCAGATCTTGGCAACAGAACAAAATGTGTGTGTTTTTGCAAGCCAGTAACAGTTGTCACTTGATTTAGCAAAGGGATTTCTCTCTGGATCAATTTCTTCCCAGTCATGACTCTTTAAGTACAAAACTGCATTTTCAGTGGTCACTCAAACATGTGACTTTGCCATTTTCAGTGCAGAAAAGCTAATTCCTTTATATGTTACAATGGGGAAAGTAAAAGACTTACAAGTCAGTTGGTGCTCTTCCTACACACTCCTTCTACTAACATATGAGTACGAACAGATCAGTGAGTATCTCCTGTGCTACAAAGGTGAACTCATAGTCATTGTCTGTCTCTGACTGACCTGGATGCAAGATGGAATGAAACTGTGAATGATTAAAACAATCCATCTGATTTGCTGAGAAATACAGGCAACTTTGGCAAAGGAGATGTAATCTGTATTTGAACCTATACATCATAAACTGCTGTTACATTTATGGGAGAACATAAAATATTTGATTTCACCAATTTAAGTGGCTTTATTTTATTAGTTAAGGTGGAAGATTCATGTATTGTTGTGTCTTAAAATACAGGAGGTTAACGTTCAGGACAGGGCTGGGAGACGAGCTCTGTACATTATTATGCAGTTAAAACAAGGAGTCCCAAAACAAGCCATGGGTGATTAAATGGGATTATGAATAAACAAGGCGTACGTCATCTAAAAATTCTGTTCATTCATATTATAAAAACACCTGTACAGAAGAGGACATCTATTACCCACTCTCCCGTCGCCTATTTCATAACATTTATCATAAGACTTGAATACTTCCCATTACATTTGGAAGTTTTATCATGGAAAAAGAAATAAAGAATCCATAGCTCTTCAAGCTTTGGTGTCTTCATTCAACTCTGGATAAGTTGCATTTTTTCAATGTAATTTTATAGATGATACATATTGTTAGGGCAAAGAGTCACTTGCCAACATGTCTATACAAATAAATAAGCAAGTATCCCTTTCCTTCTCTTTACTGGATACCAGCTTTATAAAGTATTGAGTTGCACAGAGCAAACCCTTAACTACTTCAGTTGGGCAGGTTTGAAGGGACTGACTGGGAAATGAGAGAAATTCTCTCCACATCCCCAGGCATGTCTGCTACTATCACTGGGCCCGTGCCAAGAGGAAAAGTATTGGACCTTTAGTTTCAGTATGTGTGGCCTATATGTTCTGGGACCAGCATGACAAAACAAAGTCTACAAGCAGCTTACTTCATGTCTGTGTGGGTGCATTTTGTGCTGTTGCACTGTGCCTGTGTGCAAAGAGAAAAGACATATAAATCAGTGCAATGGGCACTGCACCAGTCCTGGTTCTAAATCAGTGATCATAGAATTGCTTAGATTGGAAAAGACCTGTGAGATCACCAAGTCCAACTGTATGTGCAACACTGACTGATCATACAACAGGATTCAGCTACGACCGAGGGACAGTCATGAAATATAGGGACCCTCAATTCACATTTGGGTAAGGGAAGTTTCAGGACTGTTTACAGACTCGTTTTGATGCCTTGCTGGTTTTGCTGACTATCACAGGGATGCTAATTACACAGATGGAAAGGGAATATAACCCTGGATTAAGCTTCACCTGTCTTTTCTTGGTTTTTCCTCTAATAATACTCGCTCCTTTAGTGGCAGAGAGAAGAATGTAAAGGTGGGATAAATTGTCTCCAGATAAATTTGATATTTCTGAAATCTGGTGATTGAGTTGGTGTAAGGAGAATTATATATGCTGAGGTGATACACTTTCCATATTCTTATAAGGCTTTTGTGATCATACTGCTTCCTTGGAATTAAACCTCATTTTTAAATTCAACTTCATGACATGGTTAGATTATTTATTTGCTGATGTTTAGTTCTTCTACTCTATCATGTCTCTATTCAGAATTTTAAAATATGCCTGCTGATTGACTTGATGGGTTTCCATAACCAAAAAGAAGACACATTTAATTCTGAGGAAATTTGCACTAGTACTTGTGCAAAGTCAACACTATGCTCTGCTGAACTGAACTTATCAATGTCTGATTATATGGGAATGCCGGTTTAGCTCTGCCAGTCTCCTTAGCAGTTTAATAATTAGGAGGGCACCTCTACCTCTTCTGGTCACTCAGAGTCTGTGAACATTTCCTTAATATTTCAGGACTTTTTGGTGTGAAAATTACTATGGTCATAAGTCTCAGAATCAGATTCTGGGATTTATTTTTATCCCTGTTTTGTATAGAATGTGATTAAATATCAGTGTGGGCCCTGCTGATGGTTGCATTAGGTCTTTTTCTAATAACCATATGTAATGTCTCATTTTCTGAGTTTACATAACCCTGGTGTAAAGCTGAAACAGAATCCAAGTTTCTTCCTAAGCAAAGAAACAGTTTGCTAATGGTCTAAGTTTCAGAATTATTAAAAGAAAATTTATCTGAATCTAATAGAAAAGTAGCTACTGTGAGTGTAGTCTTTTAGATAGTTACAGCACCACTGATTTGTGACTGTTGGGAATTGTACAATTTTCTTTAATTTTAGAGACAACATACTAACTGTGAGTTTAACATCTGGGTTACTGAAGCAAAATATGTGTCTTAATGCAAAGTGGGGCCACAGAAAGGAGTCCTTTATAGTGCATCTGTTATTTCCCTAGTCTTTTACTTACTAGCAAAAACTTCAAACATGGGGATCCTTAACACGTGTGAGTGGTCCCAGCTGGCCCCTGAATAGGGGCCAGATACGAGGCTGATGGCTTCAAGGGGGACAGAGGAGCATCATATTTCCTTTTGAGAGAACCTGGCAATTGGTCAGCTACAAATAGTTTGAAGTTGGCTAATCTGCTCTTTAAAATGCAGATTAACTTTAATGCAGAACAAGAAAAGCCAAAAGCCAGTGACTGTATGTAGTGGGTTTTGTGTTTTGGTTTGGTTTTTTGTGTGAGGGATTGAGGTCATTTCCAGCTATAAGGTACTTCTCTTGCATTTCTGCAGATAACTCCCAAACAAAATGTAAAACAAGAAATAACTAAAACCAACAAAAAGTAAGCCCCTAGTGTACCTATTGATTTAACTCAATTTAACACAGATAGTTCTACTTTATTTTGAGATTTATGTATCAATTTCTTTCATTTTTTCATACCAGAATAAAGCAGTGAATGAACCATGTCCAGTCTTGTAGCTAGGAAGTAAAAGGTGAAGGAAAAGGGAGGGGAAGGAGAAGGGAAGGCACTGTCATGAGAAGGAAAATGAACTGATGCAAATGCCAACTCTCTGAAAGCCCTCCCTCTGCTGTGACTTACATGGAGTCAGCTGCCACTGAGATACCTCTTGTCATCCCTCCTTGGAAACAAGAGACATTTAAAGAAAAAGACTCTCCTGGAAACATATTTGCTTCTGGTACTTTCCTTTTCTCTTACATCAAGAAGCTTCAAATTTAAGTGTGATCCCATTTGGCAGCCATGAAGTTGAAGGGCAAGATTCTGTCAGGTAAGAGGAGGATGTTCAGAGTGATATGGATCAGGCCAAAGCCAGTTGTTTAATTTCTATCTGTCAATGATAGACAACATTGATCTGAATTAACTTTCTTGTCTGACTTTCTGTCTTTGCTGTTACATGGTACACTGGGATGTTGCCACTTGGGATAAGGGCTTGTTTCTTGAGTGTCTGAGAACATCACACATATCTTCATGGTGTGCTGGCTTTGAGAAAATGCCCTGTGAAATTAATATCACTTTATTTTTACCCTTTACTCTGTGTTTTCTGGTGGTGGTCTCAAGTGGTAATTTCTTACAGAAGCACAAAAACGTGGCCTAAAGCTATTTTTGGAGATTTTGGTTTTGCTTTGCTTTCTGTGTGGTAAAAATGTTCATTTTACTGTTGCACAGTACTTTTGGTGCCTTAGCATTTGTGACACCATGAGACTTCCCCTTGCAACTCTGGAGCACACCTTTTTACTTCACAATCTTTAATCTACACAACCAGAGGATTCCTGGCAGTGCTTTCAACCTGTTGCCCAGCTGCTCTCGTCCCTGTGCATTGCTCCTCTGAACCTTGCTGGCTTTTGTTTCTCGTGGACAGTGATTGCCACTGATGTTTAAACCCTGCTCTTTCCCTGCCTTTTTATCTTTTTTTCTTTCAAGATTCTGGTTCATAACTGTACACTAAAATTCCTTTACCCTTTGCCTTGTGGTTTTTAGTCTATAAGTTAATATAGAAAATAGAGTGCCTAGTAGGAAGGAAGTGGATAATCATATAACTTTCCAGTAAATATTATCTAATAATTAGATGTCTACCTACCGATCTGTAAGGTAGATAATATTTAATTTAATAATGCTGATGCCAGCACTAATAGTGCCATAAACAGAAACTACCAATTGGGGTGTTGTGTTAGTCTCTGTGAAAACTGTCATTGTACTAGGAAGGATGAACAAGGGCTAATTTTCTTCATCTTCCTCATTCTCACCACCTCCTTTAGTGGAGAGGACAATGCTTGTCACAGGATCGAACTGGTGGTTTCAAGCCAGTGTGAGGGCCACTGTGAGGAAGTCTTTCTTTTCTGCTCTGTGTTTGTTTTCTGCTGTTATTTTGGAGTTTATTAACCCCTGAGGTTAACTTTGAAGTTGTTGTATGCACCCTCTAAATCTAGCATTTCTTCTTTACCCATGCAACAACTGGTAAATCTGTGGAAGTGGAAGTTCATCTGCATGAGTTAATGCTTGTTTGGTCTGTTTGCTCTTACAAAAATATATCAAATTACAGTAAGAGGCCTTTCTAATATTTTCTACTTGGAATATAATTAAAATTATATTTTGCTAATACTAAATTAACTCTTCTCAGTCTCTTCAAGGCTGCAAAACCTCTGCTGACAAGCTTCACATTAAATAATCCTTCAATTTAAAAAAAATCCTTCTTTGCAATTTTTGAGCTTGATGATATTGCAAATCATTGGTTTTCTTTAGCTGGCAAGGCAGATTGACAACAACCAACTTTTTCTAATATATGCTTTACACATAAACCATTTTGCACAGGTACACACCTGAAAAAGAAGTATGCAAAACAGCTGTAAAAGGTTATATTTTTCATGTTGGCCTTGAAATAATTTGAAATGCCTCTGGCAGAAAGGTGTTGTAAATTTTCACAGTGACCCCTGCCAGCCATCTGGGTGGGTGGCAGAAATGAATGGCTGCTCCATCTTCATCTCCAGACATCAAGACCCCCAGGTGTGTTAGTCCGTGCTGGCGGCGGCTTTGGTCCGAATTAACACAGCGGGACTGTAAGCACAGAGGGTACGTGCAGAGGGACCTGCCTTCCCATGGGATGCTGCTGCAGCTGGAGACACTGGGGATGTAGACCAAAAGGTTGTGACAAAGGGGCACTGGATTTAGAGGTCTGTCAGTTCCTCAACCTGAATTTGCTTTTCCGCTATTCGCCCTGAAAACGTATTGTTAAAATCTCATCCAATTTTCCACTTGCTAGCAAGAAAATGTTCTGGAAAATCTAATGGAAAGTGCTGTTTCATGTTTGCTGTTGACTGCTAAGCTGGCTTTTTATTATCTTAATTTTGTTTTTTGCTTTGGTACAAATAATACAAAGGTATCACACTGTCAATAAGAGATTGCATTTGTTGCTTTAAGGGGAGAACTGTGCTGTCTATAATATTTTTTGTTACCTTAAATTAGCTGTTTAAATAAAATTGTCAAGTATTAAAAGAATTCAGTAATACAAGAACAGAAAATGAGTGTTATTCTGTTACAATAATGGCTATTACTCTTACAAATTTATTGGTCCGGAATAGAATAAGAGCCACAATGGATTGCTTAAAAATGTCATCCAAAGAACTGTTACTACATTAAAATATGAATATTTTATACAGGTCATTAACCTTGATAATTTACCTTAAAATAACTTTGAACTGGCTTGATTTTGATTAGTTTCTAATGGAGCTTGAATCATCTGGATGTTAATCTTCCCTGTGTGGCTGCCAGATTGTTGAGGTTCTATCAGATTGATAATTATTCTGCTTTCATCACTCTTATAAACTTGAGACATGCTCAAAAGAAAGAATAATTGTGCCCTTGCTACATTTTTCTTAGTAGGAAAATGTTAGGATTGTTTCTTAGCCCTGTTTTAAAAATTATCCAGGACAGGTAGGTCTGTGATGTCCCCACACAACTTACCTTAGATATTGCCTATTTCTGACAGCAGGGAAGTTTTCCAAATTTCTAATATTTCTGCTATGGCATTGAATTGTTGTATTTTTATAATAATGAAAATGCAGAATGAATTAGGAAAACAGACTGTTCCCTTCCCCCCCTTTTTTTTTCCTTATATAACCACATAGCTTCATGTGGTTTTAATACTACAGTTAATTTGGATTTACTTTCCAGACAGTCTTCTGCTCTTTACATTGAAATTGCTTCTCTCACAGGACAGCCTTTCTCATAGTATCTAGAATTCAAGCCAGTCCTACAAGCTGGTCATTTAAGTTTTGGGAATTGAGTAAGAGGACGGAGGGATTACTTTTAGCAGGAACTGTGAGAAAGGAAACTGTGTTGGGTGGGAGACTGGCAGTGCTTACAGAAACCTCCTAGACATTCAGGATAAGCTGTGGGTTTGTTTGATTTTTATGTTGTTTGTTACTTTATGGTAGGAAAGTGCGGATTAAAGGAATAGATTATTATTAACTGTCATTTTCTAGTGAAGAGATCATGGAAAATTCAGCACTAAGAACGACATTTTGAACATGTGGGTTGACTTAGGGATCTGGTTAGCAAGGACACGACTCCAGTTTAAAGGATAGGATGGTCCTGATTTAGAAGAAAAAGAAAGAGAAAGCTGGAGGAAGCTAGGATAGAGACACTGACAAAATGAGATCTGACTAACAAGACAGAACTAGTCATCACAGATAATCTTGTGTCTGAGACCAATAAGGCTGTGAGGAATGTTTTGTGACACCTTCTGTCCCTGGATATGTTTCTTTCTACAGGACTGAAATGTTTACAATATTACATTAGGAATATAATAGTAAAATGTACAATATACTTGTTTACAAGTGGGAACAGTAAGTAGAGAATAAGACATAGAATTAGAAAAGGGTTTAGGGTATGACATTTCTGGCTAGCAAGAGCTGCATATACAGAGGTATCATGAGATGATAAATTATTATTACTAACATCTGAAAAATATATTCAGAAAGAGCAAAGTACTTTGTTTTACTCCAGAAGCTCCTAAACCCCTTACTGCCTATATAGCATGTTATGTAAACTCAAAAGAATATGGACAAATCCATTTTTTCCACCAAGACTTTACTTTCAAAGCAGAAAAGAAGGAAAGAAAAAGAAAAACTTTTAGCAATTTCTTTTAAAAGTATTTCCATTTGATTAACATGGATTGTGTAGGTGCATTAGAATTGATTTGTTCAGTTGCACAGCTAGGCTCTACTGGAACCGAAAAATCCAGTCCAGGGTTTTGGATCTCAAAACAGTGACTTAATTCTATCTAACTTTTATCCTTCAAGAAGATTTTGTCCTTCGGAATTATCTCACTGTCAAAAGGTTAAGAAAACATTACATTTTATTAGCAAGGTACCCAATAGCAAGCTCTATAGACTACATGTCACAGTAGTCATTTCCCTTAACCAGACTCAGTTTAGGAAGCTATTTTTAATGAATTTGTTGTTCTTTCCTCCTTTTTGCAGAAACTTCTCTTTCACCCCCAGAATGTCCTTACAGGACTCTACATGATGGTTGCCATTTTTTTTCCCACCATTTTGCTCAGTGAAGGACAATGTACCTAGCTGACACTAGGTGGTATTGGAGTTCTGTTATTCTCATGAGTGCTTTGAAACATATTGCTATCACCACATTTAATTCATGTATATCCAATTTTAGAATATCCATGTGACCTAAAATTATTTAATGTCTTTCTTTGAAGAATACAGTTTATGCAGTCTAAGGCAGTTTGCCAACTCTTTCACCATGCATCAGCCTTGAACACTCAACAAACAGCTCTATGGCCCTGACAGTCAGGTTATCCATATAAGCATTGTTAGGATAACAATGAAGATAGAGAAGAAAAGGATGAAAGATTATATGGAGGGAATGCAACACTTGAATTTGGCTGTACTTTTAAATTAATGAAGGGAGAGAGCTACTGAAGCATAAAAGAATAGTTTAGAAGTTGTTGCTGTTTGATAGGTGTATTTGCTCTTTGTTTTCTACAGGTGTCTTCAGAAATATTTCCCCCAACTGTTGTTTGAGGGATAAAATACAGGACCAGGCAAGGAAATCACAGGCTAAACATTCAGAGGGCTGCCTTTGTTTCCTCTTGGGTTTTTTTTTCCATGGTAAAATGGGATCTTTGTGAGTCTGATGTTTGGTTTCAATGAAGAAACAGGTAATCATGACTTATATTAAGAATTGAACGTTGTGGGATCTTGTGACAAAACTTCAACATGGCTGACATTCTCATTGTACTTCTGAGTGATAGGTGGGTGGCATCCTGAAACAACTGTTCTTTGTGCTGTTAGCATGATACCTTCTAATTGATAAATAATTTCTTTCTCCTAAAAGCAATCCAACAAAAATATATGATTTAATATAAACTTGTTCAGAAGTAACTGTTATTTCAGAGAATTTTGATTTCCTCCATATAGTGGCATCTAAGTAACATATTCCAACTTCATGGCTCCTCCTTCTTCAAGCATCCAAGATACCTAAAAAGCAGAAGAAAATAGATGTGTGCAAGGCCTTTTAAGTGACAGGTTCAGTTACGTGTTCATAAAAGTGTGAGAGAGAATAAAGAGACTAAAAAGATGTTTTCTATTTCTGAACGTCATTCCTAGAATCTGAGACATTCCCCATTACCATTTGAGTGATTAGATTTTTTGTGTTAAACTTTCTTATGTTGATTTTTACCACACTGATTTACATTACAAAGTGTAGTGATGAAAGTAGAGAAGTAATATTGAATTCACCAGCGTTCTGTATAAAAGTACAGTGAAAAAATTTTTGAAATTTGCTAAACATGCTTTGCTATGCAATCCTCTCTGTTTATCACATTATTTTGTCAAAGAAGTTATATTTCCTGAACATAAATTGTCATGCTTGTCATGAACAGACAATTTTCATGCACATAAATCTGTCATGCTTGCAGAGATTATTATGGAATATTTCCTTATTTCCTTTTCAGCTTTTCACAACTTTTTCCCATTTGAAGTGAGTGACAATTCAATTAAATCTCTTTTCTCCTTTGGCTTTTTGAAGAATCTTCAAATCCCATCATGAATGATGGAGACACACTGGTTTTCTGCTAATGTTCTTGGGAATAATCCTTTTCCTAAGAAATGTTGCTTAACCAAGATATTTTACTAAGATTTGACACAAAAAATCAGTGAATAAGTGACTGTGAGCACATGAGGTTATGTGCACAGCTAAAGAAAAAACACCTATCATCTCCACAGCTGCCAGAGGTATTTCTACATCTACTCTTCTCATTGGTTTAAAGGCTTTTTAAAATTATTGTGTTTTTGCCAATTTACCCTGACTTCCCTGTTTTTCAGTATGAATCCCCTTTCACTGAATTTTTTCACCCTCTCTAATTTCTTTGGCATTTCCTCTTACAACTTGTAAAATCTCTAACATCTCTCTGTGAAAATCTTTGCATGTGACTATCCTTTCCATTCTGATTCTGTACCATCAATTAGTCTGTAAGGAGAAATAGATAGGTTTGCAACTCTGCATTTGGCCTGAGAGTTTCTTGAAATATAGATTTTCCTTTTTCTGTCTGCTGATAGAAAAGGCTGTCTTCTTTCAGTACGAGAAATGTAGAATAGTAATAAAAATCTAGATTTCTGGTGAAGTGCCACTGTGCAACTGCATTTGAGCTGTAGTCTGAAATTTGCTCTTTTACAGAGAAAATGGTTAAGCTTGTCCTATTGTATCACTTGATACCTCCATAACCTCATTATTTAAAGCTGTTTTCAAAAAGTTAGTTATTGCATGACTAAGCATGAAACAGCCACGTGTATCTTGCTGGGACTCTGATTACAGCAACAGACTAGAGAACTCAGGATGTCTACAGCTTGATGTGAACATTAGACGTGGATCTTTTGTTAGGGAACTCTAAAATCAGGGCACCATGCCAAAATATTTTGTGGAAACCCTGGTCACTTATTATAACAAACATGAAGAATTGACTTGATAAGTCAGGGGAGGAGAGGATTTTGAAGAGCTGGAGTGGTGTAAGCATTCAGGTACCTTCTTATGTTTGCATTGGCTATTTTTGTGTTGTATGTAGTACAAGATCTGTTCATTTAGTGTAAGTAAACAGTGCTGGGGCATTGAATGTAAGTGGGTATAAATGAATATGGTTGAAAAGCAGATTTAACAATTTCTGCAAGATGTATCAGTGATTATATGAGTTCTCCTCAAATTTCTTGTTAGTACCCTTCATTTAATGTGAAGGCTTATTAAGATGACCTAACTGTTTTTTAGGCATATGAGTTTCTCTTCTGTTTCATTCATGGAATTCATAAGAACTCATGAATCTTGTGCTATAAAAGCTTTTGCTCAAAGAAATTATCAGGTCCATTACATTTTTTTCTTGATTTAGTTATCTTAGAGTAAAATTATTGAATGAAGAGGCACAAGCCTCAACAATTTAAAATTTTACGTATTCTTCTTTGCAAAAGTAACTTTCATTGAAAATTAAAATGTCATCTCATGTCAAAATCTGCTTTTAAATTTATATAAAATGTGGAAGTAAAAGATGAATGGCTGCTCCTTGTTTGCAGTCTCATATGATGGTTTCTTTTTTTTTCCCTTAAGATGAAAATTGTGAAAGATCTCATACTAGTAAAAATACTATTCATAGTCCAAGTTAATTCCAAAGGTTTTCTTGATTCCAAGAGGACAAAACAAGGAAATGGAAATAAAAGTTGTAAGGAAAAGCAGAGAAGGCTTAAAATAGGAGGTGGATTTATGACATTTTTACAGATCAAACATCTACACATGCCTTTACTGAAGTAAAGAGGTCTTCTGATACTGATTTTTTTGTGAATTTCACAGTCCCTCACTATTATTACTTACCTATCTCACAAATTTATAATGCTAGAAGGCCCCTGTAGCCAAGCAATTTAAAAAAGAAAAAGTCTGTCCAGGAGTGACCCTTCAGATACATACTACCTTGAAGCTTCATTCATTATAATCTATCACCTTTTAATTTATTTAGTAGGAAGGGCTTCATTTTACATAGACAAGAGTTTTTAGCACTCTGAGATTTGTCTCTAATCTTTTACAATGAAAATATGCCGATATTTAGAGAAAACATAAATTTTCCTCCTGTCAGACCTCAGAACCTGCGCACACTCAGGTGCAAAAATGCTTTCAGAACAGCCCCACAAACTATTTTCCCGTCTGAAATGAGGGAAGCAGAATTTGGACCCCTACACTCTGATACTTAAGCACTGGTGTGTTTTCACCATCAATAGCAGGTGAATACTCATTCTGAATAAAGTGCTCTCTCTCTGAGTGTAGTGCTGGTTACCTATGTAATTTACTGCAAAGGGTTCTCTTTTTGTCTGGACCACATACTGATGTCTTCCTTCCTCATGGTCATATCATTTTGACACACGTGAATGTACATTTCTCTAGGTTACCATTTTCTCTTACAAAAGACATCTGTGCTATATCCTACTGTACATTTAAAATTTTGTTATATTTCAGTTATGCTAAGGAGAACAATGGTAAGTCAAAACTGCTATGGATTCTGCTGTAGTTTTCCCTTGGAAAACTGCAAGAATTCTGACTGTTACCAGTGAAATATAAAATAATACACTATTTTCCCTTAACTACTTTCCCCCCTTACCCCCAAAAGATGCAATGTCACAAAATGAGAATTTGGAACTGTAAGCAGATGTGAGAGGAGAAGGTTTATTTCTGTGTCTTTTCTGTAGTGTACAAGGTCTTATAAAATTTGAAATTGCTATTTCATGGAAACATGAAATAAAATTTAATTTCTATCCTGTGTCTGTACTTTACCTTGACCAAAGTGTTTGAATGATAAATATGTGTGTTTTGGAAGTTGTTGTTAAAATCTAAGAGTATAAGACTGTAACTTTCTTTTTAAGAAAATCAGGAACTAGATATTTTTAAATTTTTTTTTTTCCACGTTTAGAACTTTTTCATCTTGGTACATTTTAATGTGAGACTCCATCAAATGCAGTACAAATATATTACTTTTCTGTGTGAGTCCTGCAAGTACACATGCTTTGAAGAATGTCTCTACAGCCCAAGCATAGGGAGCATTGCCTGAGGTAGCACATTTCAGTGCGCATTTCCCAGAGCTTGAAAAATCCATTGTGAAATTTTTATTTGGTATTAACTCATTTTGCCAGAATTTATATGTATCTGTAGGTGTCTGTGGAGTGCCTAAACGTATTTTGAAAAATTATTTATTTCTAATCTAAAATGGGGTATGGAAATTTTTTGTCATCCTCACTTTTTAGCCAGTTTTAGATGGGATTTTCATTCACTGAAAATTGCATGTTTGCAGTAAGAAAAGTATTGACACTGGTAGACACTTTTCAGTTATGTATTAGCGTTGTGAAAAGGGTTTTGGGAACCCTCCTATTTCGTCTACTTTTCTATTCAGAAACCAAAGTGCTCTTTTTCTCAATATGCATGCTTGTCATGGAGAAGCACAGTGCCTGATCAGGCTCCTAATGGCTGGTTCTGTATTGTGCCTCCTTTATTAACTGGAGCATCCAGGATATGCCACTTCTTTTTAGTCCAGGTGATAAAATTTAAAACTCGCCTGTCCTGGCTGAAGCTACCAAGCAGCAGAATCTTGCTACAGAAATTAGAAATTCTCTTCCAGTACCAGACATTCCTCTTCACTGCCTCTTAAACAGCTTTTTTTCATGGCTGGTATTGCACTCCTTGCTTTTTAATTTGGGCTATTAAGTTAGGCTTTCTATAATGTCATTATTACTTAAAAAAACACCGGTATCACTCAGACATGGACACACTATGTTAAGATTGGACTATTAATTCTGGTTCCAATGGACGAATGGAGAGGTATTTTGGTATCTATTTTGTGGGGTAATACCTGGCATATGAATCTTGTAGTATAATTTATTATTTCTTATTCATTTGCTGTAATTTATTACACGGTACTTCAGGTCTATTTTAAAGGTTGTACCTCATAAGCTCAACAATTGCGGCCTTTTCGTCTGTGCCGTGTGTTTGGTTGAATTTCAGTCTATCATTTTCCACCCCCTGGATTTTGTGACCTGATATATATAATGGGGTCAGTGAAGTTAATATTATTGTTAGTCCTGGGGCATATCAAACCTTGATTGAGCACAGCAGTTGGTCCTGTAAATTGGCCGTCTCCAAACTCATTCACAGCAACTAGATGAGCCTGTGTCTCACACCACAAATAACCATGTAGAAACCCACATAGTATGGCACATTACCATTGGATGTATTCTCACAGGTAGTGGCCCTTGCAGCCTTGAGGGCACCAATGCAAGGAAAACACTTATTTTTACAGATGTGCTTTGGGTTCATGTCTTGACAAAATTTGAGTGTTCATACCCTTGGTCACTGGTAATCCTTCTGTGATGGCTTATGTACTTAGCTGTTGACTCGTACAAATCCCTTCTTATTTGTAGTGGTGACATGGTGTGGAGGGCAATGGACAGATTGAAGACTTTATGACTAAGCCCTAATCTCATAGGTGGATTTGTGCAAGCTGCTCAGGAAATTTCTACCAGCATCATGCTGCATTCTTTATAAGTACGTGAAGGGATACTCACTAATATATATGCACATGCAGATACAAAAACTACATAGACCAGTGTTTGCAGGACTGGAATGGGATGTTCAGTTTTCCATGTTAGCTATTGAATACAAGGGTAGCTAAAAATTCTTATTTATTATGTCTTTGTTCCCCAGGCTGGAGATATCCATTTGTAGTAGTGCCCACTATACTCAATCACAGTCTTTTTCCATTTCTTCAATTGTCTGTTCACTTTCTTCCCTATTCTAAACATACAAACTTTAGCTAACATCAGGAGTAATTACATTTATACTTAGAATCATCACTTCCCTTCCCTCCCCTTTCTTTTCTTTTTTCTCTTTTCTTTTCTCTTCTCTTTTTTTTTTCTTTTCTTTTTTCTTTTCAAAAAACTAGGCTAACATATTACTCAGGATACTTCATCACATAATGTAAACTTTCAAAAATGTTAGAATTTTTTTTAATATCAGCCCTTTTTCTTTCATGTTACTTCAGATGAGCTTCAGTTATTTTACCTCAATATTCACTATCCTTTTTCATATCTTCATATTCACATGCTTGGTCACTAGTTAAGCTTAACCTTTGACTGCTTAGGTACAGGCATCACTGACATGTTTCCCATTCTATTACAAACTTTTTATCTTCGTGATACCTCCTCCTATATTGCACACCTGCTAAAAACAACATGACTCCAACCAACAGCTTTATTGTTCGTTTGGCTGTTACTTTTTAACTTTGTGGTCTTTAAAGGAGCATCCTGTCAAACATGGCAGAAAGACTAACCAAAACAGTTAGATTGTTATAGTCTAGCTTTAATTTTTACTGCTGATGCCATTGCTTTTTAGATCACTCAAGGTTACATGCATCTATAACTTAAGTTTAAACTGTTTCTCTATATTGATTTTTCTTTATGCCTAGTTAATACTACGCAAAAGGGTTTTTTTTCTGAACTACACTGTTGCTTTTTTACTTGGTGTTGCAACAAAACTCCTGTCTTAGTTTGAAAGGCCAAAGGTATCTGCCAAGGAAAACGGG
>WBMZ01014216.1:52087-108379 GCA_013400975.1 Atrichornis clamosus | reverse complement strand
TCCCACCCTGCACCGGCCCTGCCCCTGCCCCCTTCCCTTCCTTTTTTTCATCTCAAAAAGATTCTTAGGATGAAACTTGCCTACATTCTATTGGCTTTAAAGTTAAACAGAAGACCAGATTTTACTTTTTAGATATGACGTGAAACATTAGTAGCCTGACTTACAAGCTCAATTACCCTTTGCAGTAGAATCCCCCCTAAATGGGCGCTTGCTTAAGATATTCAGGTGGTCAGAACTGGGTATTTGCTCTTCTGTTTCACATTGCAATCCATAAAATATGGACCCCCAGGAACTGATGGTGGACTATATGTGCTTCCACAAACAGAAGACAGCAGTCCCCTGGAGAAAGTGAGGGCTTAAAAACAAGCCATTTGCACCTCATTATTGTTTTCTAGTTTGAAAGAATGAACAACTATCAGCCTGGGTAAACTTAACTGTTTCCACTACAGTCATGATTAGCCACAACCCTAACTCAGAGATGAACCATAATTTAGATATTAGTTCAGCAGTTTACAAACATTCTGTCAAGCAGAGGATTGGCATTCTGATAATAGAACCTCAAGATTAGAAACATGAAGCCCTCTTTAGGTGAAAACCGAACATTCCTTAATAAAAATTTAGAAGAAGCCTTCAGTATCTGAAATTGTTTTCTCATATGCTTTTTTACATCTTATCACATTTTATTAGTTTCTTTAAACACTGCAATGAGATGCAACGCAAGTTTAACAAAGAATCTCAAAGAAAATATTACAATCTTTCTTTGCAGTACTGCAGCCTTACTAGCTGACACATTTATTTGAACTTGTGCATTCAAAATTATTTTGAAGAACTGAAAACAAGGAAGTTTCACTTGCTTATATAAATGTGTTATGTTATACACTGAAGCCACTTTAAACACTGCAGGAGGCATTCATGTCTTGCAATCATTACAATGATACTGAAAGTCTAAGAAGGCTATTAGGGAGAGAAACTGCTGGGTCCATCATAAAATGAAATTATGATATTATTATAGTCTGTTGCCAATGAAAGAAAGAATACACCAAAACAGAAAGAGCTTTCCTGTATAACTGGAAAAGCAAAATAGACTGTTTTGCAATGGCTTTCTATTTTCCCAAACGAATGAATATATTCCTTCCTCCTGGAAAATCGAGTAAGTTTTACATTCTGCATCGATATCTGAATAAAAAATGCAGAAAAACTGCATTTTCTTTTGTGAATAATTTTGACTACATTATGAAATTCAGAATTTCTTATTAATTTTAGTCATAAAGCTGTTTAACTTCTATGCAATAAGGAGCAGACAGAGGGATAATTGAACAAATTACTGAATTTTTTTAGATTTCATCTCTGTTGTCAAAATATTTCAGAGTTAACTACTTTTTTTCATATACCTGGATAAATTTTCTTAGTAGTTTAAAAAGGACACGAGATGTAGTATGATAATTATACAGCATGCACAAATCTACACATCAATATGTCAGATTATGTTGGATCAAAAAATTTGCACACATAGTCAAATATCTTGACTTAAATAAGTGCTAGATACTTCACAGCAGAAATGTGTTTATTACAGTAGATATCCATAGAATAAATCAAACTTTTTTCCCCCAGAGGCTCATGATTTACTTAAACCCTGAGGTTTATTAGTCCTTACTAATTTTTTTTAAGTGTACTTAAAATTAATGTAGTTTTTTTGTCATTAATAGATCAGCAGATGTTTAACCTTCTGAATCCCATCGAGTTCTTTGCCTAGGTGATATTTTGTGTTGGGAAAGGTATACATGGAAAATAGTGTATCCCAGACAATTTAAATTATACTGATAAAATTTCCCAGCCCTTGAGGTTTTACATATATCACATAAAGCAATATTTTGGATATCCTTAGAAGGAAAAAAACCCAAAAAGATAAAATACTTATTCTATGAAGTTTCATTTGTAATAAGGAAGTGCCTTAGGAACTATTTCCACACAGAAATATATTACAATCATATTAGTATAATTGTACTGTCATAGTTACCTTGAAACACCTTCTCGTCAAGGCATCCTTATATTGAAATACAAGTACCTTTTCTAAGTTAAGGAAAAGATACTTGCCACCTCAACAAATAGTTGTGCATTTATCCAGGCAAAGCTCTTAATTTTAAGTTGCATCTTAGTTATAAAGGTTAATAGAACACCACTGATGTTAATGGCAAGGTTGTAAGTGATTTATATATGCTTCTGTTTTTATAATTTTAAATATTTTGTAGGTCTTTATAACAGCACTTCCTACTATATTTTAAAAATCCCCTAAAAAACCCCATATCATATCTGACCCAATCTGCCTGTTCTTGTTCTAGGACACAGAAGTCAGCAAAAGATTTTTTCTAAGTATTCTTATGGATTTTTTCCTACATTATATATTTAAACTTGAGTATTTTGTATGGTTAAATAGATCAGTATGCAAAAATAACATATTTTATACCGGAAGTTATGGTTCTTGTCAGGAAGATGGGGTACTGTCAGAATTCAAATCCTAAATGACACATGGAACAGAGTTAGAAAATTCGACATGGCAGGAGTTATATGTATGCTTCAAAATAATGAAATACACTTATTGGGAAAATGTCATGTACTTACAACTTGCTCTTCATACTGCATCTAATCTTATTTGTAAAAGTATGTGAAAAAATCCACTAACAACACGGATCGTCTTCTCTGTTGTTAAGCTGTGGTATTAATCTCTGCAGCTCAGGGTTGATATGGAAACTCAGAATGGCTTTAGTTACAAGTATACAAAAATAATTGGCTAAATGACTGAGTATGGCACTCTTTATTCTTTCGGTATTGCAGTGGAAGAACAGCAGTGATAGGGGTGAAATATATAATGGGGTCAGTCAATGTTGTTACAAATAAGTCCTGTATTTAAAATACTTCAATTTTGCCTTCATTGTTCTTTCACTGTTTTTAAAGACAAAAATATTGTGATTTTCTTTTTCATCTTATGTTTCTATCCATAGCAGATGATTACACTGTCACTGTCCATGAGACGAGAGTAAATTGATTTCCCATGTCATTTGTTATCAAAGGGATTATTTTCACATAGAAAAGAAGGCGTAAAAAGCACCCCAAAAGCTTCATTCACTGTTGGATCCTTGAAAAAAAAAATAGGAAAAATGAAAATGTAGAATTAAAACACAGATCTTTTGCATATGGAGGAGAATCTTTGTTTAACATGAAAAGAGACCTCTTCATTATACTCTCAGATAGCTTTTATAATCTTAAATACAAAGGGGTTAAAAAAAATAAAGCACTGCATCGCTGAGTCAACAGTCTCTAATATTTGTCACTTAGCAAATAAAGTTCAGAAAAAGTTCAGAACTTATTCTGAGTAAGATGGCCTTTTATATGTTCTGAGGTATGTTAACTGTTAGCAAAAAGTCCTAAATAGCTCTGGGTTAATAGCTGTAGGACAATGTAATTGAGCAGAGCAAAAACATTAGCTTATATTTGAAATAATAAGCTTTAAAATTTTATTCATATTTTACTCATTCAATTCTAATTATTTGTCCTCAAATGAAAGAAATCCTAGAAAAAAATTGTCATGTTTTCCTTCTTAGAAAGACAAGACAAAAAAAGCACAGATAAAACTGTGTCTTCTTTAATCCAACTCATTTTTAATTAAAGTAAGTAAAAATCAGCAGAGACAAAGACAGGCAAGTACAACAAGTAAAAACACAGACAAAGTCAAAGACAGGACTAAAACTCTGAGTCTACTGCACAGAATAGGATGGGAGTTTCATGTATATGCATATGTTAAAGGCAGCAAATAGTTGTCAGAAACAATCTACAGTGTAAGACAAAAAAAAGATTGTGAAGTCCACTTCATAGAAGGAATAGAATGCCCTAATGACCACAATTAGACCAATAAGCAGACCCTAGTAATAAATTAGTAAACTCAAATGGAAGAATGTGTTTTTGAATTAGTCCTCCAATGTACATGGCTCATCTCAAAATACTGCAACGGAGCAGCTTACCCCAAATACCTGAAATCATAGAATCCTAGAATATCCTGAGCTGAAAAGGACACTCAAGGATCACTTAGTCCACCTCCTGGCCCTGCACAGGACACCCCAAGAGTCACACCATGTTCCTAAGAGTGTTGTTCAAACACCTCTTGAGCTCTGTCAGGCTTGTGCTGTGAACCCTTCCCTGGGGAGCCTGTTCCAGTGCCCAAACACCCTCTGGGGGAAGAACCTCTCCCTGGCACTGGACCTAAACCTCCCCTGGCCCAATTTCAAGCCATTCCCTCGGGTCCTATTAGTCACCAGGGAGAAGAGGTTGGTGCCTGCCCCTTGTGAGTTGCTGCGATTTCATACCTTTTGTGATTATCTAGCCCCCTAATTCTGCCTCTTTACCTCTGAGGGACTCAACAGCTACTCCCAATTTAGTATCATCAACAAACACGACACTTTATAGTCCTGCGATCAAATAATTTATGAAGATTTTGAAGGGCACATAATGAAATTCAAGATGCATAAGTGAAAAAAGTTTAAGAAGACCCATGGACTAATGTTGAACTGTGAAAAAGAGAGCTCCTTAAAAAAAGAAGCTTGTTAAAATAAATTAAAAGGTACAGCAAAAAAGAGCTAATTACTTGCAAGTGCTAAATTGGTAATGTTAGAGTTTACAGGCCGTAGGGATTATATACGTATATATCAAAAAAATTCTACCTCAAAGGAATAATGATTTAGCAATACAGTAAAAACTGTTATTAGAAAATCTTCAAAGCATGGCAGTAATTTTCAAACAGGAAAAAGGACATATAATTTGGCAAGTTAAATGTTAAACTTTGACTAGACAAAATGAATATTAAAAAAGTTGGTGAACAACTTGAAAAACCTTGAAAACCAGTAATGAACTTTTTTTTAACACAGTGGAGGCAAGAGGCCTGCCAAGGAATATGGAAACTGTATATGGTCAAAGAAATTTCTTGCTGTAAAGTTAAAAGACTACTTGGTTTCACTGATTGGTTTGAAAGAGATTTAGGAATTCCTATGATGCAGCATTTTATTAGAAGGAGTGAGTTGTAAAGTGTCAGTAGGAGTTCGAACAAGACATTAGAAGGAAAAGAAACAAACTGCTATCATATGCTATTTGGCTAAAACTTGTAAAAGAATCAGATATGATTCCATTAAAATCTAGGAAATCAGGATATGGTCTAACAGAGCCATCAGCAGAAAAAAACCAACAGAAACCAAAAACCTATTGTTTAAAAAAAAGTCCATAAACCCAGACAAGTTCTTGCAGAATTTAGCAAAAAAAACCCAATTCATCAAGTCTGTATGTTGTACCAGAGAAATTTGTGAAAAAGTATGATAAAAAATACCATTAGTAGACATTAAGATAAATGTAATAGGGAAGAATCACTATAGCTTTTTCCTGAAGAAGTCATTCCCATTCTTCAGAGGTGTCAGTGAAAAAGCAGAGGTGCTACACAGGACTTTTTTCTCACAACCAGCAGGTGCAGGTGGGAAATGCGAAGCTCCAGGTTCTGTCTTGAGTGCAGAGACTAGGAAATAATTCAAGATCCTGAGGGCAGAGAGGAGGGTGTACAGGAAGATCACTATCCTGGACTCACTATCAGGAGAGCAGTCCTGAAAGGCCAGGTTGGATGGGGCTTTCAGCCATCTGGTCTAGTGGAAAGTGTCCCTGCCCACGGCAGGGGGATTGGAATGTGATGATTTTTAAGGTCGCTTCCAACCCAAACCTTTCTATGATTCTGTGAACACATAGAAAAAGAGATCTGGCTAATAAAATGCACTTGCAGTATTCTCAGAATATTCTCAAATTATCTCATGACAAAAGCTCCACTGGTTGAAAGAGAAGGGTAATGTTCTTATTTAAATAGCTAGCTAAAAATTAGGAAATGTCATATATGTTGGTACATAACCAGGACTGTCAATTGATGAGCTCTGGCTCTGAAAGAATATGTGCTCGGACCACTGTAGATAGACATACCCAGAAAAAACCTTGAAAGTTGACGTAAGTGTAGCTCTGCAGGTGTGGGATCCTTCTTAAAGATATTAATGTAGGCAGGGATAGAGTTATCCCAAACTTTGCTCTGCTCTTGAAATCAGTGTCTCCAAGGGAACACCCACTCAGGGAGCCAGATACCACAGTGAGAGGGATGCATTAGTGGCAGGCTGCTCAAGGCTTTTTCTGTCACGGAATCCTCTTTATGTCCCATAATGAGATGATTTTGTTGGTTATAATGAGACTGGTACAAGATTGTGACAAAACAACTAATCCTGTGCATCAAGTAAAGATTGTCAAAGAAATGCAGGGGATTTCATAGCAATTTAAAAAAGATGTGTGCTTAAGTATTTCACACTAAATTAGTGAGCTAAACTGACAACAAAATGAAATTTAAGTGGATGCTGTACAACTGAAATTTAGGCTAGGCCATCAGGGATAAAACAAAGGCAACATCATCAGTAACTATAAGACTGGATTTACAGCTCATATGAAAATCTAGCATGGAAGTTTCTGTTAAAACTCTGTCGGTATTGAATAAATAAAAACGAGTTTCTGCTGGCAAATTCTGAAATGTGTGGAAGTTTTTTTGCTTAATATCACAGAAATGGCATATTCTTTGAAATGACCTGACAGGGGTTATAACTATGGTATTACTCAGCCTCCACTTACAAGGTTAATTTTATGGGATGTTGAGCTATAGTTACACAGGACATTTGGTGGACAAGCAGAACATATTTTGACAAAGAGAGGAGAGGAGATTCATGCTTTCTGCTGTTAGAAGAAGGCATAACCTATCAAACTTCTTCAGGGTTTGCCAAGGTTCAGCAAAAGGAAATGTGCAAAACAGAGTTGCACTAAGGCTTTCACAGGGGGAAGGAAAAGATCTGGAACTTTTTCTGGGGATATTGATGGAGCAGGTGAGAGAACCAGTGAAGGAACCAGAGGCCAAAGTCTGCAGTTCTGGCTGTCTTTCAAAAGTGAGTGCACAAATTTCTTGCCCCAAAGAAAAAGGCCAACCCTTTCCTTAATAATGTGTACTTCTCTGATGACTTGAGAAAATCTCAACTGATTTGTGCAAGTAGAGAAACTGCAACTGTCTGAGTATCCTGCTACTGCCTAGTATGAGAAAGATGGGGCAGTTTCTTTATGGCCATGTAAAATATCTTTCAAAATATTCTGTGATGGCAACATTGGAAAAATTCTTGTTTAAACCATTAAAATCGGACATCAGACTCATTGATGCCAATATGCAAAACAGACAAAAATTGCTTAGAGCTTCAGCAGTCTTTGCATCAACCAAGGGGAATTTGTGACATTAATAATCTGGTAAGGAACATACAATATTCCATGAAGGGTTCAGCAAAATATAAACGAAAAAACACGAGCAGTTTCTTTGAAACAAAATGTAAAATATATTTTATTCACCGAAATATTATCATCTGGAAACAGTTGTGCAGAAAAATTGTGACAAATTATAATAGTCTTCCTCATTAGTAGTGTTTGATCAATTGCAAAAAACCAATTGTGTGTGAACTGGAGAAGATGTGGTGGTACACACTGGTGTACATATGATTTTGAATCATAGAGGTATTTACAAGTTAGTTATTAATGGTCTATCTTTAGGCATTGTGGCTGTGTGTACACTATTTTACAACACCTGGGAATGCTTTGGGCTCTGGAACTTGCATATTTATTCTGTTGGATGGGCTAAAAGATAAAATTGAAGATGTTAAAATCAAAGATTAAACACTTTAAAAGGTGTGAATTAAAAAAAAAATCCCAAACATAAATTTGTGTGCTTTAGGTTTGTGTATCAGAGAAGTAAAGTACATATAGCTGTTGCATCAAAACACACATTGTAAGGAAAGTACTAAGACCTGGAGGAACATGAAAAATATCTATTCATCATAGGAAGATGCAATTTCAGCAAAAATTTTTTGTCCTGCTAGTATGGAAAATATGGATATTTAGAGATGAGTGGGCTAGATGATTCTCCATGACTACAACTTAAAATTTGGCTTTACTTATATTTGTGAACAATATCTCGGCAGATAAACATTTATAATTTAAAGGACTAAAGGAAATACTAGTTCTAGTATTTCCACACAGATGCTGTGTCAGGGAGACATTCTGAATTTTAAGTCTTTCATTCTTTATTTGTAGTAAGAAAATTCTGAAATATTTTTATAAGAAAATATTTTCTATTCAGTTATGCATCAGGGTTTTTTTGGTACACGCATATATATCTCCTGAACTTATGGTTGATTTTTAAAGTTTTGGTAAATGTGTATACTGGTAAAGGAGACCTTTCCCATAACTCAATACTGTGATAATGTGAATGAAATTGATCAGAGAAGAATTTGTCAAACAAATTAAGAATTTGAAAATTGATAGATGTACAAAAAAGAGACAAAATTAGTAAATTCTATTATATTACAACACATTGGTGGGGCCTTTGATAGTTCCTTCATTAACATTACTCCTTATTAATACGTGAAATAAGTACCAGATTTTCTGTGCCTTTATTTGAAAGGCATTTGGTTTCTTCACAAAATCTATGTTGTGATCTCAAACACTAAAGCTAGTGAAATTTACTTGTATATGCCATGTCATAGAAGACTGATGTACTTATTTTGCATGTTTCCTTGTGAAAACAAGAAAAAACCTAAAAAGGTGAATTAGCTAAAATTAGCATCACTTTACAGGTTGTACATTTTATAAACTGTATAGATTTAGGTTTTACTAGAAAACTAGGTGAGAAATACAGATTTAAAAAAAAAGGTTTAACTAAAATGCAAAATACAATTTTAAAATACAATGAAAAAGTAGTTATTACCTTTATGAACTTCAAGCAAATTTAGAACAAATAATGCTTTAAAAAGAAGAAAGGCATTGGAAGTATATTTAGTTAAACATAAAATCCTATAGCAAGTGTAAAGACTGCATTAAGAATGATATTATTGCTATACTTAAGGAGGCACATATCTAATTAACTGTTACATGGAATACTTTTGGAGTTTCTCCTGGCAGAGATTGTATATAAATGAACACTGCAGATTAAAACTGCACTTAAAGAACAATCTGAATTTGAATTTTAAGGAAGTGCACAGCAGTATTCTAGTCAGATGTCTGTAAATTTATTTATCTGGTGTAACAATTACTGAGTAGCAGGAGAATGAACTTAGACTATAATTAATATGTTTATCTAACTATTAAGGATACAGGTGAATGCTGTTCACATGTAAGGTCAGTAGTTAAAAGACAAGGCCATTCGACTTTAATGAGAAATTCACAGGACAGTTCTTGCCTTACCCAGGGCATGCATCTTTTTCTTGGTTCTTATGATATATTAACTAACTACTGCATTTTATAGGTAGAGGGAGGAAAACATTCCACATTATTCAATGAGTCCATTAAATAGGCTGATTTTAAAAGGTAATTTGTTGATTATCCCTTTCTCTCTCTTTCTTTAATTTGTAAAAAAATTATTAAATATATTCTCTGCATTCATCCTGTGTTCCAAGATTATTATCTTGAATAATGCTTCAAATTTCCAGTTGGTTCAACCGGCCTCTTTAAGCAAACAGCCTCCATTACTCCTCTCTTGTTCCACATAGCAGAAGAGCACAGTGGAAAACAGAACCTCTCCTTGCCCGAACATGTGAAATGCTGTGTATGTTGCATAAACTGCATGGGCCGAGTGTGTGGGTTTATAAAAGGAGGAACGTCAAGGGAAAATCTGCATTCCCTGTAAACTGCTTTGGACAAAAATTATACCAACCAGTTAATGAGAATTTGGTTATTTTAAAAAAGGAAAAATTTTCTTTTCGTTTTTAATTTGCTGGTTCATATCCAGGACTGTAGCAGGGTAATGTTACTGCAGGATGAGAGGTTAGCTTTCCACCAAATCTCAAGATAATTGTTCAAGGTTTTCAGGATGTCTTATAATGTAGAAAGCACCATCTGAGTCTAGTGGTCCTGTGCATGCCCTGGGCAAAGTGCCCTGGGGCTCTGGACAGGTAGGGTGGCTGTGCATTTCCTTCAGGCTGTAGTTTGCTGGTGATGTTTTTAGTACTTTTAGGAGTGCATTTTATATGAATATATGGAGATGCAGGGTGAATTCCTGACAAACCAAAACCACTAACATAATCCCCAGGAATGCTGTGAAGGGAGAAACCATTCAGTCATAGTCTCTGGTAAAGGAAATGTTCAAATTTTCCATGCCAATAAATGCTATTAGATCAAGTTTCAAAATGTCTGAAACAGGTGTGAATGCAAATTAAATTTCAAACAACCTCTAAGCATTCCAATTCTTATTGTAGAGGAATGTAAAATGGATTGCAAAAAGCTCAAGGAAAAAAAAAATCAGTCCTTCTTCAAATAACACAGTGTAAATACAGGTCTTTTTAAAAAGCTCCTCCAACAGAGAAGTCTGGATATTGTGAAAGGAAATTAAATGAAACAAAAATCTACACGAACTCTTTCTTCTGCAAAATCCTAAAAGATCTCTTGGATACTGTCTCCTTTGTGATCTCATTCTCTTCAATTGGTTCTGTGTCACGTAGAATAACTAAATCTGTAAGTATAAATAGCCTTATTGTCAACTTGCAATTTAATTTTTCATCCCAAGTCTAACGCATGAACCAACAGTCTGTGAATATGTGCAAGGTCTGCCAATCCAACCTAGTGAGTCTAACTGTAGCTGCAATTTGGATACAGAATATATAATCAGAGGAAAGCATAATTCAGTAGATTATATATCTAAATGTCATATCATTTCATATTTGTAACCGAGAGACTACCTAGCCAAAAACTTTTCTGCCTGAAAATATTCTTTTAGTTTTTTGACAGTAGTCCAGAGTTCTGTTTTTCTATTTGCAAAGAAACCCTTAGAGATAATTTCAGTTTGTCAACCCCAGTAATTCTTTATTTTTTAAAAAAATCTTCCTTTAAACCTTCAAACCCAGGCACGAATCAACACCACAAATCCTAGATAATGATCCAAGGAACATCCTGAAACCTCTGCTGAGCTGTGGGTAAGGATAAACAGAGACTGTACATTTAGATAGATTTCAGTTGACTGTGAAACCACAACCTTAGATAATGAGTTTACCATTTATTAATCTTCTGCCAGAGAATTTTATGCTGAAATATGTTCTTGAGCTTTAAAAAAAAAACAACATTCTTGCCCTTATTTTCAGGGGTGGAAGGAAAGAAATAGAAATAATTCAAAATACAAACTGTTACATCATGTCTGTACAAATCAACATGTATGCTAGGAACAAAGGATTTAACTGATGCATCTTGGTGAGGAGTCCAAACAGGAGTCTAATAATCACAATCTAAATACCAATATTGTTAATAATCTCACTGCAGACTTTATTTGTTTGAGTACCCAAATTTTCTTACACAACAATCCTAATTATTACAATAAAATGGGACACTTCATTCCCAAACTATACTTGGATTTAAGCTCCTTATTTACGGTTATAGAAGGGAAAGGATACTTTCTTGTATCAACTGGTTTAATAATGGCTGTATCTTTCACAACATAATCTTGTTGTTCTTACTGATTTTGATTTTTTCTGTTATGGTGCTTAGTTTTACAAAGCTCTTCCTATACTCTGCTTTCCTTCTGAGTGCTGTGTGAATCCCAGGGACTTGTGAAGGAGCTGTTGCTCCTGCAGCATTTCTGGTCTGCTGCAGCAGCCAGGAGATTTAGATGGCAGACTGAATTTCTGCTTGAATATGCTTTTTAGATCCTTCCCTGGTCAAGTCAGAAGTGATGGAGAAAACTGCCAGTCCAGAATGAAAATCCTGGGAGGGAAGCTATTCAAAGTCAACAAGTATGTCGCATTGGTTTTTTCAGGAAATCCAGGTGGGAAAACTCGTTTCCCCCACCTCCCCTCTCTCTTTGTTGTGGTTGTCTTTTTGCTTTGTTTTGTTTCCAGAGTTGACAGGAGCTAATAGTTTGTCCAGTACTATGTACATGGCACAAAGACCATCAAATGCAAGCAGATATTCACCTCAGTATTGTGAGAATCACAAAAACTTTTAGTTGGCTTTAACTTCTCCATAGGTATCTGTGTAAACTCGTAGTTCATGAAGATCTCTTTAGATCCTAAACAGGATAGTTAAGGATTTTTGCATTGGGAGGAGTCACCCACACATGCTGGATAAATTCTCAATGTTTATCAAAAGGTTTTGTGACTAGGAGTGGGTAAATCTTCCTTTTTTGTTGAAGAAAGACTGTTTTATTGACTTATATTTTCAGGTCCTGACATCCTTGCATTCTTTTGTTCTTTATTTACATGTCACAGTACCGGGCATGGACCTCTGTGATGGACATGCTAGAAACAAGTTATTTTGAGCTCTCTGCCTGTCTGCTCCTTTTTGGAAAGAGGATCCAGTTAGGGTCAGTTTCCAGGCTGAGCAGTTCATCAGTCAATAATTGCTCCCATTATGACAGAAGCCATCTTTATATTGGTGTTTGATTAATAACAACATGCCTCTCAGTTACATTATTCCATTAAGTGGCACTAATTACACCGCAAATGCTCTTCAAAACCAAGCAAAATGTATCTACAATGTCATTTAACGAAACCAGATTTGACTAAAATGTAACTTCAAAGCTGCCTGTATAACAAGTAGGCCTGGAATTAGTGCCAATATGAAATAACTTCTGTGTCTCTTTCCATTGTCTTTGAGACACCTCTGTCTTGCCATATTTTAAGAAAATCAGTGAAATAGTATAAGAGAATTCTTTAGACGGGAGAGGCAAAGTAATAATAAAAGTTCTGTAGTGCCAAAACTTCCTACTTTCAGAAGCTAATTTGGAGTGTTAAGAATTTACCCTGAATAATTTTTGGGTTTTTTTTAAGAATAGTTATTACTTGATGACAGAATTAGGTGGCCTTATAGGAAATACCTGCTTTTAAGGATTTTCGCAGGACCTTAGATTATAAAAAATAATTGATCTGGAACAATTCCATCTAAGCATCCTGTCACAGCATATGATAATCTTTCTCGGGATTTTAGAGTTCCAGAGATAACATTTATTTGCCAAAATACAGCAAAACAGTTGAAAACCTGTTTTTCAATTAACTTGGTCCTAGTCATGAGTATTCACAGATCTTCTCTGATTAGTTATACTTAAAAGCTTTCAAGGCTTAAATCTTTGGTTAGTGATTTCCATTTTTTAAAAAACGATAGATTTTGCTTCATTTATGTTTCCTGTATTGAGTTACTCGGCTTACGGAAAATATCTGGATATTTTGGAGGGTACTTGTCTGTTCATGTTTAAGCTTTTGTTGTGATACATCATACCTGTTTTAGTCTGTCAGTTATATCTTTGAACAGACACAATATGACACTGATGTAACCGACACAGTCTATCCTGCTGCTTCTTACAATGAATAATTTACTACAAAAACTGGCCTTTAAGAAGCAAAATAGCTCTTTTGGTACTGTTTATTTCACTGATATTCATTGGATAAAATTACTCAGTCTTTATGGATAGTTACCTCTCTGGAGGAATGCAAATGGAATTAAGACTGTTCCATTGCCATGGGTAGCAGAATGTATGAGAGAACATCCATGTAAAGCAGATGTGGTACTAAATATAATTTTTGTTTTAATATGAATAAATAATGTGCCTCTTTATTTTCAAAGATGCTATCGTGTAGCATATTTTCCTCATTTTTATTTAAATGCCTAAGAATTGTTTTGGATTGTACTCTTTGTGCATTTCCTTGGGATATTGGTGTCAATCGTACTACATCAGAGAACCTTCCTTGCATTTAAAATTCCTAAATCATTTAAAAATTAAGACACATAGCATATTATGCACTGTGTATTAATACTTTATGTAAAACACTGCTAAGATGAATCAGTGAATCTAGGATGACTAATTCTTTGCTAATTATGCTCTGTTCTTCCTGACTGAACAGAATAGAATTACTTTGGGCGTATATGCATGCCAAATTAGAGACATCAGATCAAATTCTCCTTCTGTTAAATATAAATACTTATATACTGTGTTGAATTCTACAATCTGTTGAGGCATTTTAGTTTGAGTGTTTATCTCAAACTCCATTGTACTGGATACACCTTCAGCTGGAAGCATAATCGAGAAAAACTAATCTTTACTTTTTAAAAAAATGAAGTTAAGGACCATATCCTGCAAACATTAAGAAACGCAAAGGATGGTTTAATGCTATTACATTCATTCAGGAATACCTCTTCCACTGTCTGGAGTGGAGACAAATTCCAACCAAGCTTTTGCACAAATAGGGCCTGATCTTGCAAGCTGGTGTGTCACTCAGACTGGGTTTTTCATACAGTGGTGAGGTGGCTCAGCTTCTTAGAATTGATCTTAAACTGGATCTCCAGTTTTTCAACATTTTGTGTAACAGTAGCAGCAAAA
Organism: Atrichornis clamosus; assembly: GCA_013400975.1. Lineage (NCBI taxonomy): Eukaryota > Metazoa > Chordata > Aves > Passeriformes > Menuridae > Atrichornis > Atrichornis clamosus. The sequence continues at coordinate 93,936 of WBMZ01014216.1, read as the reverse complement.
TCACATGAATAATTAGTGACATCTGACAGTGTCACTTGTTCTAAACCTGTAATGGTTGTGCAATTCCTACATTAATGCTATTTTGATTGCTTTCTATTCTGAAGAAGAATTTATATAGTCTGACTACTTTACTTCCCTTTTTTTTGTGCCCATTTTTTTCTTCTGTTACAGTGAAAGTGAATTTGTCATTTGTTGCTTTCCAGAGGGTACTGTTTCTTTGATTTGTTAAACATTACTGTTTAAAGATCCCTCTAATCTTGTGAATTTTGAATTGCTATAAAGAGCTCAGGGATACCAATTCTATTGCCTTTAGATATATGCTCTCTCCTAATATGTTGTAATTTTAAAGTTCCCAAAATATATGCTGAAATGTTGTTTATGGACCCGTGTAAATACAAACTTAAGAAAATATTTACTGGCAGCGTGTCATTAAGACGAGCTTTTGGCAGTGTTTTACTCTGTTTGACTAAACTCACAAAGTGCAGAAATCACATGTAATTAAAGTATTGTACCCATTTTTTAAGATGAGGAAATACTTACCTGAGAGTGACACCCTTTTGTTGGTATTTCTAGCTGTTGGAGAAGAAGGTTGGCAGCCTGGAGTTTTGAACGACTGATTTCATCATATGACAATTACTTAAGTGTCTTAAAACCTTCTTTCTTCACGTTGCATTTTACTTTTATGTTCATAATGGGTAGGGGAAAAGAGTAGCTTCACAGTTCCTTTATGATATCCCGAATTTTCTGCAACCACTAGACAAGCAAGATTTAAAAGTTTTTTAGCATCTTCATTTTCTCTCCACAAAGTAGATCTTGTTCATATTGCCTTTAGTTTGGCAGTTGCACAATTGTTTTAAAACCGTATAATTTGATATAAATGCCTGAATTCAAGCATTGTTCCTACCTTCTCTGTGCTTTTATTTGGCTGGTAAAATAACAGTGTTACAGGACAGCCCTTCTTTCTCTGGCCTATTGTACTGAAGAATGAATGAGTGAGAGTCTTGATTACCTTACAGATAAATCTGGTTAACTGTTATATTAATTAAAACATGTGGTTTTGAGGCTATTCTGAACTATTTATATGTGATTTAACTCATATCAGCAGCTAATTTGTATTTAATGCAAACTAATGGGTTTTATGTAAATGGAGCATGTGGCAGTCTATTTAAAAAACAAATTATCTGTAGTTCCATTTCAGTTATTTTAATTAAATTTAGAGCGTGTGTGCAGCGGGGACGGATAAAGGATGTGTTATATATGAAGTGTTGATGATTAAAACCAATTTAAATATATAGAATAAGAAACAAGTGATTCTCATAGCAGAAACACCTATTCATTTTCTGACATTTGCATCTGCTAAAAGGGTAGACACAAGATCAGGCAAGGGCATGTGCCTGGTCGTTTTTGAACTGAAGAGTCTTTGAGTTATTAATAACAACACTGAAGATTAGCTTCACATTTATAAAATGCTTTGAGAATTATTGATAAAGTACACTCTGAACAACTGTCAATATTGGAGTAAAGAAATTGGCAATTATATACTGATTTTGTTCTTAAAACACTGTGTGAATCCCAGGTACTGCCTTACAATCTGTGAAGTCAGCTATGCAATGTGATGTCTGTGTTTGCTGTTTTAACACCGGACGAGACAATTTCAAGATTTTTAGTACAAGTATAAATATTATTTAACATTTTTGAAACCTGAAGTATCATATCACTATCTCATGCCCTATTTTCTTGAATTTCCTGAACCTGGCTGAATAAACAGATTTTTTGGTTTTTTACTATTCCAAGGAAATTTTGCTCACAGCATCAGCTCAGTTTCTTCATGATTTTATGTCTCACCCATCATTGAGCAGTTTGACAGATTTTGAAGGAGAAATGCTGTAATAGATGAAAATATTTTCTAAATATTTCTCATCTTCGTAGTTGCCAGGCTTTGGCAGGACATTACCATCATTATAACTCTCCACAGAGGACAGTTATTAACTGATGCCTGTGGAGAAAAGCTGTAAAGGTTAGAATATATTTTCAGAAGCTTAGACTGAATCTTTGTCAACAATTCTGATATACCCCCAACATCTCGTATACAACATGTCAGTCAGCTGCTAAACTTAATTAATGTTTTAGTGTCATCAGTGATGAAAAGGTCAGCTAAAAACAACTGTTTGCTAATGTTAATCCTGCTTCCACTGATTGTCTGACAGTTTCTTTAATTTCAAAAGCAGCAATGGGAGCTTTTGTTTTTTCTCTTGGTCCCATTGCAAATACTGTTTTGTTAATTCCTCAACATCACAGGGTTTTTTCAGTTGAAATGGAAATCCATGCTTGGAAGTATAAGTACTCTGATTTTGCTAGGAACTAGAAAATCAAGTAAAACCTCTTAAGGTATGTTTTATTCCCCAAAGAATATTTGCCTGAATAGGTTATTCTAATAAAAAGGTACTTAATCCACAGATAAAAAGTAGACCAGCATATTTTTTGCCTGTGTTTACAGCTGTAGATATATATCTACATTTGCACACGCAGACCTGAACAACATGCAATGTTGGTCATGTTCAACAGATAGCAGAAACTCTTTCTTAATTCTGTTCCCTTAGTGAAACAAGATATTAACATATGATTTGAAAATAATGAAGCTTTATACTTTCAGAATTCAGCAATTGCCTCTGTGATTTACTGAATAAGGACCAAGTTATTTTAAACACTGGCTACAGGAAAGGACTACAGATATTATGAAATAAGAATAACTTGCATATTAAAAGAATTATTTATAAAAGGCAATATTCTTTTTCTGTCTCTCATATGTTGGCAGAAGATTTGCTGTGCCCATAAAGAGTGAGCTTATTTAAACACAATGCCAGAGTAATTGCACAGGTGACCTGGCTGATAAATAGGACAAAACAATTTAATTGCCGTAATTACTTAGGACAAAACATTGGGAAAAAAATCTAAGAAGTAAGCAAAAAATATTAAAGAAAAAATAAGGTATTTACCAATGAAAGTTGCTTAAAGCACTGACCTTTGAGAGTTCCTTTTTTATCCTCTCTGCACCTTCCACTATAAAATACAGTTTGCCAGGCTGCTTTTTGTGCACTGCTCTCAGGTTTTATTTTTATATAAAAAATTGTCATAAAGCAATGTATGTTACCAAATCTCCAAATGCAGGAAATAATGTTAGAAACTGAGAAAACTCTCTTATCTAATAATATATCTGTGACTCGTGGGGCTTCTGCTGGTCAGAGATATTTACCTTGATTGATTCTTTCTTATCTCACTGACCATTTCTCACTAACTCTTGCTGGTCTTGTGAGTCTTTCTATTTTTTTGATAGGTTGGAAGATTGGATTGGCTGTTTTGCAAAAAGTCTGATATGTTGGTCTCAAATTGATGCCATATTCAAATGTTTATTTTGGATGATGGGATTTGCTGAAATCATGCATTATTTCATGGATTTGCCAGTCATACTGACTTGGACTCTGCAGTTATATTTTGGGATTATTTTGTGCTGTCTCTGCTTTCTTGGTTCCAGACTGATATTTAGTCATGGATGAGCAATAATTTACTTTTTTTGGATTATGTGTGCTATGATATTATCAGAGTTTATGAGCATGTAGGACAAATCCTTACCTGCTCTTACACCACTGAGGTCACTGGTTTTACACCTCGTGTACTCCTGTGTAGCACTGCAGAAATACCCCTGAATACCTGCAATACCCCTTAACCCTTAGGCACTTTTTATCTCTATTAAACTATTGTCCTCAGAAAGACATCTAAGAATGAAATTTTTACTTGTACAATTTGTGTATGTTGGCCCTAGAGAAACCATATGGTCAATCCATCTGTAATTTTTATTCATGTATTTAAAGCATCTAATATGTGCTGCAAATATTTCAAACATATGCTTATAGTTTTTCTTTTTTTTTATTATTTTGTTTGTCTCAAGATGTTCACATATGCTTTTATATCTTTAGTGGCCAACATAATGAGTAAGAGGTGGCAGCCTTGCACAAATATTTGGAGGCTTCATACTTAATATATTTCAAATGTCCTCATTTGTGATATAAGGGAAAAGTGCTTTTATCCAGTGAAAGACATTAAAGAAACTCTGTAGGTTTTGCTTCCTTATCTCACATTAGACAATGAAAAATAACTTTTGGTATAGGTAACTGTCATTCTGTCACACTGAAGTCATATCAGTTAAAGGAGATCTTAAACTGACCTGAATTGTAACCCAGAGGATGATGTGTGTTTAAAAATGCTATTTTTGGTAACTAATGTGTATCAGAATCATAGAATCACAGAGTCATTTAGGTTGGAAAAATCCGTAAGATAATTGAGTACAAATGTTAACCCAACACTGCTAAACCACATCCATAAATATCACATCTACATGTCTTTTAAATACCTCCACGGCTGGTGACTCAACAGCTTTCCTGGGCAGCCTATTTAGTGTTTGATGACCCTTCCAATGAAGAATTTTTCCTAATATCCAATCTAAACCTCCCCTGGCACAACTTGACACTATTTCCTCTCATCCTGTCATTTGTTGCCAGGGAGAAGAGATCAACCCTCACCCGGCTACAAACTCCTTTCAAGCAGACAGTGATAAAGTCCACCCTGAGCCTCCTTTCCTCCAGGCTAAAGACTCCCAGTTCCCTCAGCTGCTCCTCATCAGACTCGTGCTCCAGACCCTTTCCCAGCTCCATTCCCTTTGTGGGACATGCTCCAGCCCCACAATGTCCTTCTTGCAGTGAGAGGCTCAAAACTGAACACTGGGTTTGAGTTGCAGCCTCACCAGTGCCCAGTACAGGGGGATGGTCACTGCCCTGGTCCAGCTGGCCACACTATTTCTGATCCAGGCCAGGTACCCTTGGCCTTCTTGGCCACCTGGCAACAGCTGGCTCATGTTCAGCTGCTGCCGACCAGTGGCAGTTTTCCAGTCCCAAGTCTGTAGCACTGCAGGAGTATTTGTGACCCAAGGCCAGGACCTGACACTTGTCTTACTGAAACTCATCTAATTGTCCTTGGCCCATTGATCCAACCTGTCCACATCCCTCTGCAGGGCCTTTGTACCCTCAGGCAGATCAACACTCCCATCCAACATGACATCGTCTGCAAGCTGTCTGAGGATGCACTCAAACCCCTCATTCTGATAGTCAATAAAGACATGAAACAGGACTGGCCCCAAAACTGACCCTGGGGAACCCCACTGGTGAGTGGCTGCCAGTGGATGTAGCTCCATTCACCACCACTCTCTGAACCTGGCCATCCAGCCTGTTTTTTACCCACCAAATACACCTGTCCAAGCTGTGAGCAGACATTCATGTAGCAAATGAATGAATTAAAGAATCATATAAAGAAGGAGAGATGTTACCTTTCATTTTGAGTGCCCATAAACTAATCATTAAAACATACTGGAAAACTTTATGTAAATAAGGAAAACAAATAGAATAATTCTGATATTTTTTATTAGAGTAAAACCTAAATTAATTCTTTCCCAAGGTATGGCTCCTATGGAGGTAAGTACTTAAAGTACTGATGTTTAACTAGTCAGAAATGGAAATTGAACTAGCTGCTTTTATAGTTCCGCTCCAGATATGGTTGAAAATTTAGTTGGCTGCTGAAAGAAGTGAAATGCCCTTCAGCAGATCTGTGGACCCTTTGTAAACCTCTGTGTTTTTCCATGCCACCACAGGATACACTCTTCTGGTATATCACATTCCTGTGATGCCAAAGAGACAGATGAGGTCTGGGACTTTTTGAGTACTGGATCACAGGCATGGTTAAGAATTCTGTCCTGACAAAATCAGAGCCAACAATGAGATGAGAAAGTACCCCAATGTTACATCTTATCTGACGGGATAAAGGGTGGATCCGTGATGAGACTCCCTGACCACCTTCTTGTCTTCCATGTGTTTAGGGATGGCTTTCAGTATAAGCTGTTCCTCAGCTTTCCAGGGATTGCGGTGAAGCTGACTCACCTGTAGTTTCCTCGGTCCCCATGTTTGAAGACTGGGGTGACGTTTTCTTTTTTCCAGTCCTCAGAAACCTCTTCTGAAACCTCTCAAAGATGATTGAGTGTGGAATAGCAATAATGTCCACCAGTTCCCTTAGCACTTGTGGGTGCATCCCATCAGGGCCCATGGACCTGTGGATGTTAATCTTGAGTAAATGGTATTTAACTTCATCTTCCTCAGCCAAGGGGAAGTGTTCTTTTCTTCAGACCTTCTCCCTGGTCTCCTGGGTGGGGGATTCCTGAGGCCAGTCTTTCTAGTGATGACTGAAGAAAGGAAGGCTTTCAGTATCTTAGTCTTCTCTGTAACCTCTGTTGCATCCTGTTCCATTCAGTGGGCTCACATTTTCCCTAATATTCCTTTTGTTATTGATACATTTGAAGAAACCCTTTTTATTCTCACAGTCCTTAGCCACATTTAATCCCAAATGGGTTAATCACAAACGTAATTGTTTTTCACTGGAATGATAAAAGCATTTAAACTTGAGACTCTTCCACTTCTGAGATAGTCATTCAAGTAACAGAGCAAGAGAATGGTTGGTTGTGTCAGGGATGACCAGGGTCTGCTAAGTTTAAGATGCAAACACATTATTTATTTTCATGGCTACCACTCTCTGGGCTACCAGCAGAGATAATATTCACTGGGGAAAAGATTATGTTGCTGGCAATATGGTGATGACTTGCAGGAATGGTTCACAAATCCTACTTGTAATTTCAGCATTTCCTCTGAGGAAAAAAAGTATTAAGCTGTACATCTAGTCTAAGAATTTCTCATTTTGTTATCCTGAGAATGAGGTTCTAGTGAAGGTAGGTAGTGTGGCACATTACTAGGGAGTCAAGAAAAGGTAAGTGTTTTATTTTGTGATATTGGAATACATGAGGGCTAACTACAAGTCAAATCAGATTAAAGAACTAGGTATAGAGCAAATGGATCCACAAAGTGATAGTAATTTCCTACCTGAGGGCTTCACCAAGATAATTCTAAGGCTTACATTCCAGTTGTGTCACTACAGACTTAGACTTCGAGCGCAAAGTGTAAGTGGGGATCAGCAGAGGAGGTGCAAAATGTATGTCTGCAGATTGTGTTAACTTATCTTTTTTTTAATAAATAGGCTGGACTGAATTTTTGAAAAAATTACCACTTGAGATTCGCTGAAAAACAGTACAAGCATATTTTGCAGCTTCTGTCTGAAGAGATTGACTGTCGCTGTGTTTGAATTCCTTCTTCTACATAATTTTCTTTCACATACTTTTGATTTTACTATGTAATTAATGATTTCCACTAAATCAATATGCAATCCAACCTCCTATTTCAACAAACTTTCATCGTGCTTAAGAGTAAAGGTACAAGAGTCACTTAGCTCTGAAATGAGAGGGAACAAAATACAGAGATTTACTTCTATAAATTTTGTCTATACCATTTATAATGAATATGTATTTCTTCCACTATATAAATATTTTATATTGAGAACTGGGTTGAAAGCAGACTATAATAATAAGACTTTGTTAAAAAAAATTTCTCTCTTTGTCTAATGTACTTCCATTCTCAATTTCTTTTATGATTGTTCTGTGCTAATGCAAGTTGCATGACAGTTTTTTGTTTTAGCTAAGATATATTAGATCACATAGGAGTTCACTTTGTACCAAAAATTATGAGCCATAGAGTAATCTTAGTCTTCAGTATGATTCAATGTAGGATTTTGTAAATACCTGCTATACAAATTTGTCAGTCATAAAAAGGGGAAAAAAAGAGCTATGATTTATATTGCTGCATTCCTTTAGTTTTCTTGCTTAGTCCCTAGAGAAAACATCTAAAGTTTGTGTTCTTTCACTCACATTCCAAAGAAATTAATGTTTCCATACATTTTTTGAAGATATACATTAAAGCTCTGTTAAAGTGGGTAAAGCTCCCTCTGTTCAGCTGCAGTGTATTTCTCAAGGACTTTCAGCACTAAAAATAGTTATCATTTGCAGAAAGAGGGACGGGATGTGATTGCTTTCCTTGATGTCTAATGAAGATTTGTACACAAAGTAGAACCATTGTCTTGTCTCACAAATTGAGTAGTACATCTGTGAATACCTTTGCACTGCCTTTGAAGTAATGCTTGCCTGAAGGCCTTGCCTGTTAGCATCAAACAAGATACAAGAGACTGGATCTAACATTTCTTCCACAGATAAAGGCAGTAACAATAGTGTATTCCAGTCTGGTGTAAAAGAAATATCTCTTATCTTTATTTCAATCTGATTAACTTTCTTCTTTTAATCATTAGCTTTTATTGACAAAAGAACCAAATATTCTCATTAGGTGTGGTTAGACAGAGTAGAATCAATTTGTACATTAAATTAAAGGGTAGAGCCTCTAAGTATTTAGACTAAAGATAAAGTAGAAACCTGTTAAATGCAAAGCCTTATTGATAAAGAATGGCAATTCCTTCTAGCAGGCATATTCTTTCAACAGATTTTAATTTAGTATGGTGTCACTGCCCCATGGAGCAGTGTTTAGCTTAGCTAGAATATTGACTTCTCTCAGAGCTGACCTAGAATAACAAGAAATAGTTGTGAATAATATATAGGCTTTAAAGAAACTTTATTTCTTAGTCGGGCCTTGTTACATGCACAAGTCTTACAATTGTAACTAGGTCGGTAGTTAGTTATACAGGAACATGAACTAGAATGTGTTTTGAGAGGCTGATAGGTGTTTGAAGTAGATGGAAAATACAAACCTAAGAGCCAAATGGTGATGTAAGAAGGTGTTTTACATTTGGGGTCACATTTGCTTGTGGGACTCAAACATTTCAGTGACTTGAAAGGTGTCTGAAAGTACCAAGTACTTGTAAATGATGTAAATGTCAATTTTTGTTACAACCCTTGAAACGTTTAGGCCTTGGTTATATTTGGCATATCTAATTGATGCTGAGCTGTATACTGCTTGATGATATGCTGCTCCAGTGTGGCTGTATCTATTCAGCCAGTGCATTAGGAATATATTTTTTTCACTTAAGATGATTCTCCCATGTTATCCTTTCAGTGACGCTTGTGTGTTCCTTTCTCCCAGAAACTGGGCAGAAGCAGATGTAAATCTAAAAGCCCTGTGGGACATAAATCTCTGTGATCTAATCCTTATCTGTTAGCTTTTACCATTTTCAAGGTCAATGCTCTGATGGTGGTCATTTTAAATGAACTGCAGCTTGTGGAGTCACATTTGACATTTTGCTGACAATCAGTCTCAGTTTGTCAAGCCAACAACAGACCACCAAGCATCTTTTGCAAAGGTTTTGGCAAGACCACCAATAGATAAATGCCTACAGCTGCAGTGTGAGGACAATGAGGAGAATGAGAAGGATGCAGGCCTAACTGCTTAAATCAGACTCTTGGATTGGTTTTTCTTGGTGCAGCAATGTTTATGGGCTTACAAAACAAGCATTGAAAAGGGCAAAAGGCTGTGTTATAAAGCAGAAATATGTACAACGTTTTGGAATGAGTAAAGGAATACTTTTTGAGGATTTTGCATTGATTCTTTCACAATATTCTGGTACATTTGAACACATTATCCTGGAAGCCCCAACCTGTTTTCTTGGGAAATCTGTCACCTTCAATTGCAGCCACTCAATAGATTATAGATCAACTGTTTTGGGCAGATAAACTGTTGGGGTGACTGTGATAGTAGCTATTGCATAGTTTATTAAGGAAGGAACTGTGTGTTTCAAAGCCTCCTTGATTTTGGAGATTATTAATGCCACTTCCCAAATGGGATGGTTGATAAAATCCATACCGCTCTTCTTTTTGCTCTATGCTGATCTTCCTGTTGCACAATCTGTCATGGTTTAGGAATGGTATTCTTCAATTCAGTTCCCACTGAAACCACATGCTGCTCGCTCACTGCTTTCTGGCAGTGTGCTTGAGGGGAGAACTTGAGAGAGGAACGGTAAAAATCATTGGTTGTGATAAGAACAATTTACTGGAAACACTAATGAGATAAGAAAACGAACAGTAACAGCAGAAATATTAATGACAAAAGTGTGTAAGGGAAAGGTGAGTGATTCACACGCAAAACACTCACCACAGAGCTCAACCCACTGCCACCACACTACCGTGATCTGTAAGAGAACTCTTCTCCTGTTCCAGAAAATGTCATGAGATGGTACAGAATAACCCCTGGGTCCTAGCCATGCCTTGTAGTCGGTGGATTGTAGCCTGTAGTCTGTGGATTTTAGTCCGTGGATGCCCCACTGAGGAATTTCTTAAAAATTATATTGGTCTAAGTATGATGTAGGAAGTTGTGTGTTGCTCCGATAAAGATGGAATTATTATTTTTTTATTTCACAGCCAAAGTTCAGTGGACCTAAAATTTTCCTTGTGCTGTATGTAATATTTTTATATACCATCTGGAAATATAACAAATTATTCTGTGATCTGGTGTAAAAACCAATAGTGTAATTTCTCTGTATGCAATAAAATTTAATTTCTCTTTCCATAACTCTTTTTTGTTGTTGTTGAAAATGCTGTTTCTAGGGACTGTCATACTTATATCACATGGAACATAGATATGGTATTGCTGGATTAATCATGAAAATTATAAACTATGAGTGCTGTTCATCACAGTTGATTAGAATAATTCTTTTCATTAAAATGCAAATAAGATAACCCAAAAAGTCTTAGTAACTGAAGAAAAAGTAACCCTGAATATGAGTGATGGTAATGAGACAGTTTTTAAAGCAGTGAAAACAGCAATTTAAAAAGCAACATTCTAAATGATGAGCTTTGACTGCCTTATTTCAATTATATTAATATCAAATGTTAATCATATTGAGAGCAATAGAACCATGGCTACAACATTAGCCCTTCAATAAAGGTCTTTCAAGATTTTTTTTCAAAACCTTTCTTCCAAAATCTTTTTCTTTTGGGAAAGAGCTGTTGTCAGCTTTTTCACAGGAGATGCAGCTGGGATGGCATTGGGAGGTAGATCTTGCCATGACAGAGTGATTCACGTCCCAGTGAAAGATGTTAGTTAGTCACTGGGTGCTACATTCTTCAGAGTTCCACCTTCTGAAATATTTTCTTTTTTTTTCTTCTAGAAGTCTTTATTAAAACGTCTGTCCTTGGTAGATAAGATCTTCAAGGTCATTGAAGTTTGTAGCCAGAGATGTTTGATGCTGTAGTCCTGAGAGGGAAAAGAAAGTGTCCTAGAGGAGAATTTCTGGATAATTTTAGGAAATATGCTGCTTTCTGAATTTTTCTATGATCTTGATCCTCACAGATTTGTGAGCTCCATGGCTGTGATGAAAACTTTCTTGTCTTCAAGACTTATGTTTCTCTCTCTGTCTCTCCGCTGAGAAATTTCATTCAGTGCTGAGAGTTTTGCCTTGGTGTTCGAGACTTCTCCTGTGTCTAAATTATGGTATGCAATACTGTGTGTAGTTTATACCTTTAGCTCATTGAAAGGACGAAGTAGACTTGAGACATTAACCCAGGTAGTATTTGGTGTCTGTGAAATAGGACTGGTTTTGTCTCTCCAGCTGGTTCCAAATGAGGGCAGGTATAGCTAAACGCTTTGAAAGACATAGACACTGTCATTTAACATTCAATAACTTTTCTTCCTCTCCCTCTTCCTCGTCCTCTCCTTTTCCCTCTCCCTCTCCCTCTTCCTGCCTTTCCCCTCCAAGTTGCTTGACACCGATAGAAACAGATAGCATACATATTTAGAGAGGCTAAAGGGGAATGCTGCAAGATGTTCATTGATATTACTCAACTGAATGGTCCCAGCTGGCATTCTACATGCCTCACAGGGCATCATCACTGATCTTGGAATGGGCAGCCTTCCTTCCAGTGTCTGAGCCATAAAAATGAATTGTACTACATCTGAGATATGCTCAGAAAGCCTGTCAAAGTAGATGGAATTTTCTGAACACTGTTTGGGCCATCTGGAGCTAACCATATATTGCACCTCTCTGGTCCTGGTGATTGCCAAGGATTTCTACATATTTCTTAAGATGATTTAATTTGAAGAGTTTCCTATAAATTAGTGCAGTTGACATTATTCTGTCTGTTCTTTTAAGATATCTGGAATCTGTGGAGTGTTACATGTTTTGAAAAATACTTTATAAAAAGTTAAGAGAACTAAACTTTCAGCAAGGATGGAAAAAGCCCCCGCCCTGGTATGCATGAAAATACTGTGATGAGTATAGGAACTAATACAATATCTTCTGTTCCTTGCACTCAGTAGTTAGATATGTAGGATCCGATTTTTTTTGTGAATTCTAATTACTGTTCAGGAAATAGTTCCTCTGCTGTGCTTGTTAAGGATTGAAGGATGTTGCTATGGCGGGATAGGAGAGTTAACATGAAAAGAGAAATGAGAATGACAAATTGGAGAGTTACCATTTGACTGAAACTTCTAAATGCACATAATAACCATGACTGCAAACAGATTCCCAGACATCTACCATTGAAAATAACTCCATTATGAAGCCCCTCCTACCAGGCTATCTCACAACAATCCTATTCAGCTGTTGCTCAACAAGCAGGAATGCCTCCTGTAACAAAGAGCATGAAAAAGAGAAATCTAGAGAAGATTTTGAAGACATTTTTTGCTAATTTGTGTATTATGGCAGGAGTCACATATGCTAAGATAAAGTACTGTGACAGTTCTCTTTCTCCCATCAATTCCTCTCATAAAGAACAAGCAGGAAAAGTATGAAGCAGAAGTATATAAACAAGTATCAAAAAGCAGAAGGCAAAGCTTAACTGTTAGGCAGGGTTGGGACTTTATTTTGTTCCACTTCTTCCCCTTTTGGTAATCATTAACTTCATGGAATAAATGTGTAAAACACAGTATTATGCAGTCACATGAGCTGAAATACACTGCATGACTATTCAGAAATACCCAGTTTTAAAAAATCTAATCCAGGCCAACTCATCATGATGTAACAGGAGTGATTCAACACTGGAAAGAGCATGGAGGAGAGTAGAAGAGTCTACCATGATAGGGTGCTAAGAAGTAGGGGATACCAAGTTGAGGACTGTCGATAAGTATGCACAGTACAAGTACTTTCTCTACTTGTAAACAGAAGCTAAAAAACTCAAATGAGACCACTAATTATTCTACTTGTTTGCTTTACCATGAGGAATTTGCCATGAATACCATGAAAATCTGAGGCATGCTGCTCAGAGAGATGTAGGAGAACCATTCTTGTAGATTGTCAAAACTTGACTGAACATGACCCTCAGCAATCTGCTCTGACTGTGGGTTTTGAATGAGAACCAAACTACATAACTTTTGGAGGTCACTTCCAACTTAGACGGTTCTGTGATTCTAGTAAGAAATGTATCACATGAATGCTGTTTGGTATGAAGGCATACCATTTGAGTTGCCATATCCTAAGAGGTAAGGAGACTCTACAATACACTAATTGTGTGTTTTTTTACCCTAGGGCATGACAGGACTATGTACAGGTGTTAAGTGAAGTTATTGCGTTTGGCATATCAGTGCATAGCCCCCACAAGATTTTGTTACCCTCAACAATGAATTATGCAATGCACAAGGATAGTTTGGCCTCTGAAAACAGGATCTGTAGAATTCATGAAGCTGAAAAAGAGAGAGAGGTGCTAACAGTAGAGAAGAGTTTTGGGTGTTGAGCTGGGCCCACTGGACACTGCAGTGGGAGGTGCAGTGCTTGGCCTGAGAACCACAGATGTAAACCCAAGATTACTTTGAGATCAGTCTGAGAGCAGCGGGACCTGGTGAGTTTGGCAGAGTGCTGTTCCTGGAATCTGAACAAGCAAGAACAGTTTAATGTGGGATGAAACTGAAGCAACAGCTAATTCCATATGCAGGTGTATCCTTAACTGAACATCTGCAGTAACATATGAGCAGTATTTGGGATCCACTTTCCTCACTAGGTTTGTGAAAGATAGAGATTGTTCACTTTAATAGTTGATATGCTAAAAGATTAAAGGCTTTTTCTGGTTGTATTTTAAGGCTATTATTGCTGATTAGATAGCAAATTTTAGATGATTAATTTCAATAAAATGATATAACTAATATTACAAAGATAGAACTGACAGAACAGTGAAAGATACTATGTTAACTTGGCAGTGGTTAAGAGGAAAGGGGAAAAATTCTGTTAACTGTTAGATTCAAAGAATTAGTTTTCCTCCCCTGTGACGTGGTGTCCTTCCCTGTCTTCCTTATCGCTTCCTCCAGCCCCATCTCCTGCTCCTGACACACAAGAAATTCACAGTGCTACCGTATAGTGTATCGAAATGGGTGTATTTTTGGGTTTTTTCTCTATCTGCCCCCCACTCCTACTACTGTAATCTCTCTGCATTATCCCATGCATGTCTTTTCCCAAAATGATGCATTCTTCAGCTTCATGAAAGTTCTATGATATTCAAGAAAGAATATGAAAACTTGATTCTAACTACAGGAATTTTTTGGACTGCAGCTTGTAAGGGAATGAAATATTAAGGCCGACAATGTTAACACAAAGACAGCAATAGAACATTATTTCAGGCATTAAATTACATTTCAGTGTAAAACACAAAGACAGACAGAAACAGGCAGGAGACTCCACTCCCATCCCTTTAGTCTTGTTGTGGACACCCATCAGCATTTCATGGGGAGTGTCACAAGTCATATAGAGTTCACAAAATCGAATTACTTCTCAAATTACCCTTTTGTCTATTTTAATGCTTTCCTCTCCCTTCAGAAACTGTCCTCTAAAGCTATAGCACTTGTCTAATCATGTTTCCTATCGTCACACCTGTCTTCAAAGTAAAATGCATTAGAGTAAAATGCAAAGTAAAATGCTGCATCCCTTCATATATTTACACAAATTAGTGTAAATGAGTGCTTCGAGTATATTCTGAATGACAGGCTTTTTGCATGGCCAAGTGACAGAATGTTCCCTGGCCAATCAGAAACTGCTTTGTTGTCCAGTACAATTGGTCAGCATGATGTAATTTGGTTTTCTTTAATAAGATGGAATCATCTTCCCATTCCCTTTGAGAATCTTAATCTAGAGCAACAGACCAACTGTCACTTAGAGCAATTCTCCTTTTTCTTGTTCAACCAGACTGCAATATCATTCTGCTACTCTTATTGAAAAACAATGTCCTCTAGAGTAATTATAGATGAAAGAATATATCTGGGGACTGTTATCCTTAGCAAATCTCTGTTTAATGGCAGCGTTAGCCAAACAGAGGTCTTTTGAAACACCATACATATTTTTTCTAAGTTTTATTTCCAGTTAAAATATTTATCATATTCCGTCTCTGCAAGACACATTGTATATGAGTACAATATATGGATATCAGTAATAGCACCAAGTTTTAGGGTCTATTTCCCCCCTTCTGTCTTTACCATTTGTATGTTTCACTATCAAGGATATGTAGTTGGAAAATAAAGACATATAGAGTGTTTTAAGTGGTAGAAAATAACTTGTAAATAAAAAATTGAGAGCAGTTCTCCACACACACTTTTATTTTTTATTGCTAGTTGTTTCACAGGCTTCAAAGTATATTAAGGCATTCTAGCTAAGGCATACCACTACACAGCTGACAGCTCTGTGCAAACCTTTGCTACTTGGCACAATTATGAAGGCTCTTTTTCACCTGTATGTGCATGGAAAGTGAGATTACTGGAGGAATCAGATTTCACAAAGCTGTTGAAATACTCAGAACTGGCCTCAAACACCCACTGAACATGACTGTGGCCTTCACCACATATGAAAACTTTCTGAAACTGCAGAAAAAGTGGATGAAGACCTTGAGAGTCTGGAATATTGGGAAAAATTACTTATAATTCCATAAACGAAGAACCCAACAGGATGAAAACCCAAGTCTGATGTTGTAGCTATGGGAAGGGAGCAGCAAACTGTGTAGAGTAGTTAATGCCACTTAAGGTGAAAGGAAGGCAAATTAAAAAGACAGAAGAAAAAGAGAGGTATATTCAGGCAATAAGTTTCAATGAGCTCTAAACTGATAGTGAAGTAGTTGAAGACAAGTCTTTAACTCTGACTTGCTCTCTCATCACTCTCACATGTTCAAACCCCAGGTCACTCACCATCTCAGAAATTTATGACTTCTTTCCTTTGCTTGGGCCTCCCCTGGTGCCTTAGGCCCTAAACCAGAAAACATCAAATGGTTTGTATTTCTCTTACAAGTGTTTAACAAGCATTACTTTTCTGCTTGTGTGCACAGTGTATCTGTTTTGAATGCAATTCAAAACTGTATCTGTGTACAGTCTTTACTCTTTTTGCTATAATCATAGCAGAAGCAGGAATACAGCATCCAGTGTGTTTTGGTCTTACTGATGCTGGAGGAAGGGCCATATTGCCTTCCCTAGGGGTAAGCGTCATACCAAAATGTCTCTTACAGCTGAGTCTTGTTTGATTCAAGTTCTTTCAGGAAAGATAAAAATCTGCCAGTCCTTTAGACTCTTTTCACGTTGTGAATAAAATGTGAATAAAATGCTAGATTTCTCTGACAAAACCCCCACCTTCTCCAACATATTTTCTCATGGTACCTCAGACATTTGCATATTGCCCTGGCACTAAGAAATCTGAGGTGAGAATACTCATGTTCATAATCATGTAAGGGCTATTGTTATAAAAATATAAAAAATGGCTCTAGTAGTGTAGGACTGAAGAAGAAAAACCAGCCCTGGTTTGCATTACTTACATTAACGGTAAGATTTATCCATCATTTCAATTCTAACTTCTATTACTACAGAGTTTGCATACTGATATGTGAAACATGACAGGGTATTATTGTGATTTATTTAAGAAAAGACATAAGAAGTATGCAAGATACGCTGTAGGTCGTGGGTCTCTTTGATGTCATAAATAATGGACTGAGGTGAATAACGCAGCTTAGGTTTAACAAAAGAGGACAGCATAGACTCTATGCAAGATATGAGGAAGACTATCCCACAGACCAGGGAGACTATCCAAAGGGTGTTTGGTGCTCCGTATCCCCCGTATCTGCTGCCTTGCTGAAAGAGGATGATGGCAGAACTGGAGTGCTGTCAATAAGCATTTAGTGTTGCAAGAGTGGCAGCGGTAGCAAAATTGAAAGTAGAAACTACAGACTGTTCTTTTTTATCAGTAAGACTGAGGGTTGTGACTTGGGTCTTAGCTAGGTCAGTTAAATAGAGTTAGTAGACATCTTAAATCTTAGCATTATACTAGAAATGGATTTGCAGCGTTTAGTTCCTAAAGGAAGATATGTAGGAAAATACCAGTATGAGACGTGTGACAAGAATGAAAAGCAGATAATAGAAATAGTACACAAAAAACCCAACAAAACAAGCTCATTGTCTGAAAATGCCCCATAAAGCCAGCACTCTATCCTAAAGTGTATTAGGGTGCAAAGGAGAAGGGGTTAAGGAGCCAAGAATGTTACATAGCTTTTCTTTCACAGTTTAGTAACATGACCTCTCATCGAAAACAAAAAGAATATATTTAGGAAGTTAGCTGTCTTAAAAAACAGAGGTTTGGTTACATATAAAACAGTACTTCAGCTGAATTTTCCAAATGGAAAGAGTACTGCTTATGATTCAGAATAGTATTCTGTAGATAAGCAAAGCTTACTGTTCAATGGTTTTTTGAATACTTTTTGAAATTTATCAGATGAGAACTGTTGTTTTACTGAGAAATATTTTCTGCTTGTTTTAACATAGCTTCAAAGAGATTATATAAGAGCTAAATGATAAAACACATAGAAGACAGTGTATAAATCAGCTGATCTTGTAGAAATCAATGGGACTTAAAATTAGTCATGAGTTTATCTCTTTGCAAAACCAAGACCTTCAAGTGTAAGTAGCGCTAACAAACTTTTTGTCTGTACTGTTCTTTTCCATATAAGTCTAATTGTGAAAAATTAAATAAACTTTAGAAATTTTATATAGCTGGCCCAAAACATAAAGTCAGTTAGCATGCTCTAATTATGCAAATCCAGGATTCCCAGCAGTTACTGGTGGGACATTAATACTAATGAACAGATCTACACTTCTAATGTCATAGTTTCTCTGCTGGGCTGAGTGACTGGTTACACAAAAGGATCTTATGTATCTGATTATAGCCCGTTTTAGTGGTTACCTCTTTTCATGCAAATCCTTACATAAAGTGGCTTTTAGGGTGAGAATCCTTTTGTTGACATTAAAAACATAATCACTATGGAGAGATTTGGGAAAATACTTGATGGTCAACCTTTTGCTGATGCTATCATGTACTTAGTTATTTCTATAATTTCTGTGCTTATAAGATTATTTATGAATACTAATGATGAGGGTAATGGAAGTTAATTATGTCATTGCAGGTGGTGTTCATTTGAAGAGCTGCCTATGAGAGTGCAACCTATGCAGTATTGCTTGCTCTTACAGAACCAGACACTACTTAGTGTAGAATGAGCTATTGCCTCGCTATCTTTCTTCCATTTAAATGTAATTTATTAACACCTGTTAAATAGACCAGTAAGCAAAAATTACATTGCTAGTGCTGACCTGTGGAAACTCCAATTTCTCCAAAGCACTTCTGTCACCAGCTCTATGATTAAAAAGTTAAGGCTGTACAGATGAATAAAGGACAACACAGCACAGGCTCAAAATGCAGCAAACAAATGAGCTGAGATAATATGGAACTAATTTTATTTTTTCAGAAATGTTGATCTATTGCCTGATAATAAGCTTGTCAGGATAAACTTTAAAGCAATCTCCCTCTTTTTTTGCCATCTCTGGCTATGGAATATTTATAAAATAGTCCTCCAACTGGCGTTCCATAGACTCTAAGATCTCTATTTCATAGCATTCCAGCTATGAAGTATCTTCCCAGCTATCCCAATGTACTTATATTTCTTTCCCTTTCAAGTGTTGAGGTTAATTTAGAGCACCTTATTTTCTTCCTTCTCAGTGCAAAAATTGTCATATTCCTTATCCTTGAGAGTGCAAAAATGGCCTGGAAAGAAAATGATTCAGGACTTGTTTTGTGCTCTTCCTCACTTCACAAGGGGATAGCCAACCCACAGAAACAGTCAGTGTTTATATATCACATATGCTTAGGACATGAGCCCAGGGTGAGTGTATTTGCACAATCTGTCCTTTAATTCATGCACATCTTGTATTGTTCCTTTGGATTTGTCTCATCTTTATACCCATCTGAATATTCCTCTAAATAATTCAGTTGATAGCCTATCAATTTTTCTGCAGTATTAATCACTTTTTCTTGCTGATTTCTATTGAAGTCTATCTATACGACAGTGGAGTTTTAAGTATGGAAGACAAATTTGCTACCTGATATTTTCAAAAACTTGTAAAATTTCAGGTTTTTCTGCAACTAACTTACTTTTCACCACCATAAAAAATTACATCATGGATATTCTTGTTCTTCTTGCAAACACAACATCCTCGGAAGTTACTGATATAAGTTCTGTGTGTGTTGCAAGGGGCAAATATCCAGTCATAAATCATATTCCACATGAGCCAGAGAAGTAAACAAATATGTAAAGTGTATTCCTGATATCTATCCTCGTGGGCCAGGACATGCAGGTACATGTGTTGTCATTGTTGAAGCCAAACTGGGCATATATTTTGCACATGGTTATAAAAGAATAGAGTTTTAAAAGAGTTGTGTTCATGAGTCATATCTATTCGGTAGGGCATACCAAATGTTTAAAAAATAACTGTACTAGTGGTAGATAAAACTCCTATAATTTCAAGAAAAATCCATATACCTCTTGGGAATGTCAAGTGTTGTTTAGAAGATAGATCCATAAAATATCTGCAGCCCTTTTTGACATTAAGTGTTTTAGATAAGAATCACATAAACCTTTATAATCCTTTAAAGCGAATTGAAATAATTATAATTTCTTTGGAAACTACCCCAATACATTATTGAAGGTAGTTAGATGATGTTCATGATCCTTAAATACTTGGGAAAGTTTTGTTTTTAATAGAGAGAAAAAGAGAAAAGCATTCCAAAGCAATCTAGTATTTGCTGCTTACTCACTCCTTGGTGCCTTAAGTGACAATGAAAAATTCACCACAGAAGCTAGTAGTTTTCTGTCATCTTCAGTGAGATTTGGAAAGTTCCATGTCATCCAATACTTGTTACTTGCTCATTTATCTGATACCTGTGTGAATTTGTATTCTTTTTCTTAAAGCATCAACTGTGTGGAAAAATAAGAACCATTTAAAATTTGAGAATCGATGCAAAGTATTGACAAGCTGTGAGATACAAGACTGCACAAATAACAGTTACTAATAGAGAGGGAGCTGTTCTAGTAACATGACTTTACCAGTGCATCATACTGTTTTTGTTAGTAACTCTAGCCAACATTTTTCTGTTTTTAACTAAACAATGAGAGGAAAAAAAGCTGTATTTTTGAAATCTTCTTAACTGCAGAACACTTGTTTTCTGGTCTCCAGAGAATGACCTGCTCCTGATGCCACGTTTCACCCCCAGCCTGTCTGCACGGGTACTGCTGTCACTGGCATAAAACTGACTTTCTTTCTTCTGAGGTACTCACCATTGAGACCATGCAGCATTTGCAAAGACAGAAGTGTTCAGCATTGTGAAAACCTGTGGCTTGTTCTTGAAAATTGCTTTATAAAGACTTTCTTTGTGTTCTTGTTGCCCATTGCTTCAGAATGTGGGTGCATTTCTAACAGTCTCTGAAAAGTTGTCTATAACACTGATATCACCACTAGTTTTGTTGCTGGGTTGACTGTAAAAGTACTACACATAACGGGTTGAAATAAATATAGCAAAGACACAGCTACCAAAAGATCTAAATTAGGACGTTTGTGCAACAAGAAGAGTGCGTTGAGATTCATGAACTCTTTAGAGAACTGCATTGTTGCTCCTTCAGTGCACGACTGGGAATTAAATCTGTGTAAAGCTGTTTCTACTCCTTTTAGATCCTCTGGTGGTTTTCACAACACTACCATTCTTTCTTTAGGTTATATGAGCTGGCATTCACCTAGGAACAATTCTGATCTAGAAAATTCTTTCTGTGTATAGTATTTATAAGTATTTTTAATACATTTCAGTTTGTCACAGTATTCCTATTATTCACAGGCACCAGTGCAATTTAATTTCCAGTTCATTGGGTAAAAACCCAATCTTGCTAATGTATATTACTTGCAGTTTGTGTTTAAGCAGTAGTGAAAATTTTTCTTTTATCTTCACTTTAATGTCAGTCAAAATTAAATGACTGGAGAGATTACACTTCTCTGCAACTTTTCTTGGTGACAGTAATTTTGCTTACAGATTATGTTTTCTCCTTTCTTAATATCTAATTTAAACTAATAGCTTCAAATATAAACAGATAAGTTCCTTACAAAAATGGAATTAATGCTTTGACATACCTATTGGTAGCTATATGCACAGGATCAAAGAGAAGTTACATTTTAAATGAAGAAAGGTTTAAGTAAGACAATGGTTTGGGGAAGTAAATGCATGAAAAAGGTAACTCACAGAAAAAAATTTGCACAGACTAATAACATGCACAGTAGGGTGTAAGTTTAGACCTGTGAATCTGGCGTATTTATACATACACTCTGAGGTGTAAAAGCTTTTTGTTAAAGAAATGAGTATAACAGCTTCAAAATTTCAGCTTTGCTTCAGAGTTCCAGTCTTAGTAATGCTGCAAGAATCCAAAGATCAAAAGAACCAATGTTGTGTGAATTGGACATTCAGCTGACATAAATCAGGACTGATCTGTTTAAAACAATGAGACTACTGAGCTACACCAGCTGTGGATGTGGCCTAATGTTTTAAATGCAATGGAACAAGTTTCTCTGTGCAACGTTCTAAACTGCATCCAGTGTATTTATTGATGGCATGCTTGTCTGCAGGGCCAGAGCTTTCCTGCTGGGCAGGCTGCTTTCTAAGCAGAGAAAGCAGGCTCCAGGCTGGGAGAAGGCAGAGTACTCTGTCCTCCCCGTCACGATCTGGATTCAACATGCTCTCCAGCTGACACGAGCAAACAGCAGCTGTGTTACTGTGTTTTTGCCCTCATCGTGTTCCCTGTCTGTTCCTGCGTAGTGTCTGGCAAAAGGGCATTGCCAGCTTGACAGAAATTCACAAGGGCCATCATAATGTCCTCGGATCCATGAAGGAAAAAGGTTGATGTCTTTATGGATCAACTTGCTACCTTCCCTTGACCGTTTCCCTTCATGTGATTGCACGTGCAGACATGTCTTGGTTTGAAAGGGAGATATCTGCCAAGGAAGGCAGGAACCCTCCTGGAATGGAATAAATTACTCCTTCCCTGAAATTATTGTAGTTTTGAAAATTAGGAGCCTTTTGAGCACAAATGTGGGAAAAGGAATAACAGTTCTTTACTAAAACATATACATATATATATATATATATAACCCAGCAGAACAAACAACACCAGTAACAACCACAAACACCACTAACAGACGCCCCCCCTGTCACCTGGTTTCCCCTCTGGTGTAATTATGGCCACACCCGGGTAGGGGTGCCGGTGAGGCAGGGGAGGCAGGGAGGCTGCAGTCCGGGTGAGCGGTGGTTGCAGTCCGGTGGGAGTGGTGGTTGTAGTCCGATAGCAAATGGTGGATGCAGTTTAGGCTGAGAGTGGTGGTCCTTCGGAGGTCCTGCCACTCCCTCGGATCTGCTGAGATGATGCTGGAGAGAGTGTGTCCCAGGGTCCAGGCAGGCTTCATTATATTCCCGCAGGAATGTCCATGTCCCTCCCCCAGGGCAGAGCATTTCCCAATGGAATGATGAGATAAGAGAGTTTGGGAGGTTCTGGCCGGTTGGGTCGTTCCAGCTGCCCATTGTCCATGATGGCCATTAACAGAGATGGCCCCCTCAGGATGGGTTTGATTACTGGTGGTGCTTTCAGGGGGAAGCTCTCCCAGCTCTGTCTTTTGTGAAGACAAAAGAGGCCCTACCTCACCACAGGGTTTTCTTATCTTATCTAGCACACAGCTTGCAGTCCGAGGGGCCAAGCATGCACTGGGCAGTCGTTGCAAACGACCTGTCATTAACAGCTCACCAGGGCTGATGCAGATGGGGGAGAATACATTGCTTTACTACATCCCCACAACCCAGGACAACACGTTATATAATGGAAAGTGAATCATGATAATTTTTTGAAAATAATGTAAATGGAATTGGACATCTTTTCTGAGGTGATTTTGGAAAAATCTAGGAGGAAACAGGTAAGAAACTGTTTTGGATTTCTGTTTATAGCTCTCTGGCCATCTACTGCTCACACTACCAGAGATGATGAAGATATACAAACAGGCTGTCAGGGTTCTCAAGAGCTGCCTAATCTGTTCTTTTCTGAAGTAAGATGGATATTGCCAGCTAGAGAGAGGAGACGTGTTCCCTTTACCTTTTTTATAAGGAAATACAAATGTGAAGACTGCTGTCTTTTAGGCAATATGAGAAAATAATTTGCAGATCTTACAGACAGGTTTTGTCCATCCTAAATTTCTTCATGAAATTACTACTTACACTTCCACGACCATGGAGAACAAGCTTGTTCCTTTCTTATTTGTGTCAGTCTGCTACTTTCCCACTGACAGTATCTTATTGAGGATAAACACATCCTAAATCTCAGGTTTTCATGACAAAAAGGAAAGCCTGACCATTGTCTTTGGTGTCCATTACTTTGTTGTCTTTCTCTAAAGACATCTTTTTGGACAGGGCACAGAAATATGTTTGAAAGATTACTTTGTAAATTCGGCAAGCTTGTACATAGACCTTACCCACTTCTCTTTTTGTAAAGTTACTTTACAAGTAACCATACAAGTTTATATGTTTTCAGAGAGAAGTTACTTGAGACTGTGAAAGCACAAGGCAAATTTTGTATTTTAAATGAATAAAGCTGTCATCAATTCAAACCCTATTCTTAGATCTAGAGTCTATTTTAGGATGGAAAAGGTTTGGTTTCTTAAATCTTGCACAAATATGTATATATTCTGAGAAATTACTACTTTCTGTGTTATACCAACATTTTTACTCCACTATCAAGATTTCACCTGTGGATTCTATATGAATATGCAGGGTCATATAGCTCTATACTCAAATTCCATTTTGTGAAGTGTATTTTAATAATTAGGTTTTGTTTGTCAGTTTGGTTTTGTGTTTGTAAATTTATAACAATGGCACGCATGGCTCCAGTATACTTCTTGGAAAGGTGACAATCAAGGAAAGGCTCTTGCAATTTTTTTTTTTTTTAAATTCAAAATAGAAATGGAAACAAACCTTCTTTCATGTAAGGTAAGAGAGTGAAAATTAACCATTCTGCAACGGAAATTTTAGAGTTCTGAATTCAGATTTTTTTTAAACTCTTATTGTAGTTCTTTTAAAAGACTTCAATTTCACCAGTACCCTTGACTGGGGTTTTATACAGGTTTTGCATCTATATGGACCATAGGTATCAGATAATATAGCCAGGGAACAAGAAGAATTTTACTGAATGAACTTTAGGTCTATGCAAAAGTGCTTTATTTTTTTTTGTGGAATTGTGTTATATATGAAAAATTAATAACTTGATTGTATCAAGAGCTTATAGGAAGAACAAATAGTATAAAGTTTCCTTAGGTAGGTAATGACTCATCTTCCTCCCTATTTATTATATTAATCAGAGCTAAAACAAAACATCTGCCTTTTCTTCATTAAGCTCAAATCTTAATTTGAAATAGGATGTTTTTGTTACAGCATGTCTATTTTCTTTATTCTGTTGTTTACTAAAATGGGGGTGTGTAGGGGAAACGAGATGCTATTAGTACTGTTAAAATGTTCTAAAAGCTTCCAGGGAAGCAGATAGCAGTTTACAAGTGAGATATTTCTCATACTGCTGAAATAATGGAAGATGAAGTTGAGAATCTTTAGTTTTATGAGTCCTTGTGGCAGTGCACAAAGAATAATTCCTATTAAAAAGATATATAATGTTTCTCAACATGCGTCCTGATCTGCAACTATTATGTTAATAAACATAGCTAATCACTTTAATGTGCTTAGGGTGAGACAAGTAGTGAATACCAACACAGAGATAACAAGAAAGGAGTCTTTCATACCATTTTTTCTGTGGTAGGGCAGACCTGAGAGTCCATCTGTGGCAAATGAATATAGATTCAGAAAAAATTTCTAAAAAGGCATATTTCAAATTAAGAAAAATTATACTTCATATATTTTTTGAGAGACTTTTTATATTTTTTAAAAAGACTGTGATGTCTTCATTATGTAACTGTACGATGCTGACACCTCTTGTCACGCTACGCCATTTTTACTGAAACTGAGCAATGCTTAGTAACTAACAACTAGAGTCTGACTTTTTCAGAAGAAATTTAGAAAAGCTCTAATCTGGGGTAGTTTTTTCCTTGCACTGAGCTCTTATTTCTTTGTTCCGGCATGAAAATAAGTCCTCACCCTTCTCTGCTACCTCTTAATTTTATATTTTTATTTTACCCTTTCTTGACAACTGTTGTATCACTGAAATTTCAGAATGACGTCCTGTGGGCTGATGACTGGAAACGCTGATCACAAATGAGTAGGGATGTCGTTATTGAAAAGGATTGTACTATTTAAAAAAAATTTTAAATCTTAACTTTCCTTATTGTCTCATTACCTGGACTACACCACATTCATTTGAGAGGATAAAGTGTGCACAAACATCATCATCACATTCTGACAAACACTGCTATGTTACCTCTATTATATAATAAAGTGAGGAGATCTGCAGTACATTGAATTTCTGGACTGTTTGAACAGATAGTCTTAATTTTTATATCTTATTTAGTAAAACCCACATACTTTCAAGCATATCAAAGACAGAGATATGCCTTTAATAATGAGATGTGATCTGTTGAAAAGCTACAGGACAAATGTTAATCTCTGTTTATTTCAAATACATTTCATTAAGTTTTGTAGTCTTGTAGAGCTACATTAAAACAGAGCAAAGAGAAATGCAAAAGACCAGTTAGGTCACCTAGTCTGTCCCTCGGGAGGTCAGTAAAGGATTGTTTCCTACAGTGTTAAATAATCATTTTATCTAATTATTCAACCTTGAAGAATGACCAATCAATTCAATCTCTCAATTAACGAAGCATTCTGTGAGTTTTTTAATAAATAGGGATGTTTTTCTTCTGAAGTAAGTGAACAATTACAATTGAAGGAAAAAAAATGAAACCTAAGTGCATGAAAATAAAATTTTTAAATGAAGTTCTGACAAAAATCAGGGCTTTACCATTCTGTGAAAATTCCAAGACAGTATTGCATGAAGCACTGCAGTGTGGAGGAGTCAAGTGTATTACAGTAAGGGGTTGTGAATCAAGTAGGCAATTGAGAACTAGCATATTCTTTCCTTACTTACCTAACGGGCTTTGTCAATTCTATCTCTGATGACAAGAATCCTCAGTTCTGGGTAGTTTGATTTTTAGACTCTCCAAGCTGTCACTTGCCACAACAAGTTTTGTATTTCTCTGGTTGTACTTTTAGTAAATATTTTCCAGCAAATTGAAGGACAATATGAATTAAGTTAGTACACTTTGTGCCAGTCACAAAATAATCTTTTGTCCCAACAGAATCTTGTTAACTGTTCTATTGGCTTACTGTGATCTAAATGAGCTATACACTGCCTGCTCATATTTCATTGAGCAGCTTTGTTTTCCTGTAGTTTTTCTCCACCCTGAATATTCACTTCCCAATTAAATCAGTATGGAGAAGTTAACAAGGGAGAATCTATGTTACATTTATTGTCTGAAATTGAAGTATATAGGATAGCATAGACATATTCCTGTAACTAACTGAGATTCTGCTTGGCTTGAAGATCTGTCACTTTTAACATCTTTTTTTTAAACTTTTGCCTGGCAGTTTAGCCAGCTGTCTTGCTTTACCAATGGTGCGAGTTTTTGTTGCGACTTGATGAAGGTTTCTCTTCTAATCAGATCTATTTTTGTTGATGGCTTTCCCTTTTATTGGAACCTGTGCAGAAAGTAAGTTTCCCAGCCTCTTGGACTGATAATCTTTATCCTCGGTCCTTAAATATACCTGTATGTTCTTACTAATGTAATTGGGAGTTATGTCTATGTAAAGACGAAAGAATCATTCTTTCAATATTTACATTATTTCCCCAACGAATCCTCACTCTATATATGTAACCTACTAATGTTTATAATGTAACTTTACAAGCAGTACCACAAGTCCAGATAATACTTAACACTTGGAGTCTTGGGAGATCCTTCACTCTTGGCAACTGATATTGCACCTGTTTCCGAGAGTCTCTACCCTTCATGTGTTTGCTTGCCTATGAAAAGATTAGCTTCCATGATCATTTAAATTCTGTATACCTTGTGTAGATGGCTGAAAAATTCCTGTCAGTAAGCAAGGACTGGGCACGTCAAATGGTGCTGAATTAAATAGACTTCAGACTTGTCCGTCATTTTGAAGGTCATCACAACATGAAAATTTAGAAAATGAAGTATTTAAGTGCATTTGCCTCCTTAGTAATACTGAAGGTTGTGTAATATTTTTATTTCTACCTTTTAATGTATGTTAATGTTTAAAAAATTTCCTGGGCTTGTCAATGGGTAAGCTGTTGCAACTAGTGTAAACAACCATCACCAATAGTTTTAACAATTACCAAATGTGCATTTATTGAGAGATTCCTAGCTGATTCTAAAATTAGTACTTTCTGTTTCTTTCTTCACTGCAAAGATGGTTGTGATTGGTTAAATAAAAGTGAGAATTTAACTAGGAGTACTTAATTATAAATGAATATTCGAGACACTAATCTGGCTGATGCAATTTGGAATAGGCTTCAGGCTTATTTATGTTGCATATCTCAAAGAGGCAGATATGTTGGAATGCTGGAGATGACTAAAACTTCATTAAGCTTTGCAGAGTTTCACTGTCTGGAGACTAGGAGGCTCTGAGTCCCTGGCTTACAATATTCATGGAATTTTCTTCTTTGCCTATGTAATAAAGCCAGGAAAGTTCCAGAGCATCCTTCTTCTAGACATATCAATTTTACAGATTTTTGCCATAAACAATGTTTTTTGACTGTAAACATCTGAACTTTGTTGTCGCGGCGGGGGCAAGGTGGTCAGAGCTGCGACCTTCTGAAAGTGTCCCCAGACCACGTCAGGAACAGCTTCAGGGGCCACTTCCCCGGCACACTCTCGCACACGCTCTCACACGCGGGATCTTGAAGATATCGTCAGCGATAAAGGACGAGGGCGAGGTCTTATCTTGGGTGCCGCAGGGAGGGTTTATTACCAACAGCCACACGAAGGGTCCAGAGGATACGGCAGGCGAGGAGAGCTGTACCCCAGATTAAATACAGGGGCGGAGAGAGGGTCAGGGTCCGATCAGGGGAGAGCATAAGGGCGGTACAAAGGTGATGGGAGGGCCAAGGGACCAGTGAAGAGACACCACAGGAGGGACTACAGGGTTAGGTCCAATGGAGGGGCAGGGAGAGGAGAAGGTTCAGGAGAGGAGTCCATACAAGAGAGAAAAGGGGCAGCGGCCACTGACTGGGGTACATTTGAGTAACGGAGCAGAGGTTCCTGGGAGAGGTGCACTTCTCTCACCCTAGGGGGGGAGATGAGCTTAGGAAGCTTCCCTCCAAGGGGTGCTTACAGTGGAAGTGACTGGCCTCACGGCCTCCACACCTTGTATTCTATCTTTTTCTTCTGGTTGCATTAATTTGGATATAACAAATGAGTCTATTACTGTAAGGACTCTGGTTATACTCATACTGTTTAATTAAACAGTTACCATAGCATGTTCCTCAGCACTGGGTCACTTTTAACAAGTCATTGGCATGGTTTACAAAAAGTACTTTTTCAAACAACTTTCAGGTGTGATAAGGCAGGGGCGGTTCCCAACAGAAAAACTGAAAGAAGTCACGTGGCTTGGGAAGCTGCTGGAGTCAGATGGCATGCTGAATGTGGAGAAATATGGAGGAATTAGGGTGGTCTCTACCTACTATACATCTAGTTGAAAATGTTCTTTGTGAAAATGAAAGCATTTATTTTTAATTATAAAAAATTTAATCTATGACCATAGTTTCTTCCTTTGATCTCCTATTGGTTAAAATCGTGACATATCCCAAGAAATCTGTTATGCTCTCTTTTCTATGTAAGGGTTGTTTCTTGACTACTATAGTTCCACTTGTTAATATATTTTTGAAGTGGGCCTACGATCTGTAGGATTAAGATGTCAAGCACATTCACAAATGTTCTTTTTTCTGGCTGATACTTTCATTGTCAGTAAAATTATTGTTTGCTACTGTCTTCCAGAATGGATGATAAGGGTCAATTTGAAGAGTGGGATTTGAACTGCATGAGTGGTAAAACAGTTACATCCTCAAAGACTCATTATATTTTCATCATAACATTAAGTTTGTATAAATTATGTAAATTTTTTATTGTGCACGTGTGTTACATGTCAGTCTCTTTTCCATGTTTTTAATACATGGAGATACAGTATGATGTGCTATAATATACATCCATTTTACAGCTGGCAATCTTTCTCATGCAGTATCCTTTTATCTCTTGCACTTTTGAATGATCTGGAAGTCCTTGAAATTAATGGGAAAATGCAGTAATCATGCTGATCAAAACTCTTTCCAAATCAGAGGAAATGTCTCCAGTACACAAATAATAAACTTGCCTACCATCTGTAGAGCAAATGCTATAACAAGGAGTCTTTTGTTGACTTGGAGTGTCTATTATGATAAAGTAGTGATCATTATTTGCACAGATCATTTAAGATCTATGCTAAAATTTAAATTTCTTGCTCCCAAAGCACATACAAATCCAATTTGTTACTGAAAGACAAGAGCAGAAACGAAGAATCTGCACAGAAATCCATGTGCAAAGAAAGACTATTTGGATTCTGCAGTTGCACTCCAGTTTAAACAACTCAGCTTGATTAGCTGGTAAAATATTAGTTATGCTAGATTATGGGAACGGAAAACTGTTTTGCTAATTAAGAGATTCAATTAGGAAGATCTGTTCAGCTGTAGCTTGCAGATATGTCTTATTTTCAGGGAGTCAGTTGTTAAATGTCAAACAATACTGAATTAAATTTTGTTGAGTCTCTAGTATCCACATTCAACATCTTTGTTAAGCTACAGAATTTCTTGCAGTTGTTTTATTGAATTACAGCACCATAAGAAAGAAGAAAATTATCTTTCTGGCTTTAAGGGCAAATTGATGCTTTGTTAGTTTTTAGTTATATAGCGAAAATGAACTATTTACGTATTAAAGCCAACCAGCCCATCAAAACCAGTCCCCCATGCCTTTATAAAATATATACTGAGTAGAAGAAATACAGGTTTGTTATATTATTTTTTTTTTGGTTTTCTTACCTTAGTTGAATTTTGTTTCAAGAAAGGATAAGTGCTGACAAAACTCTGAACTCTCTGAAGACTGGAAGGTATCTATTGACAGTAAGACCAAAATGAAACCCAAGAAGGAAGGACACAAACCATGATGTCAAGTCTATCTCAGTATAGGCAGGCCACACCTGCACAAAGGGCAGACCCTGTGAAGAGATCTCTTTCTCAAACACTTTTTCTTACAAGAATTAGGAGAATAGCTGATTTGTGTCTTTTGAGATTTTGAAGTAGAAGACTAGTGGAAAGATATAAAAAAATGCTTGATTAGAATTCTGGTTGGGAAACTTCTACCCAGTATGTTGACTACTAGAGAGGTAATTCTTTCCAGCCTCTGAGGTACATTTATGTGTAAGTCAACTAATGAAGTTTATTTGATTTTAGTGTTATTATTTATAAATTATGAAATCTCCAGAGCACCTGAAATAGAACTGTTTTGTTGACTGAATAGAAATACTTTTTAGGGGCATTTACAGATGAAAAATCCCTTATAAAATATATATATAAAATATGTTTTCATAAAGCTGGAGCCAACACTTTCTTCCTCTTAAATTCTGCCTGAAATTTAAAAGCTTCATAATTATCTGGTTTTGGATTATTTTTCATTTCTGACTTTTTTTTTTGAAATTGGTTGCACACTGTCTCAGTCCAGCAGCTGGTGCACGTGTGGGGAAGTGAAGTTTTGTACAACTCCCAGTCCAAACATAAGAAGTAGGTAAATATTAATGATACCCTGGGTGTTATATTTCTACGCTGGAAGTTCAAGAAGAATACTCAGAAAAGCACTTCTTGTTCATAAAATATTGCTTACTCTCAGAATATTAGAGTGAAACCTTATTATCTTGACTGGACAACTGGCTTCTTTTTCAAGCTCCATAATTTGCAAAACGGAGAAAGGAAAGGGGGGAAAAACATTGGAAAAAAAAGTTCAGGCTTTTAAAAGCCCAAACAGGGGCATAACCTAGAAGTTTACCATGGAAAAATAATTTCAAAAACTGTTTAGTTTCAGCTCCAATAAGAAGAGCTTGTTGATAAATTAAAAATAATATTTCAGTGGTATGTTTTTAAAATAGAGAGATTAATTATTTCAGTGATAGCAAGTGTTCAATGAATCAGGAAATTTTTCTTCAAGGCAGAAATGGTACAGATTATACAGTACAAAGAGAGCTGATTAGGATGTAATTCTATTCCATAAGTGTGACTGTTTAGACTTTTAACATTTGAAAATAATGCTAACTTTCACTAGAGAGCTGCCCTTCGAACCAGGTCTTATAGGTTGGAGAAAGGCCACTTTTGCCTTTCAAAAATGTTCTGTTAATTATGCCTGACAGTTAGGTCTAGTATTTCCACAGTGCAGTGAAATGTATTTCCATACTATACCAAAATGTGTAGACATACAGAAATAAGGCTCACAAAATAAAATAAACTCAACACTGTTACACAGTGCTAATATTAGCATATTATTTCCCATACTTTTCTGTCCTTATGTCATTCATTTATGATTTATTTTGTGTATGTCATCCTTTTCCAGTGAACACTGTCGTGATCAGTATATCTTGATTTGATGTAGTCTGTGGCCTTCAAATTCAAGAAAAAATCCCCCAGGAGAATTGGCACACTAAGGATTCATGTCAGAGAAGTCGTAAATATCCCTCAGTGCAGTGATTTCAGTACTAAATAAGCTCCTTTTGCAGTTGAGACTTCCATCAAATGTAACTTGGAAGGTAGGAAAAGACAGAGAAAAGGAGAAAAAATAGAAGATTAATAAATAAAATTATTGTCTTAAACCAGAATTTAATCTATTAAAAATGTCAGATAAGGAGTCTTGGAATTAATATTCTAGTATTATGAGTGTTATTAAATTCAGGAAGAAGAAAATATATAATGAACGATATACTGGAAATAACTAAACTCTGGAGTAGTCCATGCAGATAGATGAACAGTGGTTGAAAATGGATAGATATACCAAGTTTGTAAAATCCTCTGAGAGTAGTATGACGGTTATTTGACTGGTGAATAACAGAATTTTCAGATACTGATTGCTACCAAACTTTTTCACAGGAATTTTAACTTATACTGGTGGAAAACTCATCAGTTGTTTACAATAGGGAAAAGCATAATATGGATTTTGTTATTGTAGACTGAAACGGTATTTACAGACATATTATTGAAAGTTTAAGAAAATTATCTAAATGTTAAATTTCCCAAAGACAGTAGCATTAAGCTTCTGTAGTTCAATGCTTAATTTAGCAAAGAGCAGCTTGATTGGCACAGATGAAAAACCCCAAACTGGTAAGTCCTCTTTGCTTGTTGTGTAGACTTTCATACATTGATAAATTTATTTTTATGATTTTAGATGGCAGAGGCTCATTTTCATTAAATTTGTTTACCATAATTATGGAAGGACTGTCACAATAACCATTAAGTTTGATACATTTGTGTGTGTTCCCACTTCTCTCTGCCTTCCAGAATTTTCATTCCAGCCATGAGTGCTGGTGTTCCTTAGTTGTACATCTGGTACAGTGTTTCTGACAGCAACATCACTCCACAGGGACTGAATGTGCCATCTGTATGACACACTCAGTATCTAATGGTTTAAGAGCTAGAGACATATAAATGCCTGAAAAAGCACATTTTCCTGGTTGCTATGTTTTTGGTCTCTAATGCACATTTTACCAACAAAGTATTTATTGCCAAAGGTTGCAGCTCTGTGCTCCTTTATTTGTGAGTTTGAGAAAGGAGGAGTGGACATTAACATCCAGTATGTCCTTATTATATCTAGCTGCAGGCAAAAGTAAAGGAGAGAAAGATTAAAAAACCCCTCACAAAATGAGACCACAAGAGGTACTAATCTCCTCAGCAGAAGAGCTGATTCTAATAGAAATGTAATGTGAAATCATTTTGCGAAAGGAAGAATGTACAAACAGATGTTTAGCACTGTCTATAAAACATGCAAGTGTTGCCCTAAGCTACAGTAGTTAAAGGGATGAACCAACATTCTGCAAATAAAAAACCATTAGATTTCAAATGAAAGACAATAAAATATGCTTTTGTAGAACTTTCTTACTCTTACAATCAAGACTTCTGCAAGATTTTTGCGCTTGCCTGAACTTCAGTGTGATATGAAGTACTGAAGATGTAGAGAAACACAGGTCAAACTGAGCCTGGTGAAACTGCATAGGAGAGATTTTCTTCATAAATGTAATTCCTTTTTTTTTTTTTTTAAGACAAGGAGAAAATGTAATTTATGAGGGCCTAGTCTGATACAGGGGAAAACACTTGAATTCTAGGCAAAAAAGTGTTGCTGGAAGACAGGAAGCTTTCAGATGGCCTCTCCGGGTTTTTGTTTATTTTTCTTCTCTTAAATTCTGGCTGATTTTATTCATTGCTTACATTAACGTTTATATATTTACTTACTCCAGAGAAAGGCATATGCTAAAACTGTCCATTGTTTATGACTTTTTCTTAGTATTCAAGACGAAGACTTCTAGTTAGCAATGCTGTTTACATAACAGTAGCAGTAGGAGCAGTTCTGGGTTATTTTATTTTTCTAATGACCCTGCCTGTGGCTTATTTTCTCCTTCAGCCTTTATAGGCAATAAACCAAGAAAACACGGAACACTTCTTTTAAAAATGTATAGCTCATACACTTGTGACTTTGTTCCATTGAGACCAAAGAATGGTAATAGAACTGAGGAATGTATTTCTTTAAAAAAAAAGAGCTAGTGGATAAGTTGCCTATGTGATAATTTGCTAGTTGACGTTATTATTATTGCCCAGGTGTCCATAATGTATGAAAAGCTCTAAAAGAAAAACGTATTTAAGTTGAGACATTCAGTGCCAAAATTGTCAGTCCAGGTTTCAAATATTGTGATTCTGTATAGAATTTAGAAGTTTTGGAGCTTATCCTAGATTTTGCTTACATGAAGATAAATCTATTTAGGGAATTATATACTGCAACATTTGTGTAGGTAAACTAATTTGAACATGACTACTGATGTAGGATCTGTATTAAACTTCTCATTAATGAAACAAGTGTAGTTACTATTTGTCCAGCTCATTTGTTTTGTTTTTCAACTTTTGTGTCAGATCGTTTTTGCTCCTTGGTACATCAGCTCTGTGATGTAACGATGACATGGAATTTGAAAATCAGTGAGTGATTCTGAGTGCCTTGCTCTTTTTGGGAACACAATTTAACACATCATAAAGGCAAAAGAAATTTGGTGTTTGATATTTAGTCTGCAATAAAAGGCTCATTTAAAGTTTCTTACATTGTACACCTGAAAATAAAATCACTGTAACTTACAAATCAAATTTGAGAATCTTTTTTTTTTTTCTTGATTTTGTATATACTTAGAAAACATTGAGCTCACCAGAAGGACTACTGGAAATAAAATCATAAGTAATAAGTAGAACGGTTTATTCTTCCTTCTTTAGCAGAGACCTTATAAAGGCAAATGCTTGACAGGGACATGCATATGTGATAAACTCTTAGATTAGTTTATTCAGTGGCAAACATTCATGTTGATGCTGTGATTCCACCTTCCTTCTTCCTGCTCCTCTTTTTTTTCTCTAAAATGAAGGACAAATGTGTATTACACTGGTGTGTGGGGTAAATCATCCCTATTTGGAATGAGCTAATGTTCTCATTAGAAGTTTATTGTTGCTCTACTATGTCATTTGCACTTGGACTGTCATCCAAAGGAACTGGAGACACAGAAGTGTAACTGTTATGAGAGAAATGAAATTACTGTGTTGGCTGAGCAAAGACAGAACTGTTCATTCACCCTTTTAATGTGAAGGACAACCTAGAAGTCATGGTCTGGCTGTCTTTCTGTTGCATATATAAAGTGTCAGTATGTCATACAGCTTTTTGCAAATGCAGAAGGGCTGGCTTTTGTAATGTCAGGAGTAGGAGGAAAATTGCTTACCTTGTAATTTGATGAGGTTAATATTAGCATGAATGCACTTTGATTAGTCTAGAATAGGATAAAACATGAGGTTATCCAACAAGATTATTTTTTTTGTAAGCCTTCCAGTGTAGGACAGTCAATAGCAATGAGATGACAGCAAGGTGTCAAAGTCACAGAATAAATTGCTTCTGATCTCCAACATCATCTCAGAATCTAAAAAGAGCCTTATCTTCAAAAACAACCAGTGCTAATTTTGATGCAGAAGTATTGCTCATTATTTATCACAGCTAATGATCACTCCGTGGCCTTCTCCAGGTGGCCTGGAACTGACTGGGTTGATTGCACACCAGAAGCCACCCAGAGCTGACACTGCATGCCAGAACTGGGAGGGTACCTCCACATGCAGTGCTGTCACATTGACGCTAAACTGTCTCCAGGGCCTGATCCAGTACTGGCCACTAGCTGTGCATTTTTCTAGGTATGCACTCCTTGGACTTAGTTGTGTTAGCTCTGATCTGATACAGTGTCACTGTGCCATAGGCACACCCAAGGAAATACTCAAGTTGTAAAACATCAGAAAAAATCAAGGTCTTTGGAAGATGATTCCAGCTGTACTGACTCACCTGGTATGTGTGTCTTGACTTGCATCAGGGCAACAAGCTTTGAATGTTTTCTGTTAGTGACCTGTGTGCTACACAGGCAAGGAAGTATTTGTTGTGTTTCTATTCCATTAGTTCATGTTGTAGAGAAATTTATAGCAAATTCTAGCTGCTGTTTCTATAATCATACTTTAGGTGTGGCTTCTAGAGGTTGTCTGTTGAAGAGAGGAAAATTCCACTACTACATAACAGTTTCTGCAGCCAACCCACAGAGAGGATTGCTGACCTAGAAGGAAATGTAATGAATCTCAGGTATCTGTTATTTAAAATGTAGCTGTTTATTGCTTATGTGACATGACAGAGAAGTGGACTCAGCATGAATATGTAAGACAGACAACAAGCAACATTTTATTTTGCTACTAGACATCTCCCAGTCCAGATTGATCCTACTCTTCCAGTGATGCACTTTTAATGTTGTTTTACCAATCTGTCACAAAACCAAAAATCTTCTTTATGGAACTATTCCACTGCTTCTTCATATCCCCTCTGTTTTCTGGGATCTGTTGAAATAATCAGTATATTTCCAGAAAAGGTTTCCTTCATGTTGCTTGAGAATGGTACTCCAGGTCCTTGTGTTCGGTTAATGAAAAACTGTTCGAAAGATATTTGATGTTTAGGACTGGAGTATCATGGCACATCCTTCTGAAAATAACATTTTATCTTTCTGTTTGAAACTTCATAATTGTGTTCAAAAATCACTAACTTGCTAGTTGCTCAACATCAGCTTATATGTTTTAAGTAACATATGCATAAAGCAATGCTAAAGCGAGAAACAAAAAAGAATAGTCAGAGTGGAAAAGTGAAGGAGCAGGTAAGAAAACATCTGTAAATTTAATCTTAATTTCAGTATATAACTAGGCTTATCTCACTGACCTGAATGTTGGAATTTTTGTTTATCTTTTTATAGGTAGGAGCCATCCTTTTTGAGTTAAAAATACACCAGAATATTTAATCTATTGGTTTTTAGTGAATTTCTTATGAATGTCTCCAAATTCAACTCCTATGTTGAAATGAATTTAATCCCAAAACTCTCATGTGGAATTGGTGTCATATACATGGGTGAATAGCAGAAAGTCACACATAAAGTTATGAAAATGAAGCCTTTGTGTGATTGCACTGTTCATTTTGCTTTCTATCTCTAGAAGGCAGATCTTGAGGGACAAAATGTTGACAATCAGTGGTTTGAGATTCAATCCATTAAAACTGAAAATGAAGAAGAGATTTAATGTCAGTGGCAGAATAGTTTAAAGTCCAGCCTAGAACCAAATGTTGTTACATTTTCAAAGTCTTATTTAGGGATTCTGTGTTCCGTAATTGTTTTTCTTTCTCTATGATCATGATGAGACTACGGGAAAACACAGACTGTACAAATTGCTGGTGGTATATAAAGAATGAATTTGGTTCTCCTCAATCTGTGTTCATGAAATTTTTTCCTGTCCTGTCAATATGTAAGGGGAACAGATAAGATTTCAAACACTACATCTTATGTAAGCCAGTGTCTGCATTTGAGTATAAAATGTCTAAAATATTCCACTAATACTGACACCAGGAAATTGAGTGAGAATCTGTTTTTCTAGAATTAATTCTAAGCAGCATGCCTTTATACATACATTCCAGCAGTAGATAGTGGTTCTGCATGTATATCTGTGAAAATCAATGGATCATTATTTATAATACATTGTTTTGAAAATTACCTTAGGTGGTCTTACCAGGAGAAGATGGTTCAAACGCAGCATTTTCCGTGTCAGTTGCTCAAGTCCTTATGATGTGACTGCTTAGCCTTACAATTTATAAAGCTGATAGGAGGCAATGTAACCCCAGACTGAGCAACTATGAGTGGTCCTCCTAATGAGAGGGAGTAAAAAGGTCAGCGTTACGGTGACCAATATGTATCTTAGATAGAAATAAATCCACCCAGAGGAATCTGTAGGGGTGTTATAGAGACAAAATACCTTTCCCTTGCCGGTAACTTTATCTGCTTCCTATGGGATTGTGTTTAACATCCAACATCCCAGACAGGCCAGGACAGAGTACAGTGTTCTCCTGAGAACAACTCCTTAGTTATTCCTGAGAAAACACTTCTAAGCTCCAGGAGTGGTCATTTTAAAGAGTCCTACCAGTGCTCTGATAAATGAAAATGCATTAGGTAGTGTCCATGTCAATGTATCCCAACTAATTTTCCATTTAGTGGGGATAAGGGGAATAATGGGGATAATTGAAGCACTGAAATTAAGTTTTCATGAGGAAAAGTCTAGGGCACACGAAAAGCACTAATCATGTTCTAATAAAGATAATTATTACTAGAATTGCATATAAGTGGCAATTATTTGATAAAAAATTCTGCTACTTTGCATATTACACTTTGAAAAGTCAATTCTGTTCTGTTGAAGTTCAATATTTTGGTGGGGAATATAGTCAAAATGATACCTATTTGAAAAAGTTCAATGAGTTGCTGGGCTTTTATGTACACCTACTTCTTTCAGGTTTTTATTAATAGGGGGTTTTATTAATAAATATAGAAATAAGAAATATCAGGAGTTTTATTCATGTTAGTGTTCATCCTCTGGTGCTATTTCAAACTTGGAGTCATCTCTTATTTGTGATATTGCTCTGTTTTTCTGACATAATCAGAGGTAAAGATTTCAGGAGGGTGTAAGTAACAAGAGAAGGTTGACTGACATACTTAATTTCTCAGTAAAAAAACCCTATTAAAACAAAAACCTCAAATTTCCAAAACACTGTTAGTATAAAATAAAAAGAGACATTGATAGCTGTCCTTTCCACTTTCTCACTTCTAAATTAAGTATTTTTCTCATAAAATACTGACTTAATATGAGGCAGACTGGGTTGAAAAGTCGTAACAGTTTGGAAAAAGGTGAGCTACAAACAAACTAGAGTAGCTTTTTATCTTCTTGTTATTAAAACTCTAATTATAAACATTAGTAAATATCATTCAGTGAAATTTCAGACATTGAATTAATTTGCCAAAACAACATTTAAAACTCTTCTATGTTTGTCTGTGTTGTGTGCATATGTGAATTCTATTATGTGCTACTAAAAATGGTAGCTGATTTGTTTAGGAGAGTAGAATCTGGAGTTTTCACAAATTTAATGTTGGGAAATTCACAACAAGACCAGACCAGTTATTTCTCTCCCTAGATTTGCCCCTTAAAGAATGGCTTGTTTTTTAATCGAAGAAGGGAGATACCAAGATGACCTATCAAATTGTCATCTTGCGTGCCTGTCCTGGTACATGCAGTTACATGGCCCAAAGTGATATTACAAACACAAGGTCAGCATGTCAGGAAGATAGCCTGAAGAACAGTGCTTCCCTTGTGATTGAAAAGCTAGATAACTAATTAATTTGCTGCCTATTATGCATTAAATTTTGGACACTTAGACATGATATGTTCTCTAAAACTATCTGATAGTGTAATTACAATGGCAAATAGTCAGGAAGCACCTTTTATCTCTACAGTTCATTGTACAGAGAACTGTTGTATGAAGTGAAGTCCCCACCAACACAGTATGCTATAGGTTTAGCTTTAATTCCTAAGGCATTTTTCACTCAAGCTTTCCACAGGAATGTTGATTACCTGTAAATGTCCACCAGAGCATAAAAAGAACTAGTTCAACAATGCTACAACTGTGTATAATGCAAATAATTTAGATTAATGAATCTCTTTTTTTCTGTACTTTGTATTGGACAGCTTTAGGAAATTTTGCAAATAATGATAAAAATGTAAACAATTAAGAAAATCTATTTCTGATGTCCAGCAGCTTTTATGCAACATATTTTGATACTTGTAAAAAAGAATAGCTTAGACCTCATTTAAAACACTATTATTTTTCTCATCTGTAGGCTAATAAATTAATCTTTCCCATTGTTTTGTGGCTCTTAAGGATATCTGGAATGACAAATAATGTACAGTACAAAGAGATCTGTCAGACTAGTATTGAAATACAGATTTTTACAATGGCATGTGGAGAAAGCAGACAATGAACAAAGAATCCTTTCATTAAACAAGAACTCTTTCAATACTGGGATAACAAGTCTTTGCTTGCAAGCATTTTAATTTTTTTTATTTTAGCAGAACAGAAAAAAAAATCCTCCTTATTGTATTTCATATAGAAAAGCAATTAAGTGTTTACTGTTCCTATTCGTGAGTTCAGTTTGCAAGATCTACTAGTGAAGAGTTTCTGAATGAAAATACATCTACAGTACTAGTTAAACAAAGAACAAGAGGCAAGTCAATACATTTAGGTTCAGCACATAAAATCCAAGGCATAATTAACTTCCCTGAGAATACCATATTACAAATAACAGTATATAATCACAGACTATTGCACAAAACAGAAAATGAACAAAATGATTGACAGAATTGCGTACCAGGTCCTTTGCTTGTCATAGCTTTATATCATAATTTTCATGCAGTTTTGTAGAAAAAAAATAGAGGTAAGTTTTATCTAATATCCTCATACATATTTTCATTCTATTTCATACTATGAAAGGCTTGTCCATTCAATGCTTCTTGGTGTGGACTCAAGTTTGCAGCAAGGAGTCAGCATACTGTGAAGGAGAATCGTGCAGCTGGGATACACCAGAAACAGGACAAGTGATCTTGTAGAGAGGAACAGCAAGATGCATTGTCTATCACACCACGTCTGTGTCAGTGGAGATTGTTTGTTTGTCAATGCAAAACAGAGGTGTCTAGACAGAATAGTTTGGCTTTTTTGGTGTTCAGTCAGGTCTTCACAAAGCCTCTGTACATCTGGAAGTGAAAGCATTCCAAGCTTTGCACTCTTCCTCTAGTCATAGATAGTTGTTAGGCAATAGAAAAGAGGTAGAGAGACAGAGAATAGGAAACTGACCTTGGTCTTGAGAATATTTGTGTGGTTTAAAGAAAAATTTCAATTTAAGTATCTATGCTAACTTAAAGGGACAGGATGCTTACATAAACATGTGCAGAACCTCATGATGATGGTCCTTCTTGGAAATTAAAATGATAGTGCTTATCTTTATTTGAAAAAAACAGCACTTTTTAAATTAAAAAAAAATCACTTCCAATCATTTACCAGCAGTCCTGATCAACCTGGGACGTCTCAGGTGACTGGAAGTTGACAAATGCTGCACCCATCTATAAGAACGACTTGGAAGGATGATCTGGGGACCTTCACGCCTGTCAGCCTGACCTTGGTGCTGAGGAATGCCATGGAGCAGATCATCTTGAGGGCCATCGTGCAACATGTACAGAACAACCAGGGGATCAGGCCCAGCCAACTTGAGTTTAGTAAAGGCAGGGCTTGCTTGATGAACCTGATCTTTTATGACAAAGTGACCCACTTAGTGGATGAGAGAAGGGCTCTGAAGGTCATCTTGACTGAACTTCAATGAAGTTTTTGACTCCATTTCCCATGGCATTCTGCTGGAGAAATTGGCTGTTCATGGTGTGGGCATATGTAGTCTTTGCTGGGTGAAAAACTGGCTGGATAGCTGGGCCCAGAGAATGGTGTTGAACGGAGTTACATCCAGCTGTCAGCTGGTCTCCAGTGGTGTTCCCCAGGGCTCAGTGTTCCTCAGTGGCTCAGTGGCCAACCTTGTTTAATATCTTCATCAATGATCTGGACAAAGGGGATCAAGTTCACGCTCAGTAAATCCGCAAATGACACCGAGTTAGGTGGGAGTGTTGATCTGCTGGAGAGCAGGAAGGCTCTGCAGAGGGATCTGGACAGGTTCGATCAATGGGCTGAGGCCAGTGCTCTGATGTTCGACAAGACCAAGTGCCAGGTCCTGCCCTTGGGTCACAACAACCCCTGCAGTGCTACAGGCTGGGGCAGAGTGGCTGGAAAACTGCGCAATGGAGAAGGACCTGGCTGGTCAGC
>WBMZ01014216.1:0-51966 GCA_013400975.1 Atrichornis clamosus | reverse complement strand
AAGTGCTGTGTCCAGGTCTGGGCCCCTCAATTCAGGAAGGACATGGAGGGGCTCGAGCATGTCCAGAGAAGGGATAGGAGCCAGGGAAGGGTCTGGAGCACAAGTCCTATGGGGAGCAGCTGAGGGAGCTGAAGGTGTTTTACCTGGAGAAAGAGACACTCAGGAGGGACCTTATTGCTCTCTACAACTGCCTGGAAGGAGGTTTGAGTGAGTTGGGGGTTGGACTCTTCTCCCAGGCAATTAGCAGAAGGACAAGAGAAAATAGTGTCAAGTTGTACTACGGGAGATTTAGATTGGATATTAGGAAAGATTTCTTCAGCCTTAACAATTCTATAATTCTGTGACTCTAAATCCAGTGAAAATTAAATGCATAGAATGTAGTGTAATTTAAGGAAGTGAAAATTGTCTTAGTGTTTCCACAACTCAAATTATTAATATCAGTTACAGAGGCTCAGTAGCAGCATAGTTCATGAATAACATAGTTAGTAAATAAATAAAACAACAGGAAATAAAAAATAATATTAGTAAACCAGAAAAACAGAGGAATAAACTTTAAAAAGAACAAATTTTTTTGTTTTGAAGCAAGGACAGATGTAAAAAAAGTAATATCAGGTATTGAAATATATGTAACATCCTTAAACAAAGTGAAGGATTTTTTATGGTCCTTTAGAAGGTCATGTTGGTCATCTGCAAACAGGAAGGGCAGGGAAGGAGGGAAACTAACTCCAGGTGTCTCTCTGAGATAATGTCAGGTAAGAAAGCAGGATTCGTCAGTGATCACAATGTTGTTCCCATTTTTCCTGTGGTGAACCTGTTATCCTTCTGTGTTGGAGGTCCAGATGTGGCAAGTATATGAAGTTCTGGAATTGTCTTCTGCTGTTGATGTTATCACCAGTCGTTTATGGTCCCTAAAAAATGTGTTGCCTAGAGAAGCCTTGTTTATTCTTTTTCATATGTTCATGCTGAGGGCTTCCTGTGCCATGTCTCCTTAAATGTTGTGGCTGTGGGGATATGGAGCCTTTTTTATGTGCTTCTAATTTATATACCAATAGTTCTGTCTTTAATAAAACATCAACCAACAGCTACAAATGTGTCAAGAGGTATAAGAGATATGTATTCACTTATCCCTTGTATAAATAGATAAGTCACAGTAATGCAAAATATGATCCATCACAGCTACCTATCTAAACTTTCAGGTCAGAAATAGACTACTATGAAATTGCAGTGATAGCAATGAAATGCTGTTTTTTGAAAAATATCTATTGATGATCATACACAGTGTATAAAAGACCTTGCTAGTATTCTGCTATGGAAGATGACTTTTGGAATTTAAATTAAAAAAATGCAATGACTAAATCAGGATTAAAAAATCATATTCATGTTATCATACTAGTTTTAAAAATGTAGAATCACATCAAGTTCAGAAAATATCTTTAATAGGAATATTTTGTGTTTGCTTAATCATTATTCAGAACAAAGCCCTTCTGGACAGCATGACATGACCTACTAACAGTGAATTGCAGCTCTAGGGTTTCAGTTTCAGAAATGAACCTTCACCTGGCTGCAATGCCAAACAAAAGGCAGACATTGTTTTTGTATGACTTTTTAAAACTATGTTGAAGGTACAGCTTCCTCTGTAGATTTGCACACTGAAAACAAAAGCAACACAGGAAAGGAGACATTTACCCTGGAGGCACCATTACAGTGAGAGATTTTAGAGTAATAGAAAAAACACAGCTTTTCAGAACATCTAAGTCCTGTTCAAAAGGAAAATATAACATTAATGATCGGTTGTATACCCTGTGAGGAAGTGTGTGGGGATAAGGCAGCTACACAAGCTAATAGTGAACAGATGTATGGAATTTCTCTTGTGATAGCTGACTGCTTAAAGCAGAAGGTAAAAACCTTTTTTTGTGCGACAGCTTCAGAACACATGAGGCTACTTTACTTTTGGTTTTGCTGGTTTTCTGAATCCATTTATTGCATCACTTAGATCTATTGGTATCCACTTTGGAAACATGAAAGAAATCAATGTTAGTTCCCTCAGAGTTAGCATTTTATTTGGAGCAGTAATGCATTTTGAAGTGAATCTCTCAATCATTTCCAGTTACTGTGAGTTGGTTCAATTCTCACAACTTTGGTGCGCGCGAAGTGAAGTTTCTTAAAGAAACCCCTGAAACTGCAAACCTCATCCCAGGTGTGCACCAGATGTGCTCCAGCATTTCACTGTAATTGGAGGGTTTGACTGTTTTTTTGGACAACATTGCTGCACTTATATGGTGTGCTATACCAGGAGTCCAGACTAAATGTGCCTAAAGAAAAGGCCCTGAGCTGTAAATAATGCAGTTGTTGGGGCAGGCACCAGCTGCTTCAATATACTGATCTCCTCCAATTTCACTGAAGTAATGTAAATAGAACACAGACACCCCAGGATTATTCAAGATAGTTCTAGGTAACCAAACAAATCAGGAAGTGAACTATAGATTGAGGTACAGTTAAAATTTCTGCCATTGATAACATCTTAAGTATTCTGGTATTGGCGAAAGTATGTCTG
Source organism: Atrichornis clamosus (assembly GCA_013400975.1). Classification (NCBI taxonomy): domain Eukaryota; kingdom Metazoa; phylum Chordata; class Aves; order Passeriformes; family Menuridae; genus Atrichornis; species Atrichornis clamosus. Next base: position 49,412 of record WBMZ01014216.1, on the reverse strand, counting down.
GGATGGATAGATTCACTCCCTGAATTGCAGATTGAATTTGAAGATCACAAATTAGAAATATATGAATGAAATCAAGTCTCAGTGATTGTCTGAAGAATACATTTAAAATGTTAGCATCATTACTTTATGGATGACATAAATATTATTACTCTGTGATAAATTCTCTGTCACATTTTAGGTAATATTTCAGTTTTAGAGTAGTGGCCCTGGAGATTAAAAGACTTAAACCAGTAAAACCTCAATATAGGAGGTGATTCTGCAACCTGCCAATGAACAACTCATGCCTAAATTTGGCATTTTTAGGAATGAGAACATATTTGGGCTGTTTAAACAATTAAGATTGGCTCTTTTGTCATCCAGTGTCAAATGCAGTTATCTTTTGCGAAGTGGATCAGGGCCTCCTGAAGTACTGAGACCACCAAACCATTTTCTTCAAATAGGAAGCAGTCATCAGATGGTAACAATTTTGACAACTGCCAATGAGTATGAAAAGTTTTCCATGTGCTAAACTGTCTGATACTATTAATCTTTTGAGCAATTGTCTCAGAAGTGGCATGATTGTAGCTTTAACAAAATTAGTTCTACTCCAAGCTAAAGATCTATATTTTTATTAGCTTAGATCATATACTTTTTTGGGTTAATAATCTTTTTTTTTTTTTAATTTTATTTCATTTTTCAGAAAAGAGGTTGCAGTACAGCTATGAAAGAAACAGTGTCATGAAAAAAATAGTTTATTTTCCTAGAATCAAGAACTCAAATCCTGCTAATAGGTGTGATGAAGCATCATATAATGTCTTTATTATTTTATGTATACATTTGTTTTCTATGTTTACAAAAAGTAGTTTTAATTTAGGGGTACCGATTGGAAGGGCTGAGATCTCTACCTTATAATCTTTTTATCAACAACAGAAATAAGAGTTGAGTCTTTCTGAAATGAAAAATGTTGTAATTTGTTCCACACTAATGGGGAGAAATGTAAGATATGATTATGACACAACCTTCACAGATTGAATTAGTGACAGATTAATGAAGAGAAAAAGAAATGCATTGTGGGAATCATGAGCCCATGACAGCTATGTCATCCTTTTTGGGAAACTCAAAAATGATGTCTCCCTAGGAGACAAGAATAAGAGTGTGATTAGTTCAGCATTGGTTTTCTTTCCCTTACAATACAGTCTTTAAAATAATTAAAGAATAATGCCTGAATCCCTTCTGAATGGTTTTTAAGGTTTAACTTCCTGCAGCTAATCACTGAGCTGCTCTGCTCTTGTAAGGGAGACTGAACAGATCTGCACAACTAATTGTGGAGTAGTGCACTGATACTCCTCTCCCATATCAATACCAATTAAGTCTACTCAGAGTACATCCCATATTATTTTAATAGGGATAGTATTTTTAATCTGGTCAGGTCTTTGTGTGTAGGAATGCAATTTTGCTAGTAAGACTTAAAAGCTTGCTCATGATCCTGACTGACAAAAATTTCTGCCATTATTGTTTAGCCATGAGAGTAGTAAATATTCTGTTCTCTACTGGAGTGATTTTGTTTCATTAGCATAAATAAAAAATAAAGTAGAATAAGACAATGTTGTTTAGTATGTATTTACAGAAATACTGTTATGAACATCTGACAATTTGTGGGAGCTAGTGAGAAGAGATCAGCAAATGAGTGAAGAAAAAGCATCAGATTCCTTTTTGTGATGGGAGCTTCAGTGAAGGTAACTTTCCTAGTGTGGCTTAGTAGGTTGCATCCTAGATCTAATAAGATTTTTTTAGGCACTTGTCTTCAAGGGAACACTAGTGTCTGAATAAGTAGCATCATATTAGTCATATTTTTATTTAAGTGGTAACAAATAAAGTGAACAGTAACTACAAAGGTGAAATAAAATGCCTATTTTAGGAAGCCTGGAAGTAGATAAATAAGATACAGGTCTGAAATACTCTACATTTGCACATTTTAGCCAACTATTTCCCCAGTATTCTTGGTTGACTTATGTTAACTGCAGAAACACTTCAAGCTTTCTGTACTATTTTAGTATTTGCCATTCCTACCACACAGAGCTGCTAACACAGCTGAGAGCAAGATGTGCTGTCTTCATCAAGGCCATTTTTTTGTATCCCATTGTGATGTGGCCAATAAAGACAACAAATAGATGAGATTTTAGGCTTTTATTTGAAGTAATTTCTTACCTAGTAGGACATGAGTAGAAAATAGCTCAAACTTTACAGGGTTCCTTGATGCAGAACACAATGACATCACATTGAATATCCAGAAGTCACACACAGGCAAAAGTATTAATTATAAGAATTTTTCTATCTACTCCTGAAAATAAGTTTAGCCTATGTTATTAACCCTTTTCTGCATAACAGTTCATTACTTTGATGGCAGCAGTGATGGAGACAGACTGATGTGTGACAGCATGTCATGCTGACTCTTCTGAGAACACTGGACTTGAATGATTTCTGATGCACGCGTTGTTTTCATAAGAAAATTATCTTTTTTTTGTGTGCCTGAAATTCAATATTTTCATTTGAACCAGAGGTGGGCGTATTTTAAAAGATGTAAGTATTATAGACGCTATCACTTTAATGTATAGAAAAGAAGCAAGCAGGTTTTAGTTGATGGTTTTTTTAACCAATGCTGGAAACTTTATGTGACCTGTAATTAAAAAAGTCCACTACACGCTGGGCCCCTGATTTCAGAAAGCTTGCTGTGTTTAGAAATTAAAGCCTGTGTTGTATTTTTAGAGAACAGTGCTGATCAGCAGTGGTAATGTGCTAACGTTGGCTTGAACTAAGTGCAGTATCAATAATGTAAAAGCATTTTTGTAATATCTGTGAAGATTTATCTAGTTATAAGGAAATATTTCACTTAAGAAAAGTTTAAGTAATTTACAGATTATACTCAAACACTGTTCTGACAAAGGATTTACTGTTCAAATCATCCTAGATGATGTAGTATGAGCTTGTACACCACCTTAAACATTCAAGATAGTCTAAGCATTTAAACTTCTTTATGATGGCATAAGTGCTTAAATTGCCTAAAATCCTCTGAGTAGTGTATGATTTTAAGGTACATTAAGTCCTCTGGTGCCATGATTGCCTAAACCATCTCAGATTTTTCAAATGGCATAAACTTACAAATCATCTTAAATAATATTTGAGATGGCATAAAGGCTCAGACTGCTCTATGGAGGTATAAATGCTGAAATTGCTAGTTAACTACTTTAACAAGTGTTTGGTTTTGAATTTATGTAACTTCTTAGAAAGTGCTTGGTCACAAAGAAAAAGCTAAGAATCTAGAATGATGCATTATATTTAGTGCCAGCTTCAGATCTTAGCTAGAAATTCTTTAGCTGTATTGCAAGGTGCTGTAGACACTCGCTAGAGTGCATCCCTAAATAAAAATCTCCAGAACTACACGTTATAACTCCTGTGTTTGCCTCTTACTGCAACCATTAGTTTTTGCTAGACAGCCTAAATCATATTAGGTCATGATGCTTGAGAATATTAGTTTCATCTGCTGAAAAATCCCTTTCCATTCCCACGTGCAGGGAGGGAAACTTGCATGTGCACCCAGGACCCACAGGTAGGCACAGAGGTGAGCAGAGGTTTGTGGCAAATGAAGAAAGAAGGGTGGAGGATCTTGTGACCTCTTTACACAAGATGCCAGGTAGGCTACCCTGCTAGCTGGTGTGAGTTTCGAGTGGTTACATGGTTCCTCAAAATGAAGCTGCAGTGGTCGTGGCTGCCAATCCTCCCTTGGCAGCCCTCCAAGACTGCTCTTGTGTTCTGTCCTTGCAACGAGTTGTACACAAAGGGAAATGAACCCCTGATGCCCTCCTTCTACTCTCAGCATTTCTTGTAACAAAGCATAGCTTGTCAGACGCAGTCTCTGAGTGTGGATGAAGTCGGTCTAATAAAATAAAAATGAATATGTATGTTCTTTGCAAGAGTGTGAGGTTAAAGAAATAATAAGTCAATAGAACATAATGTGTTTAGTCTGTCTGCAGGGCTTCTTCCATTCCATGATTTTGGGCTCAACAGTGAGCTTATGAATGAGGAATCAGACCTTTTATCTTTAAACAAAGAAAATAAATGTCTTTGTCGAAGGATTTAGGACTTCATTATTTGTCCTTGTTTTGTTACCAAATGCAAATGATTCTGTACTGAGTGAGATGTCCTTGGTTATGATTGCTACAGCACCCCACTACATATTAAAGTTCTCCTCCTGCACATATACCACATGGAGGACTTTGTCTCCATAATGATAAGCTTGATACAGTAAAATAACAACCCCTGCCATTGCCAATCAGCATGTACCACCTGAAGGTGATTTTTAAGTTTTGTGGGAGAAGCCCAAAAATTTATTTGGACTGTAATCTCCTATCTGGGGCTGGACTCTCCTGCGCTGTATTTTTATTGATAGTAAAGCAGGATCAAAATATCTTAAAGCATAAAGAGGCACTACTTTTGAGCTCTATTTTGGTCATATGAACTGAAAGGAGTGCAAAGCTGTGTAAAGACCAGTAAAATTCTGTTCTGTAGAAAAGTAGGTTATTCGAGTTGAATGTAGGCACTGGTCTGAGAAAGTACAAGCCTTTAATTGCTCCTCCTTGGGAGCAGCTCAGAGAGGTGCTGCAATTAAAAACAACCAGAGTGTACTAGTTTCAAATGATCACCAGCCCCTGCCAGCTCATTATGAGACAGCTCTGGTTTCTGGGAATTTAAAGGTGAAGTAGAGAGACAATCACATGTAGCTGGCAAAAGAACCATGTTCCTCACCCCTCTCTGTTACTGGTCTGCTGTCTATGGGTTTGGAAGGGGGGTGGGTGTGTGTGTGTGTGCGCATTTTTTCTGCATGTTCTTCCACTGTTTTTGGATATTCCTTCCTTTTAATTCTAAACTTTCCAGCTGGCCTCTTGAAAGACTGTCTTAGCTATACTGACTTCGTACCAGAAAATATAAATCTCTCAATACATTATTGTGGATTAATTTGAGATCTGCTCTACAACATTATCTGTACCAGATGCCTTGAGGTACAACAGTGCAGCTCAGATTCTTCTCATGTATTCTTTTACTTAATTATGAGTATTAGAAAAAAGTTACAAAATGTATAGGATAATAATTAACAATGGGGAATCAAAGAAGCTGACTTTTACTTTAAACAATGACTGCCAGTACATTAGCAACAATTTAGGGGACTGAAAATATGTCATTTATACTTTTGGTGAGTAGGTGCTATTCAGACCCTTTCAGCTAAATTAAAGAGATACTGCTTGAATCATTGATTTTCCAGTTGGCTGAAGAAATAAAATAGCTTTCGATTAAGCAAATTTAATTTGTTGAGAAATTTTAACTGAAGGAACTAATAACTTTTGGTTGAAATAAATATTTGTTTTTGTCTTGGAGCATTTCTAAAAGTAAGAAAATTAAGTGCCACTCTTAAAATCAATCACTGTGTAGTCAGTTCAATGAGACCACCCTAAATTTAATCCAAGTGATTTTAATGAAAGAACTGTGAAGTTTTCAAGGGATGCTCACTTACACTGAGATTGTAATCAGCCTTCTCCTACAAAAATAGTATTCCAAGTGGTGATACCAGTGGTTTAAACTAGTGGATTAAAATTACACTGGCTTTAACCCTTGTTTATAACTCTCAAAATGTCAAGTCAACCAAGAGCACTTGTTTTTGAGAGCAAAAGTCTTGTAAACAATGTTTCTTTACATATCTAAGTAAATTGGATCCCATACAAACTAATGAGTTTGTATAACTCATATTCCTCATTTAAGTGTCTGAGAAAGAATTTCTGAACAGATAATTGCCCTAAAACTGAAATAACTGATTGGCCCTAGCAAAAATGCACTGAAGGTACAATTTTCAGTACAAAATGTGAACAACAGCTGCTCAACAACTAGTTGGAAGCTAAAGTAAGCAGCTATGAGAGAGGAAGCAGCATGGGAGCACTCGAGTGAACTCCAGCCTGCAGTACAGGGGCAAGCTCTGTGTACAGCAAGAAATAAACTGTTCTTGCTTCAACACCTGTGAACAAGTCCTGTTGTGAAGGAGGAGATGTGGCAAGGCCTTGTGCTCTTGCTGTTTGCCCATCTGCAAATGTGAGAATAAAATGTTCCACTCTGGTTAACTCCTTAGACCACCTGGTGTTTAGGGTGTTTGGGTGTTACTCCAAATGGTTCACTCATGCAGTTCAGAAAAATAGTAAGGGAAACGGGAGCGTGGCAGGTGGACAAACTGACTGCAGCTAAAATTTATCATGTGGTTTAGTTACCCTGCTGACCTTCATTATGAGGCTAAGGAAAGATTGCAGAGTCTAACAGCTACATAACTGAATTCTAGTAAATAAATTGTTATTTGCATTCAACTTATGAATCTCGCTGCTTCATTAAATTTAAAACAAGTTTGGCAGTGGGAGTTGTCATTTCTGCAGAACTTACAAGGAACACCCCACACAGCCACGAAAGTTAAGTACACTTTTATGAAACTGGTCACACAATTTAGGGAAGGCAGCTGGCTCACAGCAACAGAAATTGCATGAAAACAGCCAAAGAACATCTCTGGACAGTTCCGTTCAGACTTCAGTGTGCAAATTATCTGAGTTTCCTCTAGGTTAGAAAGGGACTTGCTGCCACTGTAACAAAAGGCCATTCAAAATTTCAAATGAATTTGTGGATTTCCTGGACAAGTATCAAGTCAGGACAGATTCTCTTCTTTCTTTTCTTTCTTTCTCTCTCTTTTTTTTTTTTTTTGAGTAGCCATTTAAATTTTCAAATGAATGTGAGCTGTAACATTTTGTAAGTCATAAATCAGATGCTATGGTTCAAAGTGTTCTTTCCATTCAGCACTGCAAGCGAGCAGCAGCATCTGCCAACCAAGGATTAAAAACCTCTATAAACAAACACATTAATCTTATTGTTTTCACAATAAGTTAAGTTGATGCAGAGGAGCTGACTATTACAGGAATAGTTTGCTTGTTCTGGGGAACATGTCCCCAAGGAGTCAACTACTCAACATGGAATAGAGACCTTCTCCCAAAGTAGAAAAAGCACAGAGAGAAAGGAACAGCAGGGAAAGCAGGCATTTTCCACTGAATTTAAACTGCAATGTCACCAAAATCAGGACCTTTAAGTGCACTGCAGGAACAAACTGCTTATTTCTTCTGTCCCCAAGATTCATAAGAATCTCTTAAACATAATTAGTATTGCTTTCTGAAGTCCAGTACGAGCTCCACAGGAGCTTGAAGTGTGTTAATTTTAGATCTGCATGTCTTGCTGTTTTATAAACTTGTCCTCCATATGTTATAACATTCACATTCACAGTACATTGCTAGTGTCATTTTTCCATTTTCTTTTGAGCTTTATAGTATATTGGGGTTTGCATTTAATAACTAGTTATGTGCTGAGGGGGATTGATGTGGTTTATGTTTTATGAGTTTCAGTGGATTATTAAGGATGAATTCATGTGGGGGTGGATGAGTTCTTCCATCTATATATATATTTAATTTTTCTTACTTGAGGGTTCTTTACAGAGTGCAGTTGTAAAACCTGGGAAGAATTCATCACAGCTTCACTGATGGTGAATTTGGCTGACAGTTCCTCTCTGAACTTTCTATCTCTGTTAGGATGTGCAGATCTTAAAATACAATGCATTCATTTCCTGAACATAGACCCATTTTTATCTGGTGTTTTCTCAGTTACTGTTTCATTTTGTTTGTCTGTGTAACTCTTGGTATTGGTTTGGCTTATTTTAGCAATATATCTCCTTCCTTTGTATTGTATTGTAGCTCCACGGTGAATGATTTTGCCACACTAGGAGATCTGCAAGCAATCTCACCAGCACTTCCTGTAGAATTAGGGTCATTTTAATGTCCATAATAAACTTAATGACACTAAATAAAGACTTGTGCCATTTTCAGGAACTATATTTACAGGATATGCTGTTCAAATACTTACTTGTATTAATGACATTAAAACAATGAGACTCCTCCTCTCTGTTGTGAAAAAAAAACAAGAATACTGTGCAAATACCAGGATTCGTTGGCATTTAAAATCTTAATGCATTTTAAGTAATACATAACTGACTCTCTCTGGCACAAAGTTAAGGCATTACTTCTGAGGCCTGAGAAGACTTCAAGTAGGAGCAACAAAATCTTCATGCAAAGCTAAGCCCCTCTAAGGTCCTGGGCCAAATTTTCAAGGGAACTTCCTTGCTAGCCATTGGAAGGTGCAAGCAGGATGTTTGTGCCAGCTTTCTCCAGCTAGCAGGAACACTGAAGAAGAATCAGCAAGGTGTCACTATGCACCTGCAAGCAAACCTTGGAGCCAGGTATCCTGGAGGAGTTAGTTTCCTGAAAAACAGTACATGCAGGAACACACCACAGCTCTTCACCGTGCTAAACCAGCAGTGCTGTGCTGCGCTGACACATTCGTTTTGCCGTACAGACTTTATGTGACATGTCAAGAGATGAAGGATTGATACTGCCAACAGCAGACACATTCTTTTACTGTTCACCAGCCCTGAAGTGGAAATTTCTTGCTCCAGCCCTTTTTGTAGTCTGTTACCTTAATACAGCTAGACAGGCTGGGCTGTAGCTTTACCCTTCAAAGACTAATTTCAGCAGATGGATCCCCATGTGGCCAGTGAACCTAGATGAAAATTGTTACTAATAAAGCAAACCCTGTAAAATTCACCCTTTTCCTGTTTCAATACATTGCTATAAGTTCACTTTCCACCACGTACACTTAGTGAAATATTGCCACAAGCCAACGCATTACAGCTTATTTTATTATTGAAAGCTCATTGAAAAAAGCTGTTAGACACAGTTCAAACCATTACAGAATGCTACTGAATTATTCTATCAAATTGGAGCAGGCTCAGGGTACATTTCATTGCAGAGGATACAGTAACTCATAAGAGAACCTATCACCAACACTTTACTTTTAGATTAGCACTACTTTTTTTTTTTTTTAATGAATAAAAGAGAATTGGAGAACGTTTTCAAGAAGTTACAGACAAAAACTGTGTTCAAACACGTGATAATTAACATACTTGAAGATTCATAAACAGGACATATTTAGTAGTTTGTTTCTTTTTCCCTACTGTATAAAAATATAGCCCAAAATATTTGGCTGAACAGAACTCTATTAAAAATCACTTTGGATGAGAATATCACTTATATTAAAGAGTTTCAATTATTACTTTAGCATACCTAATGTGGAGAACTTCACAATTATAAAAGAGTTTGTTTCCATAGTAATTAATGTTTTCAGCTTCTACAATCCATTTTCTGTCTGCACAACTTTTCATGAATCTCAAGTAATTTTTCTTTCAAATGGACAATCTGATTTCTTAAGGAGAGAAAGCAAAATCCCCTTTAAACATTATCTGCCATTATGAGTTTTCATAGGCTTCTTCTGTGATTCTTTATTACTGAATAAAAGGCAAAAATAAAGAATAGAGAACGTAAAGAAAGCATAAAAAGGAAAATCCTGGGAGACAGCAATGATACTGACTACCATATGGCTGAGAAGTTTTTATTTCTGTAGCAAGTTATGAGCTGCTCTGTGATAGAAAGCAAGTTCACAATAATATATTTTACTTGTTTCCTCCAGTGTATTTGCTTTCATGTTTATCGTAATGATTGCATGGCTTACCAGCAACAGTTCATATTTGCAAACGGCCACGTAACAGCAACTGGATTATTTCAGTTTTCTCTTATGATTAAAAACAAGATATCTGCGGCATCTTTGTGGAAATTAGTATGTCACATGATGCCTCTATTATTACATGGAAAAAATGTAAAATATCATCCTTCACTGTATTTTTGCAGAAAGTTTTCATTCATAACTATGCAATTCTGCTGAAATAAAGGGAAAGTCTGGGCATGTCTTTCTACACAAACTTCTTTGCTTGCGGTAATGCTGTTCGCACATAATAAGTAACTTAGCTTGGTGGACTTTCTCCATGATTGTTGTGGCTTTAGGTGTTATTGCCGTGATTTTGCTCAAATTCCTTTCTGCTACACTTTCTTCAAATTCTTTCCCCATTACACTTCTGGTGAATATTAATGTGTTACTTTTTGAAATCTTCTATTTCCTTAGTCAGTTACTGTCTCTCTTAGAACCAGACCAGAAAGGCTTTTTTGCAATTTAATTTATTTGCAACTTCATTTCCATGGAACTTCAGGTGCGTTCCCAGTACTTTGCAGAAAGTGGGAGGCTCCTCCAGTTCTAACCACTATTTACGTTGTTTACAAGAATATCCATCATTCCAGATGTCAGAAGTATGGGGCATATACAAAAACATGAGGGTGTCTAAATGAGCTGATATAGACTGATATACACAAGCACTAATGAAATACTGGATTGATGATATGTCCATGCTGCCAATTCCTGGGATGAAAAGGTTTGACAGATAGATTAAATGTGGCTTGATTTTAAAGCAGTTTCAGTTACACCAAATATAAAAAGAACTTTTCAAAACACCAAAGCTTTCAACAATCTGTTATCTCTACATTGATTACCAAATAAAGGATTTCTGTGCATATTTTACATCCTGTCACCCAAAATATTAATTAAACGCATTTACTTCTGGTTCTCCATGGCCTTGACAGCAACTTAAAGTATTATGGAAGGAATGTGCAATTCAATTGCTAACTCTTAAGTACTAGTGGTTTTTTTTTTAGCGGTAATGTGGGAAGAAAAATGTTTCCTAGTAGTCTGATGGTTGATGTTAAACACATTACTGAAACTTTTTCTATTTTTCTGTTTACATATCAGAGTTCTCCTAAGTTATGAAAATTCATAATTTATGAAAATTCCTCATAAATTTTTCATTATATTTGGCTTTTGCATCCCTTGGCTGGGTTTCCAAATGCTCACCAGTTGAATTAACACACATATACAAATGAAGAATAACAACATTCAACTTCAGAAATGAAATGTAAGACAATTTAATCTTACTCAAATAAGAAGAATTTAATAAGGACACTTAACCCTAATTAATGCTAATTTAAAAAAAAACATTTCTGATCTCAGTCTCCTTGGAAGCATCCATTAACAGTCTTGTGAATTATCTGATGAAGGAAATTTAATAATGTTCAAATTCAGATATCAGTTGTCCTAGTTTAAAATTCTGCTTCACCTACAGGAAAGTTTTTTATCTGCTTTTAAATATATTAAACTAGGCTTTAACTAAAAATTTGCAAAGCTATATATAGCGAATCATCCTGCTTCCTGGGACAATCAGCCAAATTAGTCAAATCAAGCAAGTCTGAGATTAGGAATCAAAAGAAAAAATAATCATTCTTATGGGTTTTTTGCCATGACTCTTGGAAATACATTTTTGCAGGTAAATCATAGTCTCTTAGGAAATGGTAGAAATTAAAAGATGAGACACTAAGAAATTTAGTGAAACCTCTCTCCTGTAGAAAAATATTAAATCAAGATTTTAAGCCTTGAATTATTTATGTTTTCTCAATATCTCTAACTCTTGGATCTCATGTTCCTTGCTACTCGATCTCCTTATATTTATGTATCCCTTAAAAATGATGATTTTTTATACCATTAGGAAGGATTTTTCATAACTAATAATTTAGTACTGTTAAGCCATAACCTACCACAATTACAGACAGTAAGATTTTTTAGAGCTCAAAAGTTGAGCTTTTTAATTACATTGGTTTAGCAAAAAGCCAGCTGTGGGAAATGTTTGGTCTTAAAGCAGGCAAGTTATTTTAGCTTTCGGAGCTGGGACTCAGTTTTCATTTATATGACTGGAGAACTTAAGAGGTTTATAGAACAACATTTGAATTCTTCCAGTGTAATTTTATGCTGCTATTATTTCTTTGGATCTGAAGTATTTAGAAATCTTAACAGAAAGGGAGGAATGAGTCCATCATTCTTACAGGCCTGCTGACCTGTCATGCAAATGTACCCGTGCATGCATACATCTATACATATACATATCAAAAAGCATAGTGAACTATTATCATTTTGAGTTTGCAGATCTGCATTCGAATTTCAGTGTGGTGTGCATTGCAGCAAACTGAAAAACCTACTTAAATCAAAGCATAGTTTGGATTGGTTTCTTCAATTCCAGAGTGAGTGGGCAGTTTAATCCACATGAACCTCAAATCTCAGCTGGAACTGCTGTTAAACATTCTGAACTGCCAGTTTAAATTTTACAAACAAGGAAAATACATACTTGGCTCATACTATAAAGATTCCTTATTTCATTGCAATGACAAAAAAGGTTATTCTAGGATATGTGGTTATCATAAAATAGTCACAGTCCTGGATGTCATGCATTCAGATTATTCCAATTCAGGACAACCAGTTTCTTATTCTAAATCTTTTATTGCCTAGATAATGAAAACCATACTAAGTTGGATATAATTGACAAAGAAACTAACCTATAGTTTAAACATTTTAAATGGCTTTCCTTTTGTTTTGTCTTTACCTTCTGTTTCTAATTTTTATTGATAGATCTCTGTCTGCACAATGAAGACATTGTTCACAGAAAAAAAATCCACTTGAAACCATTGCCTGGCTTAGTGGTGCAGCTTTTCCGATTTCTGCCATGAGATAAACTATGAAAGTGACATTATCTTGTGCTCATATTTTGGGAACTTTGAGACTCCTAGGTTACCCAGGAGTAGATATTTTGGTAGGTGCTTAGTTGGTAAATCATTGCATCCAAATTAATGTCCAAAGCATTAAATTTTTAAAAAATCCTAATTTTTCCCTCTAACATCATCATGATTTTAATGAATTTGAGGGCTTAATCAGGAGTTTTTATTATTCAGTGTGTAAGATTGGGGCTCATTTCCATAACAGATACGATGTACTCAAACTTCTAAGCTGAGACAGCAAATAGACAAGGCTTGTTTGATGACTGCAGCTCTCTGATTCTGGACAGATTTCCTTAGAGGACTGTGAAAGACAAGAAATAAGAAGAAATAAGGGGCATAATTTTTGCAGTTTTTCCTCAGGATCACCAGCAGATATATTGGCTATATGAAATTTCTGATTTTGAATCAAATCAGAGGCTGTACCAGAACTTTGTCTCTTTTGCTTTTGTTTTATTGGATAATAAGAACATTTTTCATATGCTCATTTCAGGTCTAAATTTTGAAAATAAAATTAGAAGAGAACCATGTCTGAACAAAGAAACCAGGATGCTTCTTCATGTCAGTATTTATGTGAGGTTATTATATAGGATATCTGAAAAGATATTGGCTTTGTCCTATAACAATTGAAATAAATCAACCTTTTTTTTTCCATACTGGGATGCAGTGTAAGGATCTGTGCCTATTTATGATATGCATGATTGAAGCAGAATTCTTGTCTCAAAAATAACTTAGCAAAAGGTGGCAATTTACTTAATGATCCACTTTCATTAATGAATCACGAGAAAATTATTTCTTAATCACTATTAGACAGTCATTCTGCTAATTAGCAATAAAATACACGCTTTTAGATATGTCAGCATAGAGAATTCTGTCAGACTTGAGAATGACTTTCCTATTGAAAAGAATCGTAAATTCCATTCTCACTGACGTGAATCTAGTCCATGGTCTTAGAGTTATGACTTGTTTTTACAGCATAACTGGGAAAGCTCTTGTGATGCTGTAGGGCAGGGACAGTAGTGAAGTAGGAGCATAGGTTGAAATGGGAACTTTGAGTTGGTGCTAGTAAGGCTGAAGTCATAAACAAGAAAGAGGATTTAGGCCTGAGCATGTGCTGAAGCAAGCAAAATCCAAGCTGTGCCAAGAAGGTTGCACAGAAGAAAGGATCTCCACACACTTGCATAATCCCCTTTGATGCAGTGGGACATGACAGTCAGCTCCAACTCTGCTTCAGCTGTGTGCACTACTGTCATATCTGTCCATCCTGTGCAGTCTTGGGAACTCACACCATCTCAAATATTAGTAAATACCTGTGTGTTTAGGCAAACTGGGTCCTGCCCCTCTGGCTTTGCTTCCTTCCACATGAAGGGAGAAAAGAAGGGGGAAATAAGTCCTTTACCCTTTGTGGCAACCAGCGAACATAGTCTTTGATCATGGTCTCTGGTAACCTTTTGCTGATTGCCATGGAGTCAGTTTAATGGTATGTTCTAATGTTTTATGAGATAATGAACTAATTAAATCCAGCGATAAAGCAGATCATCCAGTGGGGCAAATTACTTCTGGACAATCTCAATGCCAAATGCCTAAGACTCCTTCTTATAGCTGAACTTGCTCAGATAACTCTTGCATCTCTCTGAACTACAAAGCCTTGCATAACTAGACATGCCCTAAAACTTTGTGGAAGTTAAGTAAATTTAGCTGAGGACAACTACAGCTGAAGGTTAATTAGACACCCTGTTGAAAGTAGAATAGGCTTCATCTCACCTTCCCATTAAGGGTTCAACAGCGCTCAAACAGGAAAAGAAAATTGTACAGATTTTCTGCTATTTGTCCAGAAAATTAATAGACTATAAATCAGAATATGTGCAAAGAAGGATGAAACTGCAGAGAGGATTTTTTTACGAGATTGACATTGTTCAAGAAATCAGTCTGCTGAGTTAGAAAATTTTTGCGATTACTTCATAGAAAAATTACTATATTCCATCTTAAGTTGTATTTGTTCAAACCAAATTATGTTAATTAACCTATTTTTATCTCAGAAAGTTGCCTCAGATGTTTTCTTTATATTTCCTTTTTTTTATTGTTTTAACATCACCCTTGTGGCAGGAGGTTCAAGGATTACCTCCTGGATATGCAAATCTAATTAGCAGCTCAGACTGCAAATTTTTAGTTTGAAATATGAACAATAGGTTGTGAACAAGCATTGTATGACGGCCCAAAAACAGACAGGGAAGAAAACTTAAGAAAGCAAGAATCTAGAAGAAAAGTATTGGGAAGTTTTAGGTAGCTTGGTGAGCTGTGGGAACTGTGTTAATTTCCACAGATTTAAACAAACTTCTGTCTGCAGGGAAAAAAAAAAACACCAACGACCTAAATTTTGATTAAATAGCTTAGATATATTATTCATTTGATTTCTAATATATATGTATGCTAATTATTTAGCATTTATTTTACTAAATAACTTTCTTTAATTTTACTTGTTCATGTAGTTGGCTGCCTGAAAAACTATAGTTTTCTAAGTGTTCTACACATTAATTTCACATAAAATTCTCTACAGAGGGAAAGGATATTTCATTTGTATGGCTTGAAATTTTTAACAAATGAGACTATTCCTGTGAGACCACAGACCATTTACCATCACTAGATTGATTTCTTGCTGTGCTAAAGTCTTGATATTTTTCAACATAGTTCATTGTTAGCAGGATGATACCTCAAATACATTCACTAAAGAGTCTTTGGAGGCTGTATTAAAGAGATGAAAATTTGGGCAGCAAAGGAGTAGAAATGTTTAATAGTAAAGAAGCAGAAAAATATCTTGATATATTCAGAATAAAGAAAGCCAAGTATGGTACAGGGGTGGTCAATGAGAAGATGCCCAAAGGACTATATCCTGTCAAAGGTATTACACATTGGAGCAGGAAAAGTGTGAGGAGAAACGAATGTACAAAGAACTGGTGGCAAGTTCCATTCCCATGTGCCACTTGGGGGAAAGAGGCAGAAGGATTGGGAGTGAAGTAGAGCCCAGGAAGAAGAGAGGGGTGGGGAGAAAAGTTGCTTTAAGATTTGTTTTTTATTTCTTATTATCATACTGTGACTTTTGAAAGGCAGTAAATGATTTTCCCCTAGTGGAGTCTGTTCTGCCTGTGACTGTAATTGGTGAGAGATTGTCGTGGTTTTGCAAGACCTGGTTTTTTGGTAGTGGGGGGGCTGCAGGGATGGCTTCTGTGAGAAGCTGCTAAAAGCCCCACCACCATGTCCTGCAGGGCCAATGTCTGGCTGGCTGCAAAGATGGACATGCCACAGGCCAATTAGAAGTGGTAACACCTCTGTGATAACAGATTTAAGCAGAACTTCTAAGCAATTCTGGTTGCGCAGCTAAAAATTGCAGCCAGGGAGGAGGAGGATGTGAGCTAAAAGACCAACAAGGAGAAGCACCCAGGCCAGGTCGGAAGAAGATACAGCAGGGCCGGAGTCAGGATTCCTCTGCAGCTGGTGGTGAGACCATGGTGAGACGGGATGTCCCCCTTGTAGCCCATGGAGAGCACGGGACTGCAGAGCCCCCCTTTACAGCCGTCGGAGCAGGGGGATGCTTAAAGGCTGCAGCCTGTGGAGAAGTGACCCACGCCGCAGCAGATTGAGGGCCACTGTTGCCCGTGGGATGGACTTTGGACTTTACTTTCTACAGGAGACCCACCATTCAGCAGGGGAAGACTCCAATCCTTGAGAATATGAAGCCCTGGCCTAACCTTAAAAAATCCCCTAATTCTCCATCTCCCTGCATCATTTGGGTGGGAGGGAAGCAGGGAGGGGGAAATGAGGGACGAGGGGAAAGAAGGTGTTTTTTTCCCACAGCTCATATTGCTGCTAAATTTTTCTTCTTTTTCTGATAGTGTAATAAATGCAGTTTCATAACTTCAAGTAGTTTGCCTGTTTTGCCAGTTGTTTTCTCTCGAGTTTTGGGGTTTTTTTTAATCACAAACCTCTTGGATGCTTTGAATTTTTTTTTCTTCCCTCTCTTCTGTCCAGCTGCGAGAGGGAGGGGAAGTCCTCGAGCCTGGAGAGTGCCTGGCCTGTGGCCAGGCTCAAACCAAAACAGAGATCTTTCCCTGTCCTTATCTTGAATGACAAGCCTTTCATCATATTTTCTTTGCCCTTCCCAGTTGAGGATGGGCAGTGACAGAGGAGCTTGGTGGACACCTGACAGACAAGGTAAGCCCACGTGTGCAGATGGCCTTCTGTGTGTGATGTCTGTCAGGATCAAAATGGGTGCAGCAACTGCGTCATCATGTTAAGCATAGCTTTGAGACTTTCCAAGACAGTTCCTCATTATGGTGCAGACGTAGCCTTTTGCAGCACATTTCAGAGCAAGTACTTGTTTGTATCTTGTCCCTATAAACAGACACACAACTGTTTTATCACCAAGTGGGGTAAATTGGGTATTATTGCTCATCTTATGAGGGAGTTTTGACTGACGGTCTAAATAACAAACCATATTTAATCAATGTAGACTAGACTCTAAGAAGGTTTACAGGTATTGGTGTTTAACAGAGCAGGATTTGGAGTATTGATATATGCACATGAAGAAGGAAATAGGGATGTAAGGAAGAAAATAGGTATGATCTTAACAACAAGAAAACTCTACTCTGAAAAACAATACTCAAGTTGTAAACATATAAATATTCTGCAAAAGTAATAATGCTGAAAAGCCTTTTCTTCATTTTACTGCTATATCCTGTGGCAAGCAAGAAATAGAAAATGCTCTATAAATTGTCATTTTACCAGCTTCCTTTGAACAACACCACATAAAACTTAGCTTTGCTTCGATATCATTTGCATTAAATTTTCATGAAGGTAATTCACTTCATGTTGCATTCTGCTTTGTGGTAATAGTTTTCCCTCCTTTTTTTCTTACAGGTCTAACAAGTATTTGTTTACCAGCATCATATTTTCTGAACAGCTTCCAAACTTCAAGTTCTTTTTGCCTCAACCACAGGAGAGCCTTACTAGAAGCTTGACACTAAATATCCAGAGATTATTAATTATATTCAGACCAGCACTTAGTGTAAGCCTGCTATAGGATTACCATGTGGAATTTCCCCTACTTAAATTATGATGAAATATCCAATTAGTGTATTGTAGGCAGGCATGAATTTCATTGTAGTTAAACATTTGCTGACAAGCTGGCCTTTCAGTTTAGCTTTGCGCATTGAGAGAAGTAATCTGATCTCATCTGCCTTTCTGTTGAGCAAATTCTCAAAATACTTTACCATTACACCCAGCCCCTCTCTAAGTAGCTTTTACATGAGAAAAAGAAGAATCTTTTCTATGCTCCTATCTTATTGTTTGCAAGTACCATATTTGAAAAGATTGTACTATTGATATTCACCATTCGAAGTGAAAACTCTTGAAAGGAAAAGAGAAGATGTCATTCAAATTGAATACATACATATTTCTGTGTGAATGTTATATGGTGACATTTTGTTAAACTAAACCTTTGGGGTATAATACCACAATATTCTTTCCTATTTTTGATCATATATTAATCATTTTAATATCTGATGTAGAAATGTTTTACCGTCTATAAAATTTATGCCTAGATGTTTTCCTGTATAAGATTTGACATGTAAAATGAAAATATAGATGCAGCATTTTTCCCAGTTTTCGTTTGAAAATATTCCCAGCCAGCTCTTTGGTTTTAGGTTTTTTTCAGTATGGCTGGTCATCAGGAAAGTAATTATAGTCTTGCTTTGGAATTTGAGTTACCAAATATTGACTAGAGAGCAAGAGGCATTTCACAGATGATATTTTTGCTTTCTTATTTATCTGAAAGCTGCTATCTCAGACACATTTATACAGTAAAGAGTCTAACTGTGACTTTGGCATAGTTTTTTTACTTTGATAATTGGAGTGAGTTTCTTATTGTCTAAAGGTGGACTTTTGACTAGAATAATTTAGTACCATAGCTTTTCTGGGGAGACATTGATTGGGGAATAGTCTTTCCAGTGAGTGTAAGGAGGTCAATAGTGAGAAATCTCTTCTGAAATCTATTGTTTGAGAAAAAAACAAACAGCAACCAACAGCTCAGATATGTCTGTGTTCTCCATTTTCAATTTTATTTTTAAACAACACTGAAATATTTTTAACTGATACAAATATTCTCTCATGTCCTTTTTAGGGTGGAAGCTGCAGAAATCAATGGACTTGACTTAATTTTAATAATTACTTTGTGATTAAAACATATTTTTTAAAAGATGCTAGAAACTTGTGCATCTGCATGTTTCAACAGACTTCATCTCTGACAGAAAAAGTTATGCTTATGAACATGATTAGGTTTTGTTGGAGACCTGATGTTCATTAATTTTAACACAATGCAAGGATATATTATCTTTTTTGTTCTTTTAAAGATAGGGCTAAATATTGCCAATTTCTAGTTTTATATTATTTTTCTTTTATGATTTAATTTTACTCTAGCTTTCTTCTTGTGTCTCTGGGATACTGTAAAAAATTTTAGGTCTTGCCTTTTCTGCTACTGAAAACTCTTCAGACATGGTGGGGTTTTTTTCCTTCTTATTTCTCAGTAAACGAGAATATTGAATTAGTCTAGTCCCCAGACTGATAAAAATAATCCTTTGTTCAGAGCATGTTCCGTTATCTGTAATCAGATTTAGATCAGGTTTGAGGTTAAGTACACAAAACTACATGGTAACAGATTTCAATTTCAGTTCCTGCTAAGTCTAACATATGTCAATGACAACAGAATATAATGGGTACTGATGCTCTTGTAAGCCACTCACCTCCCTAGAGAATAAATGTGCAGGTATGGTCACTGCTAGAAGAAGTCTTAGGCACATTCCTTTGCATTTAATTGTGAGCTTATTTTATCCCTAAATTTTTGGTGTTAAAATTTTCACAACCTTGGCAACAACACTGAGGGTTTATGTTATTACATAAAGTTTACATTAAATTGCATATGTTTTTTATATTTTTATTTATCAATGTGGGGAAAGAGAAGAATGGAAGAGAGAATATGTTTTTAAAGATGTGCTGATTCTCAGACACATTATTGCTGGTCTTACTGAACTTAATTAACTAGAACAGCTGGGCACAATATTGCTGCTTCATTCTTCGCTCTCTGAGGATACTGGTCTTTTATCTTTGAAGAAATTTCCTTACTTTATGTTTTATTCCTTGCTTAGGGTGATTGTTAAAGTGCTGTAGCAGCATCCATTTCTTATACCTATTGCTGGCTCTGAGTTTTTCACTGTTGCTTTATGGTTGCTTTAATACAGGGTCATGTCCCCGTGATGTCAAAGTCCAGTGCAGTCAGTGCATGTCTGCAAACTGGTATCATAATGAATCCTCAAGTTTAGGAAAATTACCTCTCTGAGGACTTTGACTTTTATGAAGCCCCAGTATGGTTTCTTGTTTACTCAAAATAAAGTAGATACGAACTGAAAGACGGCAAACTAGCCACTGCGGGTTTTTTAATTGTTAGATCAAAAATGCAAACTCAAACTAAGCAACCTCTCTGGCTTTTGGAGGGGGATAACATGAAACTGTAATTCCTGGACTCTTCATAATTCAATTTTCTATTTTCAGAGAATGCTTTGTAGGTAGGGAAGAACCATTATACACATTATATAGGCAGATATGATATTTAGAGAGCCAGATCTCTAGATGAGCTGAAAGGGAGGCACTTAACCCCTACTGAGGTACAGCAAAGATATTCCAACCTTTTGTTTAAGCTGAATGCTTATATTTCAATGCCAGAAAAAAGAAATTCTGCTGCTGACATGTACAAGGTCAGCTCACTCACTGCTGAGCAGTAGAAATTCCAGCTGACTACATACCTCATGTCCTGACAGAATCTCCAGTAAAGTACAGTAACAAAGTAGATGCAATTCCTGTGTTACCCAGGTGTACAATTAGATTTGCTCTAAGTGAAATTCTCATCTGCTTTGATTTGAGACAGAATTTGACTGTTTTTTCTGGTAGGTGAGAAGGCTAGTTCCATCTCTGGCCCAAGTCTAAAGGACATTACTCCCAGCCCCGACTGCATCCAACACAGAGCGTTCAGCAGGACAAACCAGGTTTGTAAATCACATATAGGAGCGGTTGTATACAACAGCAGTTAAGCAGATTTGGTATGACAGTATTTGCAAAGAAGAGCCCTGAAATTTAAGTGATACCTGATTTAAACATCCTCCAGGGACAGAAATGGAAGACAGGACTACAGAGCATTAGGATCTAAGAGGGGTTTGATGCTGGTCTTCTTTGGAAACTGAAACGGTACGAAAGTTCACATGCAGCAGGACTGCCTGCATCTTTGGATTTAGACATCACTTGAACAGGGCTTAAAGAATCTCTGTGGCATAACAGTGTTTGTCTTCAGCACCAAAGTAAAACTGTGAGATTAGTTGTAACTCTCTTGCTGGAGTGAGTAGGAACTCAGTTTTCTGTACTTTTCTCTACCAAGTTTTCTGGACCTCTTATTTTAAGAGCTTTTCTATCTTAAGAAGCTTTAGGCCTAGCAGTTACTGTAGCCAAAAAACCTCATTCTCCTATACATTTGTACTTGCAAAAAGCAATGATTATCTAGACAATTCTTTTGCATATTTATAAATGTAATTTCTCATATATTTTTGTGCTCTATTAATTCAGAGGTATGCATGTAAAGGCTCACTCTAACAATTTTCAGAGCTATTAACCCAGACTGTTCTCATTTTACTCATCTTAATATATTAAACAACTTACCACTCTTTATTGACAAAGTGCCTCCTAAGGTACCTAGAAAAGCATTATCCTGAACTAGGGATTGAAACACTGAGCTGACAGTTTAATATATTTCAAAATAATTAAAGTACTTGCTTTATTGTTTATATGTTCTATGTCAAGTTATTTTCTATATGGCCTTGTTCCTAAGGAAAAAAATATTTTGTTTTTCCTCTCTGCCGTTTGTCATTGGACAGCCCTGACAAGTGGTCCCTCTGGTGATAGGGTAATATTGGGCCTTTGATTGCTACCAGCTGCGCACAGAATCTTTTGTTGCAGTTTTTGTGTACATGCTCTCTTTCTGATCTTTCAGGGGTGCAGTGCATAGAAGTCTGTGCTTACTGGAATTTGCCTCTAGAATAGATAATTTTTAAGGAAACCTGAAAAAATAAATCACATTGTTCCACTGCACTCTAAGTTGATATTATATCTAAGTTATTTGTATTACTGATACCCCCTGAGACCAAAGGGACTAACATCATGCTTTATTGTGTGAAAAATGATGTTAAGGTTGCAATTCTGCTGTGGTGAGAGAGACACCTGCAAGAGTATTCAGAGAAGGCTTGATGTAGAGCAGTTGTGCAACCTGTACAATACAATATGTATGTGTGAAAAAAATTTCAAATTTTAGGTATAAGTAAAATTTCTAACTCTAGATATAAGTATTAGTGCATATGGCATTATTACATTTGTTAATCAGACACTTTCTTGCCATGTGGATTTGTCATGTTCGCTTTATACTTTCTTGTTGAGGGTCCCTATTCCAAAAAAAGTTTGATCTTTAGCAGTTCTTCTGAGGCAACAGAAATTTTGGCATGTTTATATACCAAGCAGAAATGGCAGACATATTACTAGATCAGATCTAGAACTGTCATTAAAAGACCTCTACCCGAACAGTATTCATTAAGAAAACCAAAATAAAAAATAATCTTTCTTTGGATTGCTTGATTTCTTTTTAAAATACATTATTTGGGATCGGTAAAATTTGACTGTGTCTTTGCTACTACTATGAACTGATCTGATGACGAGGGATCTGATAGTAGCTCAGTCAGGATTTGGGCTCACTGTGACTCTGGCACAGTATAGAAACAAGTATTAAAAAAAAGAGTTAAAAAATATCAGTCACTATTCAGAAGATATTGTAAACTGTATAGGGTAGTTTTCTAAGAGCAGTGACTTAGAATTTTGGTCAGCACAAATAGCAAGTTAAAACCATGGAAATTAGGAATGTATGAGAATCTTTTCTTGCAAGACTATTGCATAGAGATTATTTTCCTGAATGCCCTTCATTCTCAGTTTGAGTTATTAATTCTTACTACTGATTCTTCTGAACAAATTTATTTTCCATAGTACACATTTTGTAAGACACAAAAGTGGTACTGTTTCAGGAAAACAGAATATAACATCCTCCAGATGTGATGAAAGTAATGGATCATAAGAAAAGAGTCTGTGCTTTTGAGAAAAACATGAAACATGAATGGGAAAAACTCATTGAATATTTTTGTCACTGTCAAATGAATTAGAACATGTTTGTTATACATACATGTTTTCTACCTGATAAAATGATTTAAAGTATGCATTTGTGTTCTTTTATGAGGCCCTTTCAGTTTAGAAGTGGGAAAGCTGGTAGTACAGACCACAGGATGAATCACACTGCATCTATTATGATAATAATAACTAAACAATAGATAAACATGTTTATTTGAGAAATTTATTTAATCTACTTAACAAAGCTAGTGTCCCTCCATCTTTTCTATATTCTTAGAGAGCTTATAACCTTGTGAATTAATTTGTAACTGGGTATTATTTCTTTTAAAGTTTCAACAATCATATTTTTTCTGTACAGAGTTTGTAATAATCAGAAGAGCAATCACAAAGTCAAGAGATGATAGAGTCATAAAATGATTTGGGTTAGAATGGGACCTTATGGATCACTGAACTTAAAACCTTCTGCCATGGTCAGGGACACCTTCCACTGGACCATGTTGCTCTTGCCTTGAACATTTCCAGGGGTGGGCAGTCACAATTTCTCTGGGCAACCTGTGCCAATGCTTCACCACCCTCACAGTGAAGAATTTCTTCCTATATCTAATTTGAACCTACTGTCTTTTCAGTTTAAAGCCGTTGCCCTTTGTCCTGTCACTACATGCTCCTGTGAAAAGTCCCTGTCCAGCTCTCCTGTAGGTCCCTAAGAGCTCCCTTAAGCCTTCTCTTCTCCAGGCTGACCAATCCCAGTTCTCTCCCTCTAATCATCTTGGTGTCTCTCCTCTGGACTTGCTCCAACAACTCCATATCCTCTCTGTGCTGGGACCCCAGAGCTGGATGCAGCTCTGCAGGTGGAGTTTCAGTGATGATGACCAGTATTTGGCATATCCTCATAGGTTATTCTTTCTATTCCCTCAAAAATCATCAGATTTGAATATATTTTTATAGTGCATATATTTATATTTATAAGGGTATCCTTCAAAGACATGAAATAGCCTTGAGATTATGCTTTGGCTCTATTACTGTAGACCAGTCTGCTGAGCCAAAAGGTTTTTTACTTATGTTTAATAGGCAAAAGTTAATCCTACTGTAAATATGGATGTTTATGTCCTTTGTTAACTATTTATTTATTCTTCATTTTAGTGGAACATTGTTTTGGAACTTTATTAGGTTGTCTTTTCTTTAGAAGAAATATTTTGCACTGCACTGTAACATTTCCTTACTAGTCTGAAGCCTCTGATAATTCTGATGCTATACATGGCAAGAATCCCATAATTATAAATAAATTTAAATGCTAAGGATAACATTCATAAGGTCATTTAACTAGGAAGCAGATTTTATTCCTGATGAAATGAAAGAATGATAGGTTTTAAAAACATGTTTTGTTTTCACTTATAAAACAAAATATGGAATGTAGCTTGTCTAAGCTATGACTTTTTGGTGTCACAGAACCACACGTGCTGTGTGGTTATGGTGTTAAAAGAGTTACTAAAAAAACAACAAAGCACATCTTTCTTCTGTCATGGTGTCTATCATGTCTGAGATCAGGAATGACTCCAATGCTCTGTGGAGTGATATTAGAGAACTAGGGAAAAGGCAAAACCTGTTTTTATAAGACAGTGTAAAAGCAGGAGTACGAGAATACTCTCACTTTGACCAGAAAGACCCTGAAATTTATGTTACCTTCTTACCACTTTCAAAATACACATAAGTAATAAATTTAGAATAAGTCAGTCTTCAAATCAAGAGCAGAAGAACACAAATTTGGGTTTGAATTTCGAAAAGCTACTACTCATGTCAAACAAGACTAATCACACTTAGACAATGCTACATCTGTATGCTGGGTTCTTTCACTAGGGGCACAAAAGGGGCCTTACATTTTGCCTCTGCATCAAACAAATGCTCTCTTAATTGTGTCTTCCTCAATGATTTTGCAAGGTTTCCCTGAAACTGAATATGGTTGTTTTTATTTAAGGGAGGAAAAGGAGGGGAATTTTTACCTTTGATATAAAGTATTTAAATAATTTTTGGTAAAAATACATTCTGGCAAAAAAGTGGGTCTTGCATATTCAATGTGAGTGGTATAGCAATTACCCAACTATATAACACAGAGCAGTTATCAATGATTTTTCCTCTGCTGTGTTTTGAATTCACTCCAATTTCCTGAATACTCTGAAAGTTCTGCTGTTGATGAAGTTGAAGATGCTGATGGAGAAATACTTAGCACATGTAATGTAGTCTATTTGGTCATGAGCTACACACCAGGCTATTCAACGCTGAAATTATTCAAACACTGGGCATAGAAGAAACTAGTTGTAGGGAACCTTTTTGGGGAATTTTATATCCTTAGAGACTTTAGGTAGCAAGTCAGTGGAGGATCCAAGGATCAAAATGAACATGGAGAATGTGCCTAAGTTGGAGAACCAAAGGCAGTCAGGAGATAATGGTGATGTTGAGAACTGTCAGTCACCATGCACCTTAAGAGATATCTTCACATACCTGCACCTTGGTTTGTGTTAAGATTTTTTTGAACTTAAGGAAATAACCTCTAATTATAATTATGCCAATAATGCTATTACTTTCCATATCATTATCTACAAAAAATATCATATTGCAATATTCTGTTGCAAAACAAAACAAAATTTCTCTGCAAAATGATTCATGCTTCATTCCCACCCCTCCCTTCATCACCTATTCCCCATCCCCTTTCACTGCTTTCCCTATTTAATAATTCATAGTATGAAGCACAGAATGCAATTTAAATGTAATTTATAGTGACCCCATGGTAGTGTTTCCACTCACAGAATTTCTGTTAACTACTTTCTTAAGTCTGTCCTGCCTTTGCAAAAGAAGTAGATGAATTTCACCGTCTTTCTGTAGTGGTTGATCCAGATTAGACATTACCAAGTCTCTCACATCTTTCAACTAAGCAGTTAAATAGGAAATGCTGATATTCCTAGCAAAGATAATAAACCCACTCTTGAAAGCTTTGCAGGCGGATAGGGAACTCCTTCCGCACAGAAGGGATGTAGATTGTCAGAGAGCATATGGTTTCCTCCTCTAAATCTCATTCAGTGTGAAAACAGCAGGAATTTTTATCCTTTGGCTGTCAGACATGCTCATGTGCATGGACTGTAATAACCAAAAATGCTATCCTTGATATCTCTCCATTGTTTGTTCTTTTTTCTGGTTTTGTGTATGAATGTCTACGCTTGCACCTGCCCGGCATTGTTATTTTCCATCATCTTCATATGAATTAGACCATTGTAGTTATTACAAATGAAACTCGTGCTTAGAAAGATGCTTGATATGTGCATTGACTGTTAGAAAATAAGCATTTGGTTATTACTCAGGAGTTCGGGATTTAGTTGGTTTAATCTCTTATTGTGTAATTCTTTCAAAATTTAGTGAAATGTTAGTATAAAAGGTAGCAATTCTAAAGAAATCTAATGGATATTCAACTCTGTAAAACTATCATTTGAGAAACAATGCAGCAGTGCTGATTATCTGATTTATAATGAAAGATGGCTTGTGGAGTTAATCTGGGTCTATGAAACAAGACATCAGGAAAACAGCTCAATTGTTTTAACTGTTGATTATGCATTTCATTTTGACAAAAATGTCCTGCACTAAGGGAGTCATGATTAACCTCTAACATTTTACCTGAAAGGAGAAAAGCATCATACAGAACAATCAAGCAATTCTACTCCTTTGTAGAGGAGAAATGAATAATTCGGCATTGAAATGAACACAGCTGTCTATTCAGCAACAACATCACGTGAAAAGTTACAGATTACCTTTAAAGGGTAAATGTGAATTGCACAGAAGTCAGAGTAGCTAATGTCCCTTTATACCCCCAAAAAGCTGGCTTTCTTTTTTTCTGCACGTAAATATTCCTGTAACGACTACTGCACATTTTCAGTGTATAATTGTAAGTGCACTGCATGCATTGGTTTCTGTAAGAACAAATTAAGCCACTCCTTTGGTCGCCATGACGAGCTTCTTTGTAGCAGCACAAAGGAGCTCTATTGTGTGAGATCAGGGGATCGGAGTAGGATACAATATAAGCAAGCAGTATATTTATGGATCTTGCTTGTCCTGCTATTCCACAGGCCATGTGATCCACGTACAGTCTTTCTCCTACTTGTACCATATGCCATATATGTATTGATGCATTTGAAGGTTCCAGCAATATGCAGGAAAACCTGTTTAAAAGCAGT
This sequence comes from Atrichornis clamosus, assembly GCA_013400975.1. Classification (NCBI taxonomy): domain Eukaryota; kingdom Metazoa; phylum Chordata; class Aves; order Passeriformes; family Menuridae; genus Atrichornis; species Atrichornis clamosus. Next base: position 22,294 of record WBMZ01014216.1, on the reverse strand, counting down.
GAAAATATTTTCCTGATCAGGAGGTATACTAGTACAAACTGTTCTCTGCATAGTGCATTTTTCCTTCTGCAAGACAGTCAACTCCTCTTTCCATGTGGGTGGTGATAGGAGATTTACAAACCTCTGAGGAGTTCTAGCAAATGAGTGTATAGAGGGTTGAACTCAAACTGCTGTGATACTGCGAAAACACAGAAAAATGTAATGGAATTTAACTTGGCACCTTTCATGCCACTAAACCTCAAGTATTGTTCTCAAAGGGCCTTGTCCTGCAATATTTTGTTGTGTGAGACCCATATACAGCTTCATATTGTACTAGCAACCTTTGTTCTTTAAGGGGTTTCTTCTCAGAGAGAGAAAGAATGCACGAGGAATAACATGCATGAAGCCCTTATGGTCTTTGAAATACTATGTATTTATAATACACACGGTTATTAAGATGTCTGTCAGTGCACCATTTTAATATTTCAAAACTTCTAGCTTACTTTCTGACAAAGGACACTAGAAACTTGCCTATCTTCACAATATTAAAATATTACCCACTTTTCCTCTGCATAGTGGGAAAGCTTGCATTGATTATTCATGTTCAGTACCTTTTTCATATATAAATAAAGCAGCTTCACCTTTTATGCCCTTTGCTTGCTTGTGCCACATATTAATCCATTCAAAATGTTCCAAAATCTAATTTGACTTTATATACAGGGGAAAAAAAATCAGAACTAAGTGTACCAACAGGTTTTTATTTGTTTCCTTTTGTTTGACAGTTGGGCTGGTGATCTTCAAGGTCTCTTCCAACCTTGATGATTCTATGATTTCCCTGGTAGGACCTCACACCTTGATGGCCTCTTAATACCTGTAGAAAGGAATATTCTTTGAGAAATTTCATGTGGTAGGCAATTTTACATAAGCTGGAGCTAAGTTTGAGATATAAAGTCAATTGGTCTCTCTCTTAAGAGAAACACATTTTTGTACTGCAGTCTTATTTTTTTACTTGGGGAAAAATACAAATGTTATGGTAGTAGCATTTTCACAAGCAGTTAAAGTATGTTAGCACTTATTTTTTTAAGATTTCTAGCTTAGCTTTGAAAGAAAAATTGCTTCAGGACATCATTTGTTGTTCACAATTAAAATTGAGTACAGCGACATATTGAGTAGAAGGGCAAGGTTAGGAGCAAAGAGGGGGTAGCATTGAGTGGGAATCAAGAATTTTACCTCCAGTTATGTTTTTTGCCCTTTACTAGCTAAAAAATAACTATAATTTTTAAAATAACAACAAATTGCTCATTTGTTTAGTGGTTTCATTGTAGCATTCTGAAGGACAAAAAAGTATTTCATTCTGATAAATGACCACATGCAGTGGCTGATTTGTGAAGACTTTTTTTCTTAAAAGAGGGTTAAATTTGATCTTTCCATCGTTCATACAGTAGCTAAATGGAAGGACGTATTTATGGAAAGGGACTGGAAATGAGGTGACGGAATTGCATGGGAAGTCCAAAGAAATTTTAGAAGGCATGAAGATGAGATACATTAGAAAGAATAATTTGTAAACATCAATTCAGAGTGAGCAATAAAAATGATAAACCTTTAACCTTTGTTGTAAAAAAATTTGAAAACAATATGAAATACATCTAAAGAAATTAATGGAAACTGGAGAAAAAGCAGACAAATATCCATATATAGATATCCAATTGTGATAAAGTCATGTACAGAAAATCATAAAATAACTGTTAAAAAAAGTATATATAAAAGCTAGAAACATGATAAAGACTACTTAGTGTTTTCATTTTAATACTTTCTCTAGAAAGCATAGTAGCTGTAAAAGATTGCTAGAATAACAAATACATTTAATATCCTAGAACTAACCAGGATCTTCTCCTAGCCTGGATCTGGGACCTGAAAAAATTGGTTAGAAGCATTTGATTTTTCCTGATGCCAAGTTACTGCTAGCTCAATCTAGGCTTCTAAAGACCTCCATGTGCAGTGTAGTGCTGGTTACTCAAAAATAAGAGAAGATTGGTAGATGTTTGGGAGAGTTACATGTCTAGATCTCGTTTTCCACATTAGAATGTACAGATTTTTGTTTCCCTGGCTCTATTACACAGGCACTGCAACCCTTCACCTACGAGTGATATTAATGTTGACCCATCTGGGAAAAGATGAGGGGACCACGTATTCCATGAAAGAATACAGTCCCTTCCAGTGGAGTCAGAGAACACTGCTAGATCAGAGTATGGCATTGGTGACACTTAACAGTTAGAGGTGCATTTAAGTGGCATCAGCAAAAGATCAAATTCAAAAGAGTGAAATTAGAAAAGACAAGGGAGATTTTTTTTAAAAATTACCAGATGGAGCTTCAAAAATGTTGGTTATCAGATGAACAGTGTGAAGCAAAATTATACATCAAAGACTAAGCAGAAGAAATTTTAGAGTAGAATTATGTTGTTGTAGAAAGCTTTTTAAAAAATATTTTTTACAAAATGCAGTGCAGTTGATGCAGAAGAACATGGATTTATTCACCATAGCATGATGCATACCCTTCTGTAGAAAGAAAATCTTAAAACACCCCTGAAATAGTGAGTGACGTGCTTGTAAACACTAGTGTGAAGTATGACTAAATTAATTTTCTTTATATTCTTCAGGTTATTTACGAAGTGGCCATTCAACTGGATAGGTTTTTTCACTGTCAGCTTCAAGATCTTGTTTAACCAATTACGACAACATCTGTGTGATCATAGTGTTCATTCTGGTTGAACTTAGTAGCCATGCATGGTACCAGATACAGTAAAAAATGATGGTTTAGTGGTGGAATTCAGAAAGCCCATGTATTTACCTCGTGGATTATCCACTCCTATTATTATTAAATATGCCATTTTCAGACAATCATACAATTTTTTTCTGTAAATAGCCCCGTCCAATAACCATTTTTTTTCCTAGTTTAAACTTATATCCTATCAACACGGCATCATGCATGCATATATTCAGGTACAGCTGTGCAGATTGAAAATGCAGGTCTTGAAACAGCTCAAATCAGCTTTTAACAGAGTTTGTAACTCTCCCATTGTTAGACCGACTCTCACTCCTGCAAATCCTTATGCATCAAAACTATTTTTGACCAAAATGAAACTAAGTCTATGCAACACCTGAAATCCTTCACATAGGTAGAAGTTTGCAGTAGTGAAGCTAAATGGAAAGTTTTTATTTCTTTAAAACATACCTGTTGCTTTGTATCCCTCATTAGCCCTGAATTGCTTTGAATTTAAATAGCCTTTTACTTTGTTTTAATTAAATTATAAAGTTTCTTCACTAAGTCTTTAATCTGGAATGTTAAAAGACTGAAGACTTTGGGTGGCAAAGGAAAATATGCTTTAGCTGTTAATCAATAATATCTGAAAAGCCTGACACCATGCAGCAGAAATGCTATATATTCTTATTCTAACAAAACTAAGAGAACACTTTTAAGCATGCTAGACTGAGCAGAACATGAGGCTGAAAATAATAGGTGAAGTATTATATTACTTTGTATAGAAACGTAACAGAGCATTTGGCATTGGGTTTCATTTTGATCATCCAACAGGGCAATTTTTATAGCTCTTAAACCAGAAAACTCAAAGTTTTGGCAAGACTGTGAGCAACGTTGTTTTATGTGTTGAGTCTTTGTTTGTATGCAAGACAAATGAGAAAGACTGCTTTCATTATCTTTGTAGAGAAAATTGGTTCTGTTTGAGAAACCCAAAAACATGCTTTGGATAATTCATACAAATAAGAAAGTAAAAAGAAAGAGGTTCATTTTATCATGTCTCTTTAAATCTGTACTATTGCTCTTGCCTTGTCTTTTCAGTGGAAACCTAGTGTTAGTAATGCGGGCAGCCTGCTGTGGCCAGAACAGTAGTTTCATAAAACAGGGTAGTGGTAATGATGTCTGTGAACCCCATGGAGATAGCCTGAAACTTCTGACAGTTGCTTAATGAAATTAAGACTTCCTTTTTTGCTTGGAAATCTTTTTATTTCACTAATTGGGCTGTATCTTGTGGTGATGTAATACACAGTTAAAACTTACATCTGTGTTGTGTAACTTTTAGTTTCAATGTCTGTGTTCTTGATCTGTTTATTTACTGAGAACAATTACCCTTTTACATAGTGTTATATATTTTCACTAGCTGAAAAGGCCCTTGGAAGTTAAAATAATTAAGTATTCTATCATACTGACAACAAGCCTTACCTGATAAAAATCTGAACATTAACTAAAAGGTAGAGTTTGTTCTACAAGAAAGGTTGGTATGTGTCACTGAGTACCACAAATGGTTTTACGAGGAGTTAATTGTTCCATTTGTCTTAACTCGAATAATTAGAAGATCTGGTCACTAGGCCTGCACACTGTGCAGTATCTTTTTGTCCACTGCAAGCTGCAGTGTAACAAGAATTGAGACCTGGAACTCATCTTCATCCCACAAATACAGTTAGTGCATCCAGATTTGGAAAATGACAGCAGTAATATTCCCTTAGTAAAGCTGGAGCTTAGCCCTGTTATACTTATTAAAAAGCCTATTCATACAAATTAAATCCATTCCATATCCTGGCCTCTGATGACAGCTCCATTTTTTTTCTTGTCTGGTTTGAATTACCTCAAGTCTCTACCCAGAAAAAATTTATCCCTTTCAAGAGACTTCTCCAAGCCTATAATAAATTCACATGGGTCATCCCATCAGTGTGGTGAATTTGCATTATTATTTCATTATGAGAAGGAAAGAAAGAGGATTAGATCTCTTGCAGCGTTGGCAGCGCCTAAATCAACCTGAACACATGATTAAAGCTGGCATTTATGACTTTAACTGTCAAAGAAAACTAATTGTAAACTGAGAGCTGTGGATAATTACGGTCTTTTCTATTAAACCATTTTTCTCCTATTTATCACAGGATAAACTACAGACAATGCTATTGTTTGCATTTAACTTTCGGTTACTTGGAGCCTATTTATGCAAATGAAAATTGATCTAGATTCCCAAATTGATGGGTCTATGTAAACGTAGTTTCAATCATGTTATAAAAACCCTGAAAAAAGGTGACACTCAAGCAGCAATATTCATGGCACTGTATTTTGTATTGTCTTACTTGTAAGCACCCTTCGTTTTTAGTGTCTGCCTAGTTAATTTGTTTCACATGAATGCTACTGAATAAGTAAGCTACTTAAACCACCTTCTCACAGGAGATATTTTCCTTTGTCTTTTATTATCACTCATATGTTGCTTGTGTGAATTTGTTATCTTGTAGAGCTGTATACATCATAATTTAATAAACTGCTTGTAAATTTTTAGAGAAAGGAGTCCCTAAGACTCCGGAATAAAAGTTGTGTTAATAACAAGTTTATCATGTTTTGTTAGAAAACAACTACAGGATTAGTTGCTGTAGTCTTTTGTCTTCACACTGCTTTTCAATTATATTTTGCCCCTTCTTCAAATGAATTCCAGATAGGAAATATTCGACATGTGCAGAGCAGATAATTCTGGATGTTGCAGGTAATGCCAGATGCAATTCTTGAGCTTTTCTTTGCTTAATGTTAACTAAAAACCAGAATACATTGACTGGGGCATCTGACCTTTCAAAAGAGAAATGAATAAAAAACAGGGATGTGAATAAGAAACAAAAAAAAATCTATGAAAAAAGTATATAGAGAATAAATTTATGATGTATCACAGTAAAAGAGTTATAATTGACTAGCAGGTGTCTATGAGGCAGAAAAATTGTTTTTTCAGGGTAATGTGCAATTACTTGTTGCACCAGAATACTGTTGTGACCAAATACAATTGGTTTACAAAAGAGTTAACTGCATTAGTGACCTCTAAAGTGACAATCCCTGGCTGTAATCCTTGGGCCAGGAATTCATACAAGTCTAGTTACTGGAGTTGGAAGAGCTGTTGCCACTGCTTACTATATTCTCTTCCTAAATACCTGTTGGATACTGTGAGAAACAGGAGATTTGAAAATGGATTTTTGATGTGAGGGGTTAAAGTAATATTCAGAGTTCCCATAAGGTGGAAAATAGTAAGAAGGGACTTAGTAGGACTGATAATGCATCAGAAGTAATTATTTGGGTTACAGTAATTAGGAAATCTTTCTGAGCTTTATTAGACAATGAAATAAAAAAATAGTTTATGTCAGCAGGTAAAACAGAACAAAGGTGTAAATATAAAGTCACTGTCAGGATGTAAGCAATAGTATGACACTGAAGCACTATGCATGGTGACTCAGATCCCAACCTAACCAATTTTATTAATCTAATGACCCGACAGATTTTTAGGTACTGAAATGGATATGATACCCTGATAATCCAATTTAATTCAAGTAAAAATTTGCTTAGAATAACTTACACTGTAGAAAAAGATTTCTTGAGGATTTTGCAATTAAGGTCTTAAATGTTATTGCTGTTTAATAGACAAATGCCTCTCACTGGGAGCTTGTGATAGAGAAACCTGATAACTTCACAGATTTCAGGAATACTAAAGAAACAGTAATTTGATTCATAATGGTATGCTTCTAAATATAATAAAGAATTGAGTCATAAAGCAGTAATGTTTGTAAAACATGGTTGGTGTAAAACACTGGTGGGTGGGAGCTGGACACGAGCCGGCCGTGGGCACTCCCAGCCCAGAAAGCCAAGTGTGTCCTGGGCTGCATCCAGAGCCCCGTGGGCAGCAGGGGAGGGAGGGGATTCTGCCCCTCTGCCCGCTCTGGTGAGACCCCACCTGCAGAGCTGCACCAGCCCTGGGGTCCCAGCACAGGAGGGACACGGAGCTGTTGGAGCCAGTCCAGAGGAGGCCACCAAGGGGATCAGAGGGATGGAGCACCTCTGCTGTGAGGGAAGGCTGGGAGAACTGGGATTGTTCAGCCTGGAGAAGAGAAGGCTTCAGGGTGAGCTAATTGTGGCCTTCCAGTACCTGAAGGGAGCTCACAAGGAAGATGGAGAGGGACTTGTTACAATGGCATGGGGTGACAGGACAATGGGGAATGGCTTCAATCTGAAATGGGCTTGGTTTAGATTAGATAATAGGAAAAAAATACTTACAGTGAGGGTGCTGAGGCACTGGAACTAGTTGCTTAGAGAAGCTGTGGATTCCCCGTTCCTGGAAATATTCAAGGCAAGGTTGGATGGAGCTCTGAGCAACCTAGTCTAGTAGAAATTGTCCCTGCCTATAACAGGGGGATAGATATCAGTGATCCTCCAGGTCTATTCCAATCCAAACCATTTCGTGAGTCTATAAAACCAACTAGAACCAGAAAATCTGACTTATTAAGGTACTTAGATACTGTGCTGACACCTACAACCTTAAGGATTTCAGAGGCACTTGAGTGCTTAGAATTTATGCCAACATGATTCCCAAGATTTAAACTTTGTTTAAATATTTTTCATGACATGGCCTTCAGGAATTTGGATTGGAGAAAAAACATAGAAGTGAACATTTACAAAATTAAAATGAAACAAGAGTTTAAAGTGCAACCAGGATAGTAGTGGTTTTATCTGCAAAGACATACTACCAGAAGAACTTATCAAGAGAGGTAATAGATCTGAATATTATAAATTTTTTAGACAGTGTTTGCCATAAGGGGACAAAAGGTGATGAAAGAAACAAACACGAGAAAAATCCATTTATTTTTCATAAACGCTAGCACCTATGAAATAAAGACATATTGTGGAATTGGCATCTCACCAAAAGCAAGAGAAAAATATGAAGATGGCTTAAAATGTGCTATCTATAGTAGAATTCTAGAAAATGGAATAGAAACAAACCAGGAAAAAAAGCCTTTATGACCAAAAAAAAAAAAGTGATATGAGACTAAAATGTTTGACTACTTGAGAAATTATTAAACAGTGCTAGTACAATGTCCTTGAGAGGCATTCTGACACATGATCTGGTAGATCTTGAAACTGTCTAATAAGCAAAGAGGTAAGATTAAAAATGAAAATTTTCATTTAAAAATAGTTAACTAGAAATAGATTACACCAAACACATGAATGGACTTTTTTGAATATTTCAAAGACAATTGAATATTCAAATAAAGAAAATACAATCTGAGATTTTGGAATGAATTTTGGTGACTTCTAATGTCACTATGTCATAGAATCATTTGGGTTGAAAAGGAACTTTGAGATCATTCAGTCCAGCCATTAAACATGCATGACTAGTGTGAAATGAACTTATGAGTGTCCTGATAAAGAAACAGAGGACTGGAAACAGGTGGAAGGGATATCAGCTGAGGTGAAATGTAGGGCTGTAGCAGTCATTGGCAGCATAGCTTTGCACACTCTGCAGGTCAGTGACCTGCAGGAAGAAATATGAGTCTTTGTTTTTCAGCAGATCTAGTTTCTAAAAGAAGGTGAAGTTTTTTGTTATAATTATTCACATGAACTGGAGAAGAGAATATAAAAGGAAGAAGATTTTTTAGTTCAAAAGATTATGAATTAAAAAAACCCAAAACACAATTAAGAATTTTCTGGTGGTGATATTTTAAAAGTGTCTATCAACAGAGTCTAGAACAGAACTATTTCAGAGAAAACTGCAAAGTACTCAACTTTGGATCAACCATAGAAGGTAAAAAAGTAACTATTCTGTTATGAAATCAATAAAATCTGAGAATGTTTTTGGATTGCAGCTCTGGTTCTATCATATAAAAGACATGTTACAACTGAGAGGAAAACAAGAAAATTAAGGACAATCAGAGCCTCAAAAATTTTAGCTATACCAAGACCATCAAAAGAACAGTTAACACGGGAAACAACTGACCTGTGACAGGAAAAGTAAATCTGTGGGCTTCATTGATACACTGATAGAACTCAGAACAGGTGGGATGTGGCAGCAAGAGTAAGAAGACATGAATCATTAAGTGAGTAGTTTTGTTCAAAACAACACTTTGCCAATTACGAAATGATAAAAAGAAACTCCACAATGTGAAATATTTGATTTCAGATACTTTTTAGCTTTTAAAATTTAGGAAGAGCAATACCTTTATGCTGGTAACAAGCACACTGAGGAGTATTGTACAAGATGATTATTGCGTTTAATTAAGGAGAAGGAAATCCATGTTTTCGGGCTTTATTTTTACTTAGAAATTGGCAGAAGATCTAACAGGTGAAAACCTTTCAACATCTATCTACTAGGTGATTCATATACTTTCTTGTGCTGAGTGCTATGTCACTTCTGATTTAGTGAGATAACACCCATGATTCAAAGCCTGTTTTGGTCTGTGGAAGGGCTTCTAACTTTGTTAGATTTTGGATCTGGGCACTATTGCTGTTTATACAAATGGATGGGAGGGAAGGAGATAACCATTTTACTTCCTGTTGTCCTTCTGTCATCATGATAGAGTACCCTGAAACACTTTCAAGAGTCATATAGTAAGAGCATATAACCTTGTAAATTATATTCTTAAAAGATTCCTCAGGAAAACACTTTAAATATTTTTCTGTCTCTCCCTGTTTTTGTTTGCTTTTTTTCCCCCTCGTTTTAAATCCATTAGGTTTAAAACCAAACCAAGAGGAAACAACACTATGGAACCTTTTTTTGGTATCTTTTTTGATGAATTTTTATTTCCATTTTTGTCTGGGAAGCCTTCTCTTCAATTCCCTTGCCAGAAACCACAGTTTCTCTAGGAAATAAGACACTCTTATGGTTTCATTCTGAGTTAGCAGATTATTGTAAAACCACTTCAGGTCATTTAAAAGATTTAGTTTTTTCCTGGAGAATATACTTCAGCACTTTATAGCACCAGCCTGGTAATTGAAGCCTGCTAAATGAACTTTCTTGCTCTGTATGTATCAAGATACATACATACATCTTTTTCTTATGAAAAAGAATCAGTTATTCCAATAATAAACCTTCTTTTCCAGATTTTTCCCTAAACCACTAAATACATGTTTTCTTAACTCTAGCAGAACCCATTAAGGGTGTGTCAGCAAAATGAAATGAGATTTGGGTTTCAATTTGTCTGCAAGATAAATACATTAACAATTATGTTCACAAGTGAATATCAACAGAAGAAAAAGTGCTTATGAGTTAGAAGCATGTAGAGTTCTAACGATAAACTACAGAGGCATTTTCATATTAAAAAATGTATCTTACAGAGCTATTTAAATGACAAAACATCAAGACTTTTGATTTTCTTGAGGCATTTATGTTCCTACTATGAATTGTTCAAGTAAGCCCTTTGTATATTTTATATCATAAAATACAGACAAGTCTGTGAAAACCGGTGAATGCCATAATGACTAAGAATTTAACCTGGTATAGTTATGGTCTATCTTACTGACTTAGATACATGCAAGAGTAGCATGAACTCATTCCCTAGAAAAACTGTCAGGGATATCCAAACAGCCATATTGACAGCAGAATTTTTGGGTTGATCTTCTGATTGCTGTGCTCCATAGGCATTTTTGATGGATGCCCACTGGCTGTGTACAGCATGTTACTCCAGGAGTGCTTACCTTCATGGAATTTACGAGTTAGTGTAGCTTTTATGTTGTCTGCAAAAGGCATTTCATTATTCAGCTCATAAACCTTCTGTTTGGAGATCTGATAAGAAGTAAATTCAAGTTTCGGGGGAGTATTATTTGGTTGCTGTTAATTACTGCTTTGCTTTAAAGGCAAGGTAATTAGACTTTTAGCAGAAAAAAAATAACCCAACAAACAACCAGTCTTGGACAGACAAGAATCCATTAAAAGCAAAATAAAAATGTGGCAGTGGGCTCACATGCTAGTTCAAAATACAGTTAACAGTGCAGAATTGAGGATAGATACCTACCAATTCCTAGTATAATTGTCACACTGTAAATTATCTCACTGTTTAAGGGGACTTGACATAGCTTGTTGCTTTCTACACCACTAGTAAATACGATATGTAAGCATTTGTACAAAACTTGCTGTGTTACATGTAATGCACCGTACAAAAAAACAGAATATGAAATTAGAATAAACAATGTTATCTTTTGCTATAGTTAAAATTTTTTAGACTCTTTCTACTTCCTTTTTTAAAATAAAATAATGATGGAGGAATTTTAGAAGGCAAAGCTCAAATAATTAAAAGAAAAGATTAGTGTATTTACATTCTGTGGGGGTACGTTGCACTGTCTTACCTTAGTTACAGCGGCACAGCATTTTCTGAAACAGGGACAGGAGATAGTCAGAGAGATATATTTTAACATTTATGGCTTGAAGAGGCACCGATTGCAATTTCTAAGTTTACCTTGAAAAGAATTAGTTGTTGATCTCTGATAGAGAGAGGACACTCAGGATTTGTATAGGCTAAAATTAATACTTTTCTCTATTTTGTTTCCTAGTATGATGCTTTAGAGCACTTTTTCAAGACTTTGGCAGCAATTTACAATATTCCACTAGGTTTCTTAACTAATCTGCTTGATTTCCATGGTGATACATTCAGTGTTTGCTTTTCCACATGCAGTATTTGAAAATTCTTTCTTTTCTTCAGCCACATTCATTGCCACAGTGGGAAAAAAGGGTGTTCTGTAGACTCCAAAATTATTTTACCATATGACTTATGTATTACTGCAGGCCTCCAAAGTTGTGCAACAAAGTCTACAGAGAGGAGCAAAAATAAATAAATTTGGAGTGAGCCCCTAGTGACTAAAAATTGCAGTCTCCCTGCAGGTGCCAAAATATTCTGGTCCTACTATCACCTTTAGGATGAAACTATGAATATACTTTCAGTTGTCACGCAGGAACACAATATCCAGATAAGAACTTTGTAAACTTGTACATGACCAAAGTCCTCCCCTCTTCACTCCACTAGAGTCAAACCAAGTAGCCTCTGGGACTTGGTTGTGACTTGTGAATTGAAGTGAATCAGAGTAGGCACTGCCAAGTTGTCAGTGATAGATTCCTCTGGAATGTGGGTTAGAAATCTTGAAACCTCATCACTGTGTTGTGTGTTTCCCTGCTAGCTTCCAGAAGTCTCATTCTGACACTGCACAGTCCACCTGTCTTTGGCATTGCCTAGGCTAAGACACTTTTAAAGCATTCCAACAGGAGAAGATACCCTGTTTTTGCAGAAATTGCAAGTGTCCAGTGGCTGAGGAATTCACTATGTTTTCCTTTATTTATTTTTGGTGTGATTATAGGGTGATTTTGGTTCATATGAAAACCCAGTGTCATAGACACATATGTAACTTTTAATTCAGAAAGAACTGCTTGCTTCCCTTTTAAAAAATATTGAATAAAAGCAGAAAATTCAACATGCATGACTTATTTCAAATACAGACAGCTAAGGAAGCAGGTCTTTTCCTCAGCAGAAGTCAAGTGATTGAGGTGTTGGTAACAGCTTTAATTGGTCCTTTTTTCTAGGCCTTTGCTGTGTTGTAATATACATGACACAAAATCAGTAAACACTTAGGTTTTTCAAGAGGCAGATTCTAATAGCCACAGCCTTTTAGCAACAAGGTCTGTGGTAGCTGTGATGGCTTATGCAGATAAAGTACTAAAGGCCCCAGTTAACAAAGATATTTCCATGTCCAGCTGTCATCGATTTCAGTGGGAATTGGAGTCATAAGTAAGAATTAGGACCTGAATACTTTGGCTGAACTGGAACTGTTCCTTCACTTCTCTTCTCTTAATAGCCAAAGACATGCCTAGTCACTGCCTTTCTGAAAACTGAGCATGAGCAAATGGCTTGAGCTTTCGGCTGTAACAAACTCCAGCAAACTCAAATATGAACATAGTGGAAACTATCTGAAAATGTTAGTGCTAGTGGATATTTTCCATGCTGTGGCTGCTTCTGCAAGTGGGCAAAACCCAAAAAGATATGAAGAATTAAGATGAAAATGAGAGTAAATTATTAATAAAACAAGGTCTTGCTGCTTTCTCCGTGCACATTTTCAGACCTATTGGATTTTCTCTCATTGTTCTGCATAAATTGCTTCTGACTATACAATGGACTTCAGCAGGGCCATAGCTTTCAGGTTCTTGATTTTTCATAATTCACTCAAATGCCAGCTCAATGACATTAAGTGGAAAAATAGAAAAAAATGCCTTCACTTCTCCACAGAAACAATTTTGAAAATCCATTTACATGGAAAATAAAGAGACATTAAACTCAGTGCAAATCTGTAGCTGAATACAAAAATCTGAAAGCGTAATATTTTATTTTTCCAGATAACACAATACAAACTGTTATTTACTGCCTGAAAGGGCTGAAGAGTTCTGAGTTCCACAGAAGTGGGCTGTTTTTCTAATTTACACTATGGTAAAAAAGCCTTCTAAAAACATTTTTCTTTTTTCTTTTTGAGAAAATAGCCTTAAGCAGAGGCCTTTGTGAGCAAGTTTTAAAAAGTGAAGACTTAGTGTTTATTAAATAGCCTTTTATTTTTATTCTTTCATGCTTATGCTTCTCAAATTGCTCAGTCCTTGAAATGGTGGTGTAAGATTTTTGCTCCTACAAACTGTTTACCACTTGCCAAACTACAATGCTCAAATGAGTGTTCTGTAGGATGTTTTGCCGAATAATGTTACCAACAATGCGATTAAGGCAGAAAAAAGAATTTTCATACCAAGTGGAAAACAACCAATCTATGTTACCTGAGTAAAACAAAGTAGAAAAGGAAGCATTACATGTATTTAATAAAAATGTGCATAGTGTCTAACCAGGAGAACTCAGATGTAAGTGAGAGCAACATGAGAATACAAACCTCTCTGGCAGGCACTTGTGAAAGTATGTTTTAGTGGTTTAGATATGCCCTCTAATTGCCCAACTGCAGCAGACCAAAAGAGCCTGTAGATTTTCTTGGAAGTCAAAAAGGTTAGGGCTTATTCCTTACTCTTTTACCAGGTGGACATTTATGCTTCAATTTTATATACATCTGTTTCTAGGAAAACTGAGTTTGTACAACTGCAACACCGAGAAAGTACAAATACAGTATTTACTAAGTCACCTTGAGGGAATGACAAAAGACCTGACAGACAAAAGAGCTCAGTCTTCTATGAGTTCTGGTGTCTTGCCTTTCCTTGAAGGATCTGAAGGATATGATCTTGTCTTGCCAGGTTATAAATGCAACCTTTTGGGCTGGATAGGTTTTGGCAGTAGGTCACAAGAAACATAAGGGAGACTGCTTTTAAAGATACACAAAAAGTCATGGCAAGCACCCTAATGAAATTCCAAAAAATTTCAGCTTTGCATGTTCACAAAATTATTTTCTCTTGATGTAAAAATTCAAAATGTACTGCAGATGAATTAACTCCCTGAAACTGCCGAAATCTGAGAGAAGGGAAAAAAAAAGTCCCCCAAAAAGCTGGCATTCATTCATGCATTCTTGTCAAAATTTAGCATCATCCATTAGTATTCACACAAACAAAATACGGAATTGTCTTCTAATGGTAAATAAGAAGTACTTATAACACTAAGGAATAAGACATTCTTTGTGCCTTGCTGGGATATTGCTTCAACCAGCTGAGAAACGGTCATATCCCAGCATGGCACATACATAATAATATTTGTTGTTGTGATTATAGAGTGGTATCATGCTAATAGTAAAAACTGAAAACTGAAAACTTGAAAGTAAGAAGTGTATCTCCTCTGTTAATAAGAAGAGATAGAATATGAAAATGGAATTAGTTGATGAATAATATCTTGATTTGATGATTTTCTTAGTATTGCTGTCTTCATATAAAACATTGCCCCCAACTTGGTTTCATAATCTTTTTTCTGTTATTCTTTCACTTAAAATAATTTTTAGACAATTTCTGTGTCAGTTCATCATCATAGTCCCTCATGACCCTCTGAAATATGATAAAGTCAATGATTTAAAAAAAAAATCCTACTTTATTTTGTACTGAACATCCACTTGCACTGTGAAACAGAAGGAAAACTAGCTCCCCCATATGAAAAGAAGCCTGCAGATTCTGATGTGTGTTTCATAACAGCTAGACTATCAGAATCCTGCAGTTTAGCCTGTTTCCTTTCATATTTAAAATGTTTTACTAGAAGTCATCCCCACTTGAGCTGCATTCTATTCCTGCTTTTGTATTCAATTTCCATTAGGAGGTTAGTATGTGTCTCTTCTAGAGATGGAAAGGAAATACTCACGGTGGTCATTATTTAGCCAGACATTGCTATGAACAGGTATTGAATACATTATTTTCAGGCAGCACATACAAAAGTTCATCAGTGCTTTCATCTGACTCCATCCAGATTGATATAATAATTGAATGCAGGTGTCAACACGAATCAGGAAGCAGAAAATTCCTTCGTGGTTTTATGTCTGCAGCAGAAATTATTTCTCAATAAGTCACGATTTTCAAGTGGGGTTGCTTAAAGTTGGCAACCTAAGCTACTAGTTAAATGACATGATAAAATTCCTAAATACAAGCTATTTGTGAACAGTTCTTCTAATACTTTGCTAAACAATATAGTTTAAAACATTTGAAGAATTTGGGCATAAAGCTAGATCATCTGCATAAGACATAATCTTTGGAAAGAGAGCGTTTTTGAAAAACTTTGCTGTCACTATTCATGCATGGACACTGCCAAGACTTTCTAAATTACTTCAGCCAAAGATGTTATCTATAACACTGAAAAACCTGGCTCAGTTAAGGTTTTCAAACTTTTCTGTTTTCCAACTTAATTTCCTTCTGTCTCAGAAAACTACAGTGAATGCTACCACCAATTTATTACTGGGTTATAAAGATCTTTTCACAATGTGACCCTGGACCACTACCAATGGTCCAAGGGCCACAGCCCTTTTAAGACATTGGAAAAAAACCTTGATGGTCTGGGTTAGTGTGGGTCTCCTGGCATATAAAAGCACAGAAAATTGACATGACAGCAGCTTCTGCTCAATCATATATAGCACAGGTGGCAGCTGCTGCAACAATTTCCACTTCTCGCTCTGCTTAGCTTTTCCCAGCAGTGGCAATGGCAGAAGTACTATGATTCAAGCTTTAAAAAGCATGAACCTCTGGAGAAATCTGGCACAAAATGCTATTGCAGCAATTCAGCTAAAGGCAGAGCAATTGCTGCCTGCAGTGGTGCATTTCTACCTTGATGAGCTACTTAGAGAAAACAGAAAATGTCCATCTGAAAATCTGTAATAAAAACTTTTTGCTGGTCTGATCTTGCCAGTTTAGCCTGTTGGATTGCTCGTTTGCACATCAACAGGCATATAGATGTTTAGCATGAACGGATATGTTTAGCATGGCAGGAAATATTATAACAGACAAGAGATTCAGATTGTTACTGCAGAATGCAGAGCATCTGGCAGATATGGAGGTGAACTTGCCAAGAATGAATTAAAAATATGCATATATTTCTGAAATGGCTCTGCTACTGGCTTATTAATCAGGAGGTGACCAAGGTATATTCCACTGTATGGTAGCAATTATGAACTCAATCCTTCTCTTCCATTCTTGCCCCATTTGATGCTCAATTTATTATATTTTGCCCTATTATAACATTATGTGCTGGATTAACAAACAGTCTTGAATTATTTGATCAGGTTAAACACTAATGTTTCTTATTTTTAGTTTTAATTAAAATTGAAGAGTCACCCTAGAAAATAATTTTTATTATATCCACAATTTGAAAATTTCAGCTTTGTTTTCAATGGTCAAACTGTATTTGTAAACAAAAGAAGATGTGTATTTCATCTTGAATTTAATCAAGAGATTTAACCAATTCCATAACAATTGGAGTTTGATATATACTGCAGTTTTGGACCAACTTAGATCCATTCTAAAAGCAGCAATAATAATAAAAATGTTCTTTAGAAGTACTTGATTAATATAGACCAGAAAATCCATTGTGGTATTAACAAAATAGTGTGCCTGTTGCTGCTTTTGGGGTGCATTCCAAAATGATACTAAGTCCCTCATTTGCTGCGGTTTGGAGTCCTCTCTCTGAGCTGCACTTTATTTATTCTTGCATTGTACTGCCCAACCCATTATAAGAACTTATAGATATCTGTAAGCTTGAGATGTTCTACCACAGAGAAGACAAATTAATCTGCAGTACAAATAATAAAAAAATATAGATCTGTCATCCTTGACTTCATTGAGCAATGAACAAAGGATATAAATAGACAAACAAGTGGTTCAAAGGTGTGTCTCAGGGTCCTGCTTTATGTTCTATGACAGCCTGTTTGACTGTAATGACAATTGTGTGCCTCAATTGCTCCGTGTGATGAGAAGCAGTGAATCAAAGGAACATTGTGGCCATGGCAATCTAGAGAAGACAAATTTTCCAAGTATATTGATCAGCAAAAGAGAGTGGATTTGGTACAACTAAACTCTAACCTCTCTTGAGACAACATGGAATTTAAATAATTCAATTTTGTATTCAGGACACTGAAGCATTTCAGATGTCAAAAAACACCACCAGAAGAACTAAACCTAACCCTGAAAGATTGTTCATGTCAGAACTCAGTTTATTATTATCACTTCAATAAATGAGGAAGAGGAAAAAAAAGAGAGGAAAATTATGTCAGCAGCATTACTGGCCTGCTAGCTGAGGAATATGCACACTGTAAACATTTAATTACTCCTTATTTATCAATGGGACTAATTATTTTTCCTTTCTGTTATTATGAGCAGGGATGCATAAATGAGCTTTTAAAGTGGGTTTGGAGATGGCAAAAACTGTAACTTAATGAACAAGCTTAGTCACAATACGAAGGGAAAATCATGAAAGAGGCCCTGAAATTAGTGTCTGTGTGGGAAATGCATAAAGCATTAATTTCATAGACTTAACACCATTAGTGGAGCATAAGGACTAGAGTGGCACATAAAAAAACATGAAGGTGCATGTAGGGACTTTTTACAATACATTGGCTTGAAGGCCAGAAAAGGCAGTCAGGTTTTGAACCAGAGCCCAAGACTTTTAGTCTTCTTATGTTGATGTTTTTGAGAGCTCATCAGTGCTACAGAAAAATGTCTTTCTATGAGTTCTCTGCCCCGTTCTTTTGATACACAGCCCTTCAAAAAATACCAATTGATACTTTTTTGAAAATAGAAGGAAAAATGACCAATTAATAGTTCTTCAGATCCAGGTGGATTTCTCAAATAAAATTTTTAGTCAGGCTAGTTAGCTCACAAAACTCCAAATTCCATGGGATTTATTCTCTCTAAAATAGGTAAAGTATCGCTACTAAAAGAAAATACTATCACATAATAAATCCATATATCTTGTACTCAAACACTTAGTTTTTTCAAGGACGATAATATTCCTAGGTTCCAGAGTGTAAATCAGGGACTTTTTTAGAATAATTGATAATGTATATTGAGAAAACTATGTAAATAAGGTGTTTGGAATCCAAATTTCCATACCTCTATGTCCCAAGTTCATAGCCATTTTTCTCACTGCAATATATTTAAACAAAATAGTCTACTTATCTTTGAAGCAGATTCACCTTTAATTTCCAAGATTACATGTAAAATTTATATTATGATCTCATGTGGATTATAGTGACTGCATTCCTTAGCACCCTAACATGGCACAGGTCCCTGTCCTTGAGTTTCTATCTTCTACCATGAACTCTCAGAGGAACCTTACAGCAAACGCTGTGGAACAGTCACCTTTATATTTTCTACAATGACACATGTAGGAGAGGAGGAAACACTCAATCTGGCAACAGGCACCTCTGTTTCCAATCAAAGAGTGTGGTTGGAAAGAGGTGAGATTTATTGTGTCTGTTTTTTTCCTTGAAAGTGATTTTACAGGCTCTTTTCAGATGCCAGTAGAAATCACTCTTTCAGTTGGAGCTAGACTTTCACAGAAAAACCAACAGTTTTTCTGTGGTGGGTTTTTTATTTCCTTTTCCCCTGCCTTCCATATTACAGTGACCAGTTCAAAGTTCAGGCATTCAAGCAAGCTTGAAATTTCCATGTGATGACCAAAAAAATGCTTCCTCTGTTTCATACAGCAGTATTTGTTCAGTGTTTCTGTTTGAAGAATGTGTGTTAAAATAGGATATTTCTTGAATAATAGCTGATGAATAATTTTACTTGTTCATCTATATCAGGAATACTGACCAGAGAGATCTAGTATAAATTCTGATTTCATCCAAAATTCCACAGAAGTTCTCAAGAGAAATGCACACAGCAGCACTTCCAGGCACAGTTATTAAGTCATGCCTGTTCAAACAGAAGTGAACTCTGACATGGGCAGAATGGAAGCTTTCACAGCTGGACTTCCTATGGCAGGACTGCCAACTTAAATCCTCTCTGTTATGTCCGGACTATTTAAGTTTGCAGCCATCTGACCCAGACTCCTGTTTATGATAGATCTGAGGTTTAACTGGAGGCTGCTGGGAGTGGAGAAGACAGAAAGCCAGCTAATGAAAGAGAAACATTCTTGGAGGAAGGGTCCAAGAAACATGTCTGCAGAACTTGCCAAAGTAAAAGAATCACAGTTATGTGAATCATAAAGAAAATCACAATACAATGATTTTCTCTTCCAGAATCATCCTTCCTCATTAAAATGTTCTTAAGAACATGTAACATATGTAGACACTAAGAGCATGTAACATACATAAATGCACATACATTTGTGTAGACATACATCAAAATTTCATGCTTGCCAGTCTGAAAGTATGTCAAGGTACAACATTTTTTTTTGTCTTTCTTTTTTCACACATTAGTCTTAAGCTAGGAAAAAAACACCCTAATAGCTTTCTCCATCTCCTGTCAATTCCAAGGTTTAAAAAATTGTAAAAAATGGATTATTTATTTAATGTTAGCTTCCATCCTATCCGACATACCAGTGCAGGAGAAACGAGAAACACTTATACCTGCTTATGCTCATGCCTTGTTCTTTATCAGGAAAGAGCTGCATGACATCACAAAGCGTGACACTGCCTTTCCAAACTTCGTAGTGCAACTCTAGGTGTGCATTTGGGAGTGCACATAGTGGCAGAAACAGACCTGTTGCTTCTAAAGGCAGTGAGAAGAACCTGTTCTAATGGCATTATACTGACACAAAATGAATTTTCTGTCTTTTCCTTTTCCCAATTCTTCCAGCTGTCTGTACAGGGCCTGCACCAAGAATTATAAGCAATAGTATTATAGTGATTACCATGTGGAGACAAACTGGGTGGTTTGATGGCAGAGTAATCACTAGCCCCTCCTCTATGCTATTTAAGAGATGCATGTGGAGCCAGACAGGACAGGGAAACAAAGTGAGTTGTTGGAAAAAAAGGAATATGCTAGAAAAGTTTTTAAAAGCTGTCTGATTGGCAAGGGAGTGCAGTTGGATAAACCAACTTGCTAAACTGATCTTTAGCTCTTCCACATTTTTTTCTTTTACATTTCATGAAATTGCTACAAACAACACTTGCATTCTTTTTGAGTTCAAATGTTTACTTTCTGTATAAACCTCAAACCATTATGCAGTTGTGTAAAACCATTTTGGATAAGCAGCCAAGATTGTTTAAATCCCATTTACCTCATAATGATATATAATATATGGCTATGACATTGTGTACACTTTCTCTCCATTCCATTTCACTATACAATAGCTTTATTGTGGTTTTTAAAAATTATTATTATTTCTTGGTATGGCAGGGGTCTAAACAGACCTTTCACTTAAAGAAAATTGGACAAAGAATTTCCTAAGCTAACTTTTTCATAAAATTGTTTAGAGCAGCAATAATTTAAATCTAATCAAGTCAACAATTGCAAGAAAATAAGTGAGGATTTTTTGTGACCATTAAGGTTATTTTTCAACTTCAGCTTGACCATGTGTCAACACAAAACACTACATCTACTTTGCAAAGATTTAGGTTCTATTGTGAATCTCAAGTACTTGCAAGTTCATGTCATGTTTTTCCCACTGATCCTTTGTGGAGTACAATGAGTATGTACGCTGCACGGAATTCACGCTTTTGTTGACACCATAGCAACAATAGTGAGAGACCCAGGCAAACACAGAATAGAGTTTGCACTTCGAATGTGGCAGCCAGCATCCTTGGTGTTCTCACTAAATATGGGACTAGGACAACACCTAGGAGAAGGTTTTTCACAGAGCATGCTGTAAGGGTGACAACCTTCTCTCTAATTAAGTACTGAAGTTGATTTCGAGCCATAGGTAATGTCTTGGGTCATTCTGCTTCTTACCAGTGCACCTATTCCTTACATCCATGAGAAAGCTACTCATTGTTTCTTGTGCTCTCAGTGTGTCAAAATCAGGACACAAAGGAAGCTGCTGGGGCACGAGCCCTTAGTTCTTAATACAAAGCTGATCCCAGTGATGTTGAACACCTTGACTGCAACAATGTGTTTTTTACTGCTGCAGCTGACTGTCAAGCTGGTAAGTAACAGGCTACCTCTTTTTTTGCAGGCTTCAGTCTGACCATGATTTAAAGAAAAGTCTGAAATTCAGCTTCTTAATATTAATTGAAATTCGTAATAACTAGTCCTATCCAAAAGTGAGCACTACAATTTTTTATACTCTTTGCCTTTGCAAGACCTGTATTAAGCCACCGCCTTTTAGACAAAAACTTTCACCATCAAGACATTACATCTTTTGAGAACTCAGTATTCAGAAAACTTTACAATATGACATTGAGGTACTTTAGATACTTTATATTGAACAAATGCAAAATGCTATAAAATAGATTCCTATACAATCAATTCAGATATTTGCCACATACAGATTTGTCTTCCAGTGTATTTTTCATAAAAAAGAGTGGGCATGAATTGGAATTGGAAACTTATATGGACTTCAAGAGAGAAGATGCTGCTATACTTTACCTTGAGGTTAGTGGTCAAAACAATTTTTCATCACACTTCTGCACAGCCTAGCAGGTTTAGGACATCTTTCTTTAAGATTAGGCAATTTGTGCAAGAGACAGTCTTAGTTTTCCCTTTGTAGCTCTTTTTGGGAAAATGTTGTCCAGAGTACTGGAAGTACTTACAGTTAGTGGCATAGTTTCCTTTTCTTCTCTCTTCTATGCTTTTATTTTTAATCTTTCTCTTCACTGTTTTCCATATTCCTTAGTCTTCAGGAAGAGATGTCCTGACTTGTGATGCTGTTTTATGCAAACATAATTTATGGAACTTTCTGGCACTTAATAGGAATTTCACACCCATGTCTGACTGCTAGAGATTGCTAGAGGTTAGTATTTTTTCTGGAGAAAGGCACAAATGATTTCTTCAGAGATCCCTTGGAATTATAAAGACATAAATGGATGGATTTTCCCTTCTATTTTTTTTTTTAATATAAGACTTTAGTGTGTTGGTGGATAAAGACAGTCTCCTTTTTCTCTTTACTGTTTTAACTTCATTAAGTCTTTTACTTCCTTCCTTCCTTC